>JAJTWR010000130.1:7500-91005 GCA_021613335.1 Whitmania pigra
AGTCGAGGCCACGGCAGCGTAAGCAGCCAGTCCTGTCAGTGAGTATTTGTCCTTTTTGAGGAGGGTCTTGGTCTTGCGCCTCGGTCTGTACTTGTAGTCCGGGTGCTCTTTGAGGTGGATAGCCCGGAGTCTCTTGGCCTCGTCGATGAAGGGACGTTTGTCGGTCTCCGTTAGAAGCTTCCACTCAGCTCCGAGGCGTTTCGAGATCTCTGAGTTGTGCATCTTGGGATTGTCTTGGGCCATCTTGCGTCGCTGGCCTCGAGACCAGACCATGAAGGCGTTCATCGGGCGTTTAACGCGATCGTCGACGTTCGACGACGATTTCTTGCCGCCGCTGCCTCCGCCGCCGGCAGAACTCGAGCTGTTGGTATTGTTGGCGACGGTCGACGATGACGCGTTTGTGCTCTGATGTCCGGTCGGCAAGTAAGACATCTGATTGCTGTTGTTACTGTTGTTGCTGTTGTTGCCGTGTCGCTGTTGTGACGACGACTGATTCGTTGACGATGAAGAATTGTTGTTGTTGTTGCTGCTGTTGCTTTTTGACTGCATACGAATCGAATCGCCTTGGTGCTTTGACTGGACGCCGGCCATCTTGGAAGATGATGAAGAAGAGGATGAGGATGATGTCGTCATGCCCGACAAACATGAGCTGTTGTTGTTGTTGTTGTTGTTGTTGTTGCTGTTGCTGCTACTGTTGTTGTTGCAACCAGCCACGCTCGATGAGGAAACCGGTATTCGGGGGTATTGATAATGATATTGTTGTTGTTGTTGTTGGTGCTGGAGAGACTGATGCTGATGGTGATGATGATTGTGATGATTCTGATTACGTTGAGAGGTATTGCCGGTGAGGTAGCCGGTGCCGAAGATTCCGTTCTGGTTGTTGTTGTTGTTGTTGCTGCTGGAAAGCATGCTGGTCAGTGGAGTGTGAAAAAGACCCATATAAGAACTGTCAACCGAGAAATGTTTGACATCTTTGTTGTTGTTGTTGCTGTTGCTGTTGTTGTTACTGCTGCTGCTGTTGTTGTTGTTGTTGGATGAAATAGACGATGACGGCTTTTTGGAGTCGTTCATCGCGTCTGACGCCGTTGTCGTCGTCAGTGCAGTCGTGGTCGCCATGGCAACAGTCTGATGAGAGGAAAGTGGGTGTGGCTTGTTGCTGGACATCTGACCAATCAAACCCATGATCTGCTGCTCTTCAAGGTTGCTATGCGTTAACGACGACGACGATGATGATGACGAAGATTAAGAAGATGCAAATGATGATGCAGATGATGATAACGATAATGATTTGATCACTCGTTGGAGACGTTGATCGATCGGTGTTTATGACGATGGCGACCTCTGACAGCACTGGCGGTCCTCACGCAGACGCAATGGAAGTCACAGAAGTCTTTGGCGCCAAAAACGGAAGGAAACTTCGACCTGTGAAAGTAGCGAACACGCGACGTTTCAGAAGACCGAGGATTTCTTCAAGTGCAACGGCTGTTCCGGTCCAGTGAACACAGGAGCGTCATCGTCGTCGTCGTCATCCTCGCCATCTCCATCATCATGTTCTACGATGTACCTGCAGTGCGTCTCTTCCGACACGCACCGTTGAATGTCCGCTAATTGATGTTAGAATGTTACGCGATGCGATCGATGTTTCTTCGAAACGACGACATCGGCGTCGGAAGCAGCGGTGGTAATGGCGGCTGATGATGATGATGATGATGACGATGACGATGCCTTGGGACCTCTCGCTTAAGTGTAGTGGGATCAATCCTTTAATTAATGGCAATTTAGAAGATAAATAATAAAATATTTGAAAATAAAAATCTGATGTATTTTCAATAATACAAAAATATTAAAAATCGATTTAAGAAAGCATTAAATTTAGAAAATAAATAAATGCATAAAAAGCTATTATTTACTAAAACATGAAATAATAAAGCATTCACCTACAATTCACCTTTTTTTTTCTGAGTTGTGACTCCAGAAATCGAAACAAGTCGATGAAGTTGGTAATTCCTCGAGCCACTAATAGATCACAGCAAGGGCCGTTTCTAATTTTAATCTCCCGGAAAGTCCACAACGAAGTTCTGATAATGATTCTAATAAAACTGTTAGACTATCGAAAGACGAAAGAAAATAATTTTGTTTCGGTTTGCATTTTGTTTCCGTCTGCTGACCACAATCGCAATCCAATCTTGTCCGGAAAAATACCCTTTGACTTTCGCTTTTCGAATCGAGCTTCTTTTAGTAAGGATGATACCATTTGAGGATCCTTTGTCATCGATGAGACATCGAAAAGAAGTCGGAAAAAAAGGATGAAGACGACGACGACGACGACGATGACGACGACAAAGAATAGTAACTTGTTTCTCTTGTTGTTGCCAAGAATCGACTGACACACAGAATTTGTCCTTTCAGAGTCGAACAATGATCTCTCAGAGACTCCACAATGAACAGGCAACCATTTGCATCACCATGGTGATAACGTACTGGTGTTTATCTTTCGCGACGCCGACGACGACGATGATACTACAGTTGCGACTATCTTCAGATGGATCGATACATCGAGGTATCTTAGGACTGCTATCGATACTATCGGATACTATCGGCTGGTAGGTTAGTTAGTTAGTTATGTATGCCTTTCCTAAGCTCATTCATCCGCCTGTCGCTCCCTCTATCGTCGAGTTGGAAAAGAGAAGGAGGTTCTTTTGGGTGTGCAAGATTTTATGCTCTCCTCACAGGATTGGTCGAAGTACTATTCACGTGACGTGGACTGCAGAGTGTGCGCGGGTGGGTGTGCGAGTAAGTGGGTGGGTGAGTGAGTGAGTGATGAGTGAGTGAGTGATGAGTGAGTGAGTGAGTGAGTGAGTGAGTGAGTGAGTGAGTGAGTGAGTGAGTGAGTGAGTGCGTGAGTGAGTGAGTGAGTTGAGTGAGTGAGTGAGTGAGTGAGTGAGTGAGTGAGTGGTGAGTGAGTGAGTGAGTGAGTGAGTGAGTGAGTGAGTGAGTGAGTGAGTGATGAGTGAGTGAGTGAGTGAGTGAGTGAGTGAGTGAGTGAGTGAGTGAGTGAGTGAGTGAGTGAGTGAGGTGAGTGAGTGAGTGAGTGAGTGAGTGAGTGAGTGAGTGAGTGAGTGAGTGAGTGAGTGAGTGAGTGAGTGAGTGAGTGAGTGAGTGAGTGAGTGGTGAGTGAGTGAGTGAGTGAGTGAGTGAGTGAGTGAGTGAGGAGTGAGTGAGTGAGTGAGTGAGTGAGTGAGTGAGTGAGTGAGTGAGTGAGTGAGTGAGTGATGTGAGTGAGTGAGTGAGTGAGTGAGGAGTGAGTGAGTGAGTGAGGAGTGAGTGAGTGAGTGATGAGTGAGTGAGTGAGTGAGTGAGTGCGTGAGTGAGTGAGTGAGTGAGTGAGTGAGTGAGTGAGTGAGTGAGTGAGTGAGTGAGTGAGTGAGTGCGTGAGTGAGTGAGTGAGTGAGTGAGTGCGTGAGTGGTGAGTGAGTGAGTGATGGATGGATGAGCGAGAGATTGTATGAATGATTGGTTGGTTGAGTGAATGGTTGGGTGAGGTAACTTCAATGTTGAAATCTTGACCTCGATGACCATCATTCAACCGCAGGTCACCGATATTTCAATTAGAATTACGATGATCGTTATTAACAACATTCGAGACAATGCCTCCATCTTAGAATGATCCTTCTTCCAATCCATTCACCTAATAATGCACACACCCGTTTACCCACCAGTTCATCTCATGCATCCATCCAACCACCCATTCATTCATTCATCCACCCATCCATCTACCCATTCATCAACCCATCGACTCATCTGCCCACTCATCATCCATCCATCCATCTACCCATTCATCCACCCATCGACTCATCTGCCCACTCATCATCCATCCTCCCATTCATCTATCTACCCATCCATCCACCCAGTAGTCCACCCACCCATCCACCCATCGGTACATCCTTCTACGACCATGTCTGCAGCATTTTTTCCTCCCACACTCGATGCCATCGGAATGACGCCATAAACAAAAAAAAATGCTTTTTAAGCAATTGTCGCCTGCTCGGTCGAAATTTATAAGTTCCCCTTTATTGCAATTCTAAAACGATGACGACGACTACGTCGGTGACGATGGCGACGACGATGACGATGATGATGATGATGATGATGATGATGATGATGATGTGATGATGATGATGATGATGATGATGATGTGATGATGATGATGATGATGATGACGGTGATGATGATGACTACATCTATAGTGGCTGATCCTTCGCGCAGGTGATACGTCTATCCTGACACAAATCTCTTAATCTTGAAGTGGCAAAACTTTCCCCACCAAATTGATTCTCTTCCATCCTCTGGTGTTTTCATCGTCATCACTATCATAACGGTCGTCATCGTCGTCACAGATCGTGGTTGTCGTCATATTCATCATTATCATCATCATCATCATCATCATATCATCATCATCATCATCATCATCATCATCATCATCATCATCATCATCATCATCATCATCTCACATCATCATCATCATCATCATATCATCATCATCATCATCATCATCATCATCATCATCATCATCATCATCATCATCTCATCATCATCATCATCATCATCATCATCATCATCATCATCATCTCATCATCATCATCATCATCATCATCATCATCATCACCATCATCATCATCATCATCATCATCATCATCATCATCATCAACAACAACAACAACAACAACTATGACGGCGTTTTCTTGGTTACGAGTGAGACAATGTCGTTTACTGATGTTGAGATAATTTTTCATGTGTTGATCCTGGTGCTGCAGATTCCGATAAAAAATCTTGTTTTAATTTCACCCAATCATTTCATCCATTCATTCAATCATTGCATCCATTCACCCAATCATTGCATCCATTCATTCAATCATTGCATCCATGCATTCAATCATTGCATCCATTCATTCAATCATTGCATCCATGCATTCAATCATTGCATCCATGCATTCAATCATAGCACCCATTCATCCAATCATAGTATCCATTCATCCAATCATTGCATCCATTCATCTCGCATCCACCAATCTACTCATCTACTCCTTCCTCATTCCATCCACGTCCATTCAACAAGTCATTATTTGCCCCTTCATCACTTGGACCCGTAAATGAAGATAGTCAAAAAATGACTTCTTCCAATTAATGGTAACAGAGCGTCACCTGGAATGGATGCATTAATGAATTGTTGAATGAATCGGTGAATGAATGACTGAATAAATGAATGAATAAATGGATAACGTAAGACTAAGTAAATAGAGTTTATTGTTGAATAGAATAACGAACTTTCAATTCCTTAATCGATTGTTCTTCAGTCAATCAATCGAAAATATGAATATTCATTAGTGACTTTTGCAGATTTATAACTTTCGAAAAGTCATCTCCAGCCTCATTAGTGTGACAATGACGACGATGACGACGACGACGATGACGACGATGAGGATGATGATGATGATGATGATGACGACGAATATGATGATGATGAGATTTAGTGTTATGGTAATTTGTATGATGATGGTGATGATGATTATTTATATTACAAAAGTGATGCGATCATCATCCTCACCAACGTCAAATTCATTATTACATTTGTAAAATTGTGCAATAATAGGTTCTCAAATCACTATAACCTGATGGACCTTAATTAAGAACATTCATCTGGATTATAAGGCCACGCCCATCCTGTCTCACTGACTACGCCCACCATTCATCCATGAATGACCGGAGTAGTCAATCAGAGGTCGAGGCGTGGCTTCCTTTTGGAAGCTTACGTCACCAATACGTCATCGCCAGGCTGTCCTGCGATTGGTCAGCTCATTTCCTACGATGACGAGCTGTGAAAACTCGCTTAGAAGGAATGAATAGGTTAACTAATCGGCAGAATTTCAAACCAACAACCAACTGTCGTCAACAGCAACGGCAGCAGACGTTGCCAATGACAACGAAAACTGGCGGGAAAGTGATCTGTTGGCGCTAAATTGTTGATCAGAGAGACGAGTTAATTTTGAAGAGTTGACATAACTCGATCTTTTGTCCTGTTTTTTTTTTGTTTTTTGTGGGGGGGGGAATAAGGGGAATAAGGGACGAAATTTTTGAAATTCGGTGTTTATTTGCGACGAGTTGAGGGACAGTTGTTTAATATTTTTCTCTCTTGAGGTGGCGTTTGCAATGAAATCGTTAGCAGGACGTTTTTAATTTTTTTTTTTTGCAGTTTTTCGTTTTGTGTGTGCGCGTGTGCGTGTGAGTGCGTTTTGAAGGAGGAGGAGGGGGAGAATTGGGGAGAAAAATTAGAATTGGGTAAAAGGAGAGAATTCTTGAATTTCGAACCTCCTTTCAACTCTCGCCCAAGTAAATACTCGCAGGAGGCGCTAATGAATTGGCGCAGAAAAAAAAATTCTAGAAAATTTTCAGCGCTCGTTTTTAGCGCCTTGAAGATAGAAAAATGTCGGAAACCTCTCTTTGAGGGACCTATGGATTTCCGCTATGGGCGTTTAGTTATTCGTTAGCTGGGTACTTAGTCATCACCCCCATCTTACCCTGTGTGCCCACTCATTCGCCTCCCCATACTTGGTTACACCACAAGGTACTTTGTTTATTTTTTTTCCTGATTATTTTTAGGGGGATCATAACCTATCCAGCCATCAACCCATCCAGCCATCAACCCATCTACTCACCCACCCAACCAGTAACCCATCCACTCATCTACCAGCCTAACCACGCACCCACCCATCTAGCCACCCAACCACCCATTGAGACACTCATGGTTGCTGGAGCCTGGGAACATGTCTTAAATACATTGCAATCTATCGATCCATCACCTCGACCGCCTCCATATAGCACCTTATCGACCAGAACAGGCGACGTCTCCTCCGAGGCTCGTGTTTTTCCACGTTCTATGCTTCGTCATCGTCATCGTCATCATCGTCATCATCGTCATCATCGTCATCGTCATTATCATTGTCGTCATCGTCATTATCATTGTCGTCATCGTCATCATCATTGTCGTCATCGTCATTATCAATGTCGTAGCGTCATTATCACTATCATCATCGTCATTATCATTGTCGTCATCGCCATTATCATTGTCATCATCGTCATCATCATCATTGTCGTCATCGTCATCATCACTGTCGTCATCGTCATTATCATTGTCGTCATCGTCATCATCATTGTCGTCATCGTCATCATCGTCATCATCGTCATCATCGTCATTGTCGTCATCGTCATCATCATCATTAGCGTCATCGTCATGGTCAAACGTGTTACATCACGTCCGAATAATAATAATAACAATAATTCCCCAGAATCCACGATCCATCCAGTCATGATAATGATCTGCCGATTGAAAGACGAAATGAAAAGAAAAGAGAGAGAGAGAGAGAGAAAAAAAAAAGAGAGACGAAAGATTAAAAGTGCGAAGGTGAAGATAAAAAAGAGAGAGATTCTGATGAAAAGAGAGGGGATGGTTTGAAGGTGAAGTGGAGTGCAAAGCTACTTCGTGCTTTGAGGGCAAATATTAGCTTAGCAGTTGAAACGGAGAATGCCTATTCGCTTACATGTTCAACCATAATTCATCCTTCCGTACGTCCATCCCTCTGTCCATCATCCATCCATCCATCCATCCATCCATCCATCCATCCATCATCCATTCATTCATCCATCCATCATCCATCCATCCATCCATCATCCATTAATTCATCTATCCATCATCCATCCATCCATCCATCCACCCGTCCGTCCGTCCGTCCATCCATCCATCCATCCATCCAACCACCCATCCATCCATCCATCCATCCATCCATCCATCCATCCATCCATCCATCCATCCATCCATCATCCATCCATCCATCTATCCATCCATCCAACCATCCATCCGTCTGTCATCACCATGTCCTTATTATCGCCCCTCTTAAAATTAACCGACACTGACAAAGAAACTCTTACGCTCCCACAGAGTGAGATAACCAGCGACACTCAGAAATACCCAGTGATACAAAAAAATACCCAGCGATACAAAGAAGAGTGCAGGTGGCAACGATATGTATCGATTGCACTCTCTCAGCGCCTGCGATATTGTCTCTTATCTTGAATGCGTTCATTTGAATAACAAAACAAGCCCGCCACCGGATGTTGATGGAATCAGACAGCCAGCCACCCATTCCCTACCCTCCCCCCTAGCCTACCCACCCACGGTTTTCCCCAAAGTCATTCCCGATTGCCCCAAGCCGTCCACCCCGTTTTGCAATATTTTTTAATCGTTTAATCGTATATTAGCCGCTCTCGTTGTTATTTTCCATCCACTCAACATCTCTGAACACACTGACAATTCGCTATTTAAAAAAAAAACGACCCAAATTCTACCCACCCACCCAATCCGCTCAGAACTTGTCCTGACGACGTCAATGTTTCCTGGCGTCTTTGTCCTCTCCAGGTATGTCCGGACATCAGCCAGGTAGGTGACACCTTGATTGGTCTCACCTGTATCGGCCGTCCATCCATCGATCCCCATCGAGGAGAAGATGCGTCACGCATGAATGACTCCGGGTCACGGTTCGATGGTCTAATTCAAGAGGAAACATCGACACGAGCTGTGAGCGTCGAACGCAATAAATGGAAGTGTTTGATGATAGCTATGACGAGGAGGACGACGACGACAAGATGATGACGATGATGATGATGATGATGATGATGACGGTGACATAACACCATCACAAACTTCGGCATCGTCGTCATCGTAAAAACTCGCGAGCTTGTTTTACCCCGACGCGTCTAAAAATACCGTCGAATAAAAAGCCGAGATAAAAATAGCCGCAAAATATGATTCGCTGGACACCCTCTAACCTTGCCGCCATCAAGCACGGACCTTCGTAATCTCTGCCATAATTCATCCATTCAAACCGCCAGCTTATAACAGAAGTAATAATATTTACCGATGACGCAACAACCGCATCGACTGCACGAGCGTCTGTAGTGGCTGTAGTCGGCGACGTGACTGGCTAAATTGATTGACATAAGCTGGCTATTATTTTTAATAACCCGTTTATTGGTGGTCACTTCTAAACTGATTGTAAATTTCTGAAAGTTATATCTCCATTATCGCTAATGAAGTGTAACGCTGCCGAGACGTGGATAACGCAAGGCGAAGTACAAGTACTTAGGTAGAAGTGTAAGTACATGAAAAAGTACACAAGCATTAATGCCATGAATTATTTTAGTTGTGATGATAGCAATTTCAGTATTACTACGGCCAGGAATTATTATGGCGAAGATTATCGATTGGTAAAGTTGAATTGTCAATTGTCATAATTATTATTATTATTATAAGATTTAAAATAATAAAATAAGATACAAATTAAAAAAAATACCATGTCAAGTATAAACAATCAATAATTAACTCGATGATAAATTTAAATAAAACATTATATAATTTAATATCAAACCATTAGCTCGAACTTAGCACCAGAGTTAAAACTTTTGGACGATACTGATAAGTCCTCGTCACCCCAACAAGACCACCACGTCCCCTCATGCTCCCCAAAACCATGGCACCGCCACGTATTCACTGACCGTCGTCCATAGCTGGCGGGTCGACGGCAAGACTGTCACCTTGGATGACCTTCCCCGAAGAAATTAATTTATCTCAGTTCCCCCTTTACGCTCGAAACATTCGCCAGAGGCTATGGCGGTCAATTATCAAGAATTATGATTCGTTTATAATAAATTATGGCATAATATTTGTAATTTTGTCTAAAATATTTGTTTTTTTGTAACGCTGTGAAACATGTAATTTATAATCATGATGTTCATGATTTATAATTGCATAAATATTATATTTATAAGTTTTGATCGTATAGATAATTTATTTATAATTTGTACGAAATAATTATAATTCATACAATATTTTTTTCGGTTATAAACATAATCAATACAAACATTTAAAAAAATATGACGCTAATAATGCCATCTATTATTAAACAGGAACCTGATAAATTAGACATGCCACATCAATTATTCCTTTAAAAAAAAACCAATTCATTGTTCATTTTTTGTCACAAAAATTGACCAAAAAATATTTCAAGCCTTTAATTAATTTTATTTTTTACCAAATAAATGACGGAAAAAACAGATAAAATGGAATTGTTGACTTTCAAAGCAAACAAGAGCAATTGAAACACAGGTGACGATGAATCAATTCATTGACTTCACATCGACGCTTTTTCAAGTACTGCATTGACACAGCATATCGGGACGTATTGGAACTACACAATGGCTCGGATTTACGAGAGAAAAAAATTATTTAAAAAAAAACATCTTCAAAATGTCTTTTAGAATGCAAGATTATTATTGTTATTATTATTATTGTTATTATTATTAATTCTATATTTATTTCTAAAAAACTGTAATTTAAAAATTCGGTTAACGGAAAATGTCAAAACGATTTGAAACTCTAGCGAATGTTTCATAAAAAAAATTTCCACCCACCTGGCGAACGAAATGAAATAAACGGAAAAAGATTGTTATATATATTTTCAAATCTCTCGCTAGGCGACGCTAACGTTTCCAAACTGCGAGAACCTACCATTAAGCCTTCAAACGATTTTCTTCGAACAAGAAATAGTATTTTTTCAAAACATTAAATAATTTTTATTTAGCATATAGCATATTTAAAGCAAATGAACGTTAAATAATAGCATATTTTATTTTAAAATTACAAAGAATATAGTCGTTAGGTTAATACATAGATTAATCATATTAAATAATCAAAAATACATATTAACCTAAATGTTTAGTGATATTATTGTTGTCATTTTTATTATTAATAAAACATTAATTCTGTTTATTATTATTATCTATTAATCTTACCAGGTCTAACATGAAACTACGTTAACTAATTTATGAATATTTTCTTACATTTGCACAGCTTACCTGATATTCTTGGGTACGTCGACAAAAACAAAATTCTAAAAATATTAAGCATAGTCCGCCATGAATATAGCATGAATTTAACTCAATTCAGCTAAAAATGTATTTTTGCATATCAAAATTTTAATACGTTAAAATATCTTAAAGGTTCATTTGGAGCTTTGAAAGCTGCTTAAATAGTTCTCAAAAATAAAAAAAATGCCATTCTTATTTTCGTTAAACAATAAAACCAATAAAGGCATAAACATCCTCCACAAGAGGCAACATCAGATTCTTTACACAACGCCTGCTTGCCCTCATTCATCCATCCATCCATCCATCCATCCATCCATCCATCCATCCATCTATCCATCCATCCATCCATCCATCCATCCATCGATTCATTCTTTTAATTTCACCATCTTTCAATCATTGTTATCCTCTCTTCTTACGGCCATTAGACGTCCATTGAAATTTCTTCAATGGACCGGCTTCCATTCATCCGTCCACTTTTCGCTCCTTCAATATTCAGTGATGTGCTGGACGCCCATTTATTATAATCCACCATTATGCTCACATTCTACCCTCCTCAGCCTCTGCCTTCTACCCAAAGTGGGGCGAGTGAGTGGCCAATTTATCAGCGGACTCTTAGCTTCCTGGGTCTCAATGGATCGACCAAGTTACACATTCATTTGCACGTTCGGACATTCATTCCGCCTTTTACTTTCATTTTCTCGCCATCTATAAATCCATGAGGTTCATCCATCCATCCATCCGTCCATCCGTATTTATTGTCTATTTCAATTCTTATACTCGTCTTCTTTTCTTTATCCAGTAATCCTTTAAGTCTCCGCACGTCCTCCTCGTTCACTCACTCACTCACTCACTCACGCACGCACTCACTCACTCACGCACTCACTCACTCACTCACTCACTCACTCACGCACTCACTCACGCACTCACGCACTCACGCACTCACGCACTCACTCACTCACTCACTCACGCACTCACTCACTCACTCACTCACTCACTCACTCACTCACTCACTCACTCACGCACGCACTCACTCACTCACTCACTCACTCACGCCACTCACTCACTCACTCACTCACTCACTCACTCACTCACTCACACACTCACTCACTCACACTCACTCACTCACTCACTCACTCACTCACTCACTCACTCACTCACCACTCACTCACTCACTCACTCACTCACTCACTCACTCACTCACTCACTCACTCACTCACTCACTCACTCACTCACTCACTCCACTCACTCACTCACTCACTCACTCACTCACTCACACTCACTCACTCATCACTCACTCACTCACTCACTCACTCACTCACTCACTCACTCACTCACTCACTCACTCACTCACTCACTCCTCACTCACTCACTCACTCACTCACTCACTCACTCACTACTCACTCACTCACTCACTCACTCACTCACTCACTCACTCACTCACTCACTCACTCACTCACTCACTCACTCACTCACTCACTCACTCACTCACTCACTCACTCACTCACTCACTCACTCACTCACTCACTCACTCACTCACTCACCACTCACTCACTCACTCACTCATCACTCACTCACTCACTCACTCACTCACTCACTCACTCACTCACTCACTCACTCACTCACTCACTCACTCACTCACTCACTCACTCACTCACTCACTCACTCACTCACTCACTCACTCACTCACTCACTCACTCACTCACTCACTCACTCACTCACTCACTCACTCACTCACTCACTCACTCACTCACTCACTCACTCACTCACTCACTCACTCACTCACTCACTCACTCACTCACTCACTCACTCACTCACTCACTCACTCACTCATCCCTGACTTATGGACCAGAGTTGTGGTGGCTGAAGAATCGAGCTTCAAACTCCACTACAGACTTTACACTCATAGTTTTAATTTTTTTAGTATTGGAAGGTGTTTTCCAAGCAAATGACTTGTTGCTAAATATAATATCTTATAATAATAATAAATAAAATTGATTCTTTACAATAATCATAAATTTAATTAATATTTGTTTGTAATATCATACTATGTAATTGTAATAAAAATAATAGTTTAAATTATAAATTTATAATAATAGTTATATTATATATAATAATATTTCATTATATAATAAAAAAATTATTATTAGTAGAATTATATTTATATTATATTATATTGCATAATAATAAAATATTATTATTTACTCGGCTTATAATAGAATGGAGAGAGGCGGACGGGCATGTGAATTGGAACGTTCAGCATTTTCAAAGATCTTTTCAAAACCGAGGTTTCCATTGTCCGAAGATATCACGAGGACGAAGATGATGACGATGACGACGACGACGACGATGACGGTGACGACGGTGATGACGATGATGATGACGACGAAAATGATGGCGACGGCGAAGACTCTAGGCACATGGGGCTTTATAAATTAATTATTATTATTATTATTATGTTGACGACGACGAGCATTATGGACAAGATTAGGCTGCTTTCTAATGGAACATGTAGCTTATTAGTATTATTTATTTTTTATTTATTTTATTATTATTATTTTATTATTATTATTATTATTATTATTATTATTATTATTATTATTATTATTATTATTATTATTATTATTATTATTATTATTATTATTATTATTATTATTATTATTATTATTATTATTATTATTATTATTATTATTATTATTATTATTATTATTATTATTATTATTATTATTATTATTATTATTTTTTATTATTATTATTATTACTACACATAGCAACAACAACAACAACAACATCAACAATAATAACAACGACAATATAACGACTCTATTATCGTCCACAGAGCAGCATTACGCTCATTGTTTATATTAATGAAAGCCGTCATTTCGCCGCTGAGGCACTCCTGGCCAGTGGAAGCAAAAGTCTACTCTCTTCATTTTCACCATCTCTCCATTTGCATTTTCTTTTCTTTCACCTTCTCTCCATCACCTCCTTAATTAGGGCATATTTAGAGTCTGTTGGGATGGACGTTCTGCAGGGTTACTATGGGTTTAAATAGGGTTCAAATAGGGTTTTTTGGACACCTAAGGGTTCAAATAGGGTTTTTTGGGCCCCTAAGGTTTCAAATAGGGTTTTTCGGACACCTGTAGGGATTGAGTTAGGGTTTTATGTTTGGTTGGTATTAAAGTTAGAAGTAAACTTGAGGTAATCAGCTTATATATTTGTTTATTTTATTTTATTTCAATTGTTTTTTATTTATTTTATGTGTTTATTATTATTTTTTTCATTTTTATCGTTACCATACAAGGCTTTTATTATCCGAAGATTTATCTATATTGTCGAAGCATTGCAGCATTTACAATGGCTAATGGTTATAATTAGACTATAATTTATTTAATAGTTAATATATTTATTATTATTAATACTATATTATAATTACTATTATATAAATTAGAGTCAAATTATAATAATGTTATTATAGTAATGTGTCGGTATTATATAATAGTTTAGTTATATTTGCATCTCAAATAAATAAAAACATTGACTTTTCACTTACAAACCATGGTGGTCTCTTGAAGGTATCCGTCAGTTGACCATTTTTTCTTCTCAATGAAAAATTCTCATTTCTTCATCCAAGTCTACCCAACTATCAACCACCCACCCATCCACACACCATCTACCCACGCTCCATCTACCTACCCACCAGCTACCCACCCATCCATCGGTTACCTACCCAGACTATCCGTAGTCCATGGTTCTTCCAGTCAATCCACCTGGATGGATCTTTCGTTGTACGTCTGGAATGATATTTTCCTTTCAATGAGACCGTTGAAGCGTCTTCATAATGCCAAGTTCTCCATTGAAAGGAGAGAATGGCGCACGGCTTTGAAAGAAAGGTGGGTCTGTTTTCCTGTGTGTCTGTTTGTGCCTGTGTGCTAGTGTGCTTGTTTGTGCCTGTTTGTGCCTGTGTGTCTGTTTGTACCTGTGTGTCTGTCTGTGCCTGTTTGTACCTGTGTGTCTGTTTGTACCTGTGTGTCTGTTTGTGCCAGTGTGCATGTCTGTGTGTCCTTGTCTGTCTTATTGATGCTAGTTTTTTTTTCGTTTGTTGTTATCCTTCCCTGTTTTTTTGTGGATGACGGGTCATTTTGACGTCCTGCTTTTGAAATGAAAGTTGATTTCCGTGGAGAATTTATTGCCAATAACAAGAAGAGGAATTACTTCTTAAGGCGTTTAAGTACAAAATCATTAATAATGTCATTAATGGCACTGTTGTTGTTAATCATATCAGTCAGTTGACCATTTTATTATACTATTATAATATTAATTATTATATATTATTCTACTATTATAATTAGTATATTATTATACTATTACCTATTATTATAATTATAATTATTATACTTAGTATATTATTATAATATTAATTATTATTATTATATATATTATTCTACTATTATAATTAGTATATTATTATACTATTACCTATTATTATAATTATAATTATTATACTTAGTATATTATTATACTATTACCTATTATTATAATTATAATTATTATACTTAGTATATTATTATAATATTAATTATTATTATTATTATTATTATTATTATTATTATTATTATTATTATTATTATTTTTTATTATGGTTATTGTTATTGTTGTTGATGATATATCTCATAATCCTTTCTTCTCTTCATTCCTCTGCCATCTTCTTCATTAAACTCCACAATTCCATAATTCTGTCGACACGACGATAAAACTGAGACACCAGGATGAAGCACCATCACCTTTGGGGAGAGTTCCAAACGGCCACACACACAAACACACACACACACACACACAAGCAGACAGACAGACAGACAGAGAGAGAGGGGGGGGAAAGGGGTTTCGCCTCAAAATGTAGAAAGAAAGAAATTGATGACGAGCACCAACAATTGTAATCAGAAGAATGGAGCAGCGAAACACCGACGATGGAAAAAAATCAAAATGCAAAGGAAAGAGAGGAAGCCTTTTGTGCCCGGCGACAATGGAAGACGAAAATATAGATTAGTCCTTTCACGTTATTTTTCATTCATCCGTTCATCATCAACTCCAAAATGGAGCAGGAAATCTCTCGCACCTACTCCTCGCTCCTCACCCTCCACCCCCCCCCCCCCCGTCCACTCTACCCACCCCAAACGTCCGACCGTCCGCCCACCCTACCACCGTGTCACCCGGTATCTACACAGTCATTTAAGTTCAGTTGTTTATGCACTTATCCACGCACAATCAGCGTTAGAGTTATGTGGGCACAAAAAAATATCTAATCACTCTAACACCAATTTTAGTTAATTAACTCGTTAGTCGTATTGTTATTATGTATCATTATCATCCATCTATTCATCCATCTATCTGTCCATCCATCCTTTCATCCATCCACCCATTCTCTCACTCGTCTAATCTTCCATAACTTTCATCGGCTCGATAAACATTACCTGTACATGAATTGTTATAACATCGTAAATTAAAAACCGTACTCACCTGGATAAGTGGCTACTCACCTTTTGTCTTTGCCAATAAAGGTGAGTTTGTGCTAAGCACAGAGCTTGAACTAGCACACCTGAATGTTAAACTCGGTGGGCGATAATTGAGTTTACAGAGTTAAGCGATAAATGGAATAACATTGAAGAGGTTCGACGTTGAGACATCAACATCAAGATGATTATCATCACCAGCATCGTTGCTGAAACGACCATCATTATCAATACTGGCGTTCTCGTCGTCGTCATCATCATAACCATCATCATCATTGTCTCAATACATTCATTAAAACAATGTTTAAACTCTTGGATCGTCGAATAACAACAACTTAATTATCATTACCATAATCAACAACAACATCCAAAACAACAACAACAACAACCACAGCAGCAACAACAATAACAACAACAACAACAACCACAGCAGCAACAACAATAACAACAACAGCAGTCGTCATCATCTAACCAACCTGTACTCCTCATTGGGGGTAATAATCCAAATGACGTCCAAATGATGTTAATCCATTATTCCATCCAAACGATTGAGGCATTCAAGCACCGAAACTGAGTTTAGCCGTCGTCCACTCATTCACCTCAAGCAACGTCATCGTTGAGTTTTGAAAAACATTCTGCGCTATAAAAATTAAAATATCCAAACATCCAAGATTGATTAGTAAAATATTTCCAACAGTTACAAATACTGCCAGTTTTTTAAGTTTTGTTGTTATTGTTGTTGTTTGGCAACTTATGCTCGGTTATTTTATAATGGTTGTTAGGAATTATCACGATTTATTATTATTAGTGTTATTGTTATTATTATTATTATTATTATTATTATTATTATTATTATTATTATTATTATTATTATTATTATTATTATTATTATTATTATTATTATTATTATTATTATTATTATTATTATTATTATTATTATTGTTGTTGTTGTTGTTATTGTGTTACGAGTTAACATTTATTATCATGTTTGAGTCGGTTAATTATCCATGGCGATGTTTATTGAACACTTGCTTAAACTTAATTAATTAATGATTTACTTACAGTAATTCACAGAATAAAATACCTTTTAATATCAAAATCATATTTGAAAACTTTAAGTCTAAATTTAACGATTATTTTATCAAATAAAATTTGTAAATTTCTAACTCTAAGAATACTTTGAAAGAAGACTCGCGCCAAATTGTAACGGCGGGACCTTAAATGCTGTCACAGGAGCCTCTTCCACGGTAGTGCATCCCATCACACGGCGCGTCATTTTCACGGTTGATTAAGTTGTTCCTATTTTTTTTATTCAGTACAGAATAAGGTCTCGCGTGCTGGTGATGATAATGGTTTTGTAATCGATGACGACGGTTAATGCTTCTATAAATAGAAAATGGTAAAACCTGGTCATTAATTAGGTTAACTAGGAAATTCTACACGTCAAAATCTGTTGTACTGTTGATTGTTCAAAAAATTAATCATTTACAATGAATAAACTTTTACGACTTATTCAACTAATTCAATTGCACGTTTCATTTGTAAAATGAAATAAATTTTAAAGTCTCAAATAAATTTATTATAATTAAGAATATTTAAAGTTTTAAATAAAACACCCTGGAAAATGCCTGGTTTTTTTGTGGTTGATCGATAGGAGTCGCTAAGATCTTACATTAAGCGCTATAAAATTCACTTCACCTACATGTTGGATCTGCGACAAAAAAAGCTAAATTCCTGTTAAAATTAACCCGATTTCAAAACTTCTTCTTGTTACAATTCATGATAATATTACACACGCCAGAAAATAACCTTGACAATGATTTTATTGTGGTTTTAAACACAGAAATGAATGTTTGACCACCCGAATGAAATTGGTCATTGACACTGTGAAAATTACGTAATAGCTGCTTAGTTTATCGATGAAACAGTTTAACGTCGAATTAATTATTTATTTTTTGACCAGCTTTCGAACGCGTACCTGCTTCTCTGTTTTTTTGGCCGAATGCTTAAACAAATAAATGCTTAAACATTTGAATGCATAAACATATGAATGCTTAAACATATGAATGCTTAAACATATGAATGCATAAACATATGAATGCATAAACATATGAATGCTTAAACATATGAATGCATAAACATATGAATTCATAAACATATGAATGCTTAAACATATGAATGCATAAACATATGAATTCATAAACATATGAATGCATAAACATATGAATGCTTAAACATATGAATGCTTAAACATATGAATGCATAAACATATGAATGCATAAACATATGAATGCTTAAACAAATAAATGCTTAAACATTTGAATGCATAAACATATGAATGCTTAAACATATGAATGCTTAAACATATGAATGCATAAACATATGAATGCTTAAACATATGAATGCTTAAACATATGAATGCATAAACATATGAATTCATAAACATATGAATGCATAAACATATGAATGCTTAAACATATGAATGCTTAAACATATGAATGCATAAACATATGAATGCATAAACATATGAATGCTTAAACATATGAATGCATAAACATTTGAATGCATAAACATATGAATGCATAAACACCATTGGATAATCAGTTAGAAACTCACATGGATCGAATGCTATGAAAAGTCGTTAAATGCAATGAAGTTTTTGATGTCATTGTGTATTAAATAATTAAATTATGTATTATAATAATTATGTATTAAATAAAGCTTTTATATATATAATACATATATATATATATATATAATATTATATGAATTATATGATTTACATGAATTACATGAATCATGTGACTTACAAGAATTACATGAATTATGTGAGTTATATGAATTACATGAATTATATGAATTACACGAATAAAATATGTAATAAATAATGATATTTAATATTAAATTATAATAACTTATTAAATTATTATAATTATTATCATAATTTAATAATTATTATAATTATTATCATAATTTAATAATTATTATAATTATTATCATAATTTAATATAATTTCAATTTCAATTATAATAATTGTTATTATAATTTAATATTAAATATCATTATTTATTATATAAATAAACGAATCACTGAATTTTCTCATTATTAAGGAATATAGTGGAAATTATTTAGCAGCAAAGTTTAAAGAGATTTTATGTTCAAACGAACAAAAAACAATAATTTTCATTTGACAATTGGAGTCATCCCAATAGCACCAAAGATCAGCCAGTACATCGAAGTTCTGTTTTGAACTGCTTGCAATTCATGTAATTCTTATAATTTATGTAATTCATGTAAGTCATATAATTCATGTAATTCATATAACTCATGTAATTAACGTCTTCCTCAGCCAATTGATTCCTGCATTCCACAATTTTTTTTTATTTATGGAATTCGTTCAGAAAAAATATGCCATGACCCAGTGGACGATTTCCAAACAATTCAATTGATTATTTTTTTAGATAATTAAATCTTGATTTTGCCCCTGGAAATACAAAATACAGATAAATGTTGATTGCCAAGGATCACAAGATTGCAAAACAGGTTGAACAAACGCAAATGTTTATTAAGGATTGCAATGGCAAGATGTGCAGAAATGGGTCGACCAATCAAAATATCTGACCTTGTTTCTAAAACAAGTGAGTCTACGATCTATCGAATTTCCTCGCATTCTTAATTGGCCTAATTTCCTTAAATATCAATCCACAATTGTTCTCGATTGTTTTGGGCTTCTACGAGTATCTAGGTGAGACGTACCTGGATGCCAATGTTCAAGGTGAGTCTATTAAAAGTCAGAATGTCGACCTAGATGTTGCTTCCGTTTATATGTGGATGCTCTCGTATTTCCTCGAATGTCACAAGGCTATCAATCAAGGTGAACAATCAAGTGACGATTGATTGAAATAGAGAAATTTCTTTAGGCCTGATTGTTTTATATCAGATTGATATCAACTTATTATCAGTCTAATTTGTTTGCTATAATAAGAATTATTTTACAGTCAAGAGTTTTAAAATTTTAGGATTCGAAATGCTGTTGATTTTCCAATTAATTGTTTCCCTTAATTATAATAAACGTGTTTAATACGTTTTAATGGGAATTCTTATCCCATCCTCAGACATTCATCCATTAACAGCTCACAAAAAGATTGATGGTTACTCGTAAATTGTTGAATAAAACATAAAGGGCCAAATCTCAGAAGAGATATGAAATGATACATCTTTGACCTGGAAATCTACAAATGAAAAGTAGGTGTGTCGGTGAACCATGGTCTTGACCTCTTAAGAACAAACAGATGAATCACCCAGGATGTTTAGAAGCATCTACTTTTCAATTCAAACAAATATTCAAATAATCAATTAATTCACTTTATTTCTTTACAAAATTTATTTCCTTACAAAAACTACATCTTCCTAGCTTCAGATATTTTATTATGAAAAACTGAGGCAACATTTCGAAACTGGAGTACATAGAAATACTTGTAAAATGATTCCAATTTCCTGACAAAATGTTACATTTTTCAGGCAGAAAGACACAAGATCATTTCGACCAAAGTAGAGTTCAGTTAGACATTCGTCTTAGACGGTGATTGTGGGCCCGGTTTAACGTGTTGTGGAACTATGGTCCACTCCTTTCGAAGTATCGTTAACCTCGTTTCAAGTGTCTGTCCGTATTTGTCTTAAAATAATGTCTTGTTAATGAATTGATCCATTTGTTATTGAAGGTATCCTTGGCCTCCAATAATAGCAGTTAATCGAGGTAGCCCTGACTCGAGGAGGATTTTTGGGCAAAGACTACCACGCCCACTATCCTCGACAAAATCTATTAAGAATGAATTAGTTATAAGTGGACTAGTTCACTTACGTGCATTATTAAGTGCATTCCCATTAGACGTTTGGCCTAATTCCCACTTTACAAGCAACGTCTTCAATCGTCTCCATCGTAATGACAAAAGACAAAAAGACAGCATCTAAACAATTTCGAGATACAAAGCAAATTTTTTTTAGATACTGTCAGAATTCTTGCATAACCGTCTGATACTCACATAAACGAAAAGAATGTTTGGTTACCTTATTTGGTTACCTGTGAAAAATTATACTTCATAAAAAATCAATTAATGACACTAGAGGATTAAGTACTAATCGACAACTTACTTTAATTAGTGATTGACAATTGGTCCACATCCAGAAATTGACTTGGACTTGATTTGGAGTTTTGCAAAAGATTCATAGCCACTTTGGCCTTCAAAGTAAAGCCTAGCAACAGCAATTTACGATTAGAAATTCTAAAATGGGACCATCGGAAATCTGTAATGGGTACGAATTCCAATGCCGAAGAAAGATTTACTTCAGCGGGAAGTGTTATCTTGAAATAAAAATTAAACAGGAACCAGTTTCAAGATTTAGTAAGCCGTTCTTACAACAACCTTGAAGAACTATGGATTGGCAAAGTATTACGACCAGAAAATTGGTCTGAAAAACAAAAAGTTAAAGCATCTTTATGGTTGAGATGGATAGACGCAGATTTCAAGTTTATTATCGAGATAAGAGCAGCAAGGACACCGATGATAACGTATGCTACACGGTTGTACCTAGGCCAGACGCCTATAAAAGCCCAAAACATGCGTTGGATAGGACGTTCAAGACGTTTTGAGTCTTCAGAACTAAGTCGATAGGAGTAATATTGCTAGATCGCTGATTTCTCTGTGGTTTAAAAATGTTTTCCTGTGCTCATCTGATATGTTTCATGGCTAGTTGTGACTTCTCGATTCTCCTCTACTCCATCCTGTTTTTCATTCTCAAGCATTTGATCGAAAGACGCAGAAAAGCAACTGCCGAGGTAAAAGTGAGTAAGGACAAGTCGCGTTCGAAAAGTGAAGATGATCTACCAGCCGTGAAGTCTTACCCCATCATTGGATGCCGATTTGCTCTCGATCAACATCTCCACAGAGTTCTCGCGGAAGTGGCAGAAAATGAATTCGAGAAAAACATTTTCCAGGTGAAAGCGGGCTGCCGCAGGTTTGTAGTATTCAGTAAAATCGACGATATCGAACACATCGCGAAAATTTACCCCGAAGAACTGTTCGGTAAGCCGCACTCCTTTACGACCGGGAAGGTCAGCCTCGGTGCGCACAACGACATACTGGAAAGATGGAAGAAAAGACGTGCCTATACCAATGCAGGCCTCAAGAATCTGGAAAAGTATGACATAAACGGCATAATGTCAGAAGAAATAATGAACCTGATGTCTTATCTGGATTCGAGAGTTGATCTCTGTGAAGGCCCAGCTCAGGACATAACGCACGAGGTGACATATTACATCAGTCGAGTCCTATTCAAGATGTCTTACGGCAAAACTATTGACGAAAGAACAGAAATGCAGTTGAAGCAAATTGTCCACGACCTTCCAGACTATACCACTTCCATGGGATCTTTCAGCCGTTACGACATGTTTCCCTTCTTGAGATTCTTCTTCATACGTCAATATAGTAAGTTCATTAAGTTTAACAAGATGCTGAAAGAGTTTTGCAGCAAGCAAAATAGAAAATTGAAATCATCAGCAGATGGACAGGTGAGTCTGTGGTCATTCTTTTCAGAAAAGATTTCAAGATTTGGACGAACCAAACTGTCTTTTAAATTTCCCGGCCTCCATGAATCCCTGTTTGACGGTTTAGAAGACATCATTAGAGCAGGTACTGAGTCGACCTCACTCATAATTCAGTGGCTGATTGCTTATGCCGCCAAATATCGACACGTTCAGCAGAAAATGCAGTCAGAAATTGATAAAGTTTTGAAATCAAAGAGCAAACTCAAGCCAGATCTCGAAGACATCGGAGACCTACCTTACTGCCGGGCTGTCCTCGCAGAAACGCACAGATTCTGCAGTCTCAATCCATTTTTGAAGCGCCAGTTAACAGGCGACATAATGACTAAAGATGGATATGAACTGAAAAAGGGCACAAGTCTTCTCTTTAATAATTGGGCTCTCAACTTCGACCGGTCTTATTGGACCAACCCAGAAGAGTTCTATCCAGAAAGATTCATCGACGAAAGTGGCAAATTTGACGATTCGAAATTCGAACGAATGTTCTCGTTCGGTTTTGGCAAAAGGCGATGCATAGGAGTCTACACCGGCAGATCTCTGTGTTTCTTGGCCACCGTAAACATTTTCAATCAGTTCGAATTAATTCAGGAAAAAGAAATCGACATTGAACCGATAGACGGCATAGGTCTCTCGCCGAAACCATTCAAGGTCATCCTTCGACGACGACGACGATGATTTCAAAACAACTTCTCCCGGGTAAATGGGCAGAGACTTAAACATCTAAAAAAAAATTTTTTTTAAGTTTCTTTTCTACTTATTGTGAGTAAAACTTTAGTTTTAGATACGCTGTGTATTTTCGCGAGTGAACGAAGATCCGAATCTGGTGATTAGCACGGTTTGAGATTAGATTGCCGACATCCAATCCACTGATTGGTCAATTGCTGTTAATGTGACTGTTTCTTTTTATAACTTGTTTTACACTCGATCATTAAATTTTCAGTCAAAAAATAATAAAAATAGAAATGCTCCGCTTTTATTCTTAACGAGATGCAAGAGGGTGGGTCTCAAAATATTTAGGACTGGCTTGCAACAGCTTCCAGTATAATTTGCCATTAACTCGTCAACCACAAAAAGTAAAAATACGCTTCGGAAACTTTATCGACTCTGAGAATTACCGCCGGATAATCAAAACTGCCAGCGACAAGACCACTCTTCAACAAATTGCTTTAAAACATGTATAGGTATGGACGAATTGAACTTAAAATTGATTTTCCACAAACTGCAGACATGGACTAAATCAAATTTAGCAACAAAACAATATGTATGAATGAAAGCAGACCGTATCAAAGACTCCCATTGAAATTGATTGACTTGGTTGTTTAATACAGTTGCAATGAGCAACATTATCAGAACACTTGTAAAAATCTCAACTGAATTACCACACTGATCAAACGGAGCACATGCAAATATATTTGAACAAACAGAAAATCAAACATGATAAAGCAGAAAATAGAAAACATGTTTCTCCAACCCCAACTCAAAAAGATGAACCGCTAAATATCTCCAGCAAGTCAAAAAGCAATAGTAAACCAATTCTTTCTCAGATGTTTGCGCTCGAATCACTTCGCGTCAGGCTTCGACAGAACGTCTTCTGGGTGCTTTTCCCCCCAAGCCAACCAACTGCCTATGAAGTTCTCAACACTGATGTAAAAACAATGAATCATTTCAATTAACTTTTAAAACAAGCCTTAAACAAATGTTCGATCAGCCGTTGTGATTGTGCAACAGACATCAATCAAATAAATAATAATAATAGAAACCAAATATTTGGATGCCATAATACTGGAACATTCGAGTCATTTGCAGACTTCTATCACACTTAGTTCTTTGCATGGGAATATCGCAGAACAAAGTCATGGAATTTTAAATCAATGATAGCTGTAGAAATATTCCTAGTACATTTCTAGACCATCAATGTCACCAAGTTGAATTGGAGCATCAGAATAAATTTAAGATTTAGTACCAACCTAAAAGACAACATAAACCATCACCATATTCCACAATATCCACACTATATCTTCATTCTGTTATTCTACATTCTAACATCAAAACATCGCCAAAGGACTGACTTGTCGTAATCGTTCTTCAGGAGAATTTCAGAGGCAGTCGTCGATCGCTTCCCTTTCCTGCAGTAGACAACAATTTTGTCCGTTTTCAAGGGTTTCTTGAAGCCATACCTTCTCTCGAAGCTAGCTTCGTCCAACTTCAAGGCTGCTTCCAGATCATCAACTGTTCAAATTGGTTAAGTCAGATTAAATAAAAATTGCCATATTTAATTGCAGTATGTATTAAGTAAGAGTTAGATTAAACAATAAGTCCTTATAAATATAAATTAGTTGGTTATTAGGTGAATTCAATTGAAATTAGTTGACAGTGCAACTCATGATATTTGATACTTGACTCTGGTATGAACTCAAATTAAATTAAATTAACATCCACAACATTATTCAAGTGCAAAATTGACTCTGAGAAGAAATCCAAAAAAATGTTCACATTTCAAAGCAATTAAAAATAAATTATGAAACAACCATTTAGATTCACAGATGTTGGAATATTGCCCTCAACTTTAAATTCCTCAGGGGTTCTCACATCCAACAAAACGAGTTTTCTGCTTTTAATCATCTTCTCCACATCTCTTATGTGAACAACAGGAGCTTCTAAAACAAAAAAAGTTCCTTCGTAAGTTGCAATCCAAAACGTAACTGGAAACGCCGACTCATCCAACTATTACGACCTTTATCTCCCGAACTAAACAATCTGCTACTGCATTGTAGAGATGAAATTTTCTTCAACTTGTGAATGTTCTGTGTCTTGACATCACAACATAATGAGTAATTTCTTAAGGAAGAAAAATGCCTCCCACAAATAAATGACTGCCGAGCGAGACTCCTCAAAGCTAGCATTTCGATATCTTCGACAAAGTTCACAGTGTAGGAAAATCACAGAGTTCTATAATTTGAACTTTGACCTAGAGCTAACATCATTTTATCAAATTTTTATTAATATTAATTTAATATTTAATAAATTGGTCTTCTATAAAGTAATTGTTTGATTTTTTTAATGAAAATATTGGCAACTCCACACATTTCAATACTCGTTTATTTTATTTTTGGAACAAATTTACTTTAAAATATGTTTTATTAAAATTATGATGTAAGTTTTATGCTACTTTAAGCAGCTGTAAGGTTAAAGTTTGAAAAGTTAGGGTCGAAATTATTTAAGTGATCGACCAATACTTGAAAGCAAAGCGCAAATGCAACTCTCAAATATGTATCCTAAAAAACCTCGGCTAGTACATGAGGAACTTGCTGAACTTGTAAAAAGTGATAGATAATTGAGTTGAAACATAAAAAGGAAAACCGTCTGGAATATTGCATTCCTTCTTTGAAAAGTTCAGGAATTTGTTAATTTGTTAATGATGCAATGAGTTACAATCACAACGTGACACATTTATTTCCGATTAACAAAAAAAAATGGAGGTTGATAAACTTGAAAGATTTTTTTTATAAAATCACGAGTGAACGAAATTCAACCAGGAAACGACTGCTAAATGTTCGTGTTAGTATTTTTAAGACGAAATTTATTGCGATAACAGTCCATGACATATAAAGTCTATTCTCTATTTAGATTCATTATACCTACTATGCACTCTTCGGCACAGCCTGTGCAACTGAAACTGAAATCAACAATTATTAGTGAAGATTATTAGCAAACAACTATTTACAAAAAGCTTTATAAAAAAACTTATTGATTAGCATTGTACCAAACTTTCTCTAGCTAGTCTCGACTTTGAATCATAAAGTATTTCAAGTTAGTTTTTTTCTGTTAGGCAAACTTTTATCGCTTGTCAGCACACAATCACGAGTGTTCTGTCATCACTTTTTGACCTCATGACCTTTTTTGTTGATTTTTTTTTTTGTGGAGACACAAGTTCACTCGATTAGGGACAGTGGTTCAGACAATTTCAGCTCTGAACTATAAATAACAACCAATAGGAGCACGCCTCAGAATCATGTAATCGGAGATGATAATAGTTAAACATTAACTTATTATGAAACTGAAAACAGTTAACTGAAGATGTATTTGAGAAAGTTGAATGTTGTTAGACAGAAGAAGTTTCGAGTAAGTATCGGCCTAATTTCACAATTAATTCGATCGTATGCAATGAAATAGCGGTAACGAATTATGGTTCATTTAAATAAATGAACTTGAAAAATAATTGTGGTTAAGTCGCACTAAATGAAATTACCAAAAATTGTGTTCGGGTAGTATTTTATTATTATATTGAAATTATTACAGGAATATTACTTAAAATATTATTGATGACAATAATAATATTAATTAAATTATTTTAAATGGCAATCTTAATGTTATTTATATTATTATGGACGGTAACACAAATTACTTCAACGACAAGCATTAAAACAGAATAAACAGAATAAATGTTACTTAACAAGCAATATATGGTTCGGTAATAAATAATATGCTGATTATTAATATTTAAATTTTACCTAACCCAGTTTCACCAGGCATTCTTTGCTACTTCGGTTGAGTCCATCAATGGAAATGTCAGTAGTGCCCCCCTTGGTCGACCCTTCGGTGAAATACCAGGACCCAGAGGGCTGCCCCTGGTGGGGACTTATTTTGATTACGTGAAACCAGGTGGATTCAGGTTCGACAAGCTATTTGAGGTATTTTGAGAAAAGTGTTTTTGAAATATTCATTAATTATTAATTACTTTGTTTTGTTTACTGTGCACACAGGCTTAATAAATCGGTTATTTAGTTTTAATATATGAGTACATTGCACTAAATTATCGTTATTGTTGTCACTACAACATAAATTATCTCAACACAATATTCACAACCGCAAATATTAGCATAATAAGTAACATTTTCCATGCATTCAAAGGCAGTACATCAGAGAAGCAAAGATTACGGTCCAATCTACAAGGAGTATTTGGCGGGACGCGAATTGGTCGTCATTTCAGACATTGAAGAATATTTGAAGATCATCAGAATTGACGGAAAGTTTCCTGTCAGGGAAAAAATTCTTCCAGCCTGGTACTACAAGAAAGTCAAAGGGATGAAAGATAGCATTATCAACACGTGATACGAGTTGTTGTTGTTGTTGTTGAGTAATTGTTATTATTGTCATGATAAGTTTAATTTTAGGTTCATTAACATATTTATTAAATTTGATTGTATCACAATAAGTTTGATTGTAGGTTCATTAATTTATTTATTGAACGATTAATATGTATTATGTACTTATAAGAGCTTCTATAGATTTCTAACACCCATTTGATGTAAAAAGTAATTAACTTGGTTTTTAAGTATTAACTTCTAAATGGCCGAAACATTTGATAAATTAACAACAAATCAATGAGATATTTTTAAAAAATAATTGAATAACCTAAGAAGGAAGTGTTAACAAATTTATTACATAACCATTGTTAGGAAATTCATTACGGTTACATAATTTACACCCTTGCAGTACCGGACAAGAATGGTGGGAACAGAGACAATTCATCGGTCCAAAGCTTATGAAACCTTTGGAAATTTTGAAACACGTCGAAAGCGTGGACAAAGTTGCCTCACATTATTTGGAACTTCTACCGACTGGCTTCAAGTCCAAGGACGGTCTAATTACGTCCGATGACGGAGACTTTGTGCGATCTGATCTCAAGGAGACGCTTTTCCTCTGGTCTCTGGAATGTAAGGCATTACACATTCAGTTTCTGACATTAAACGAGTAAAGCGATTAAATATGCATGTATTATTTAAAAATTTAAAATTTTGGATGATTTACACAACACAAAGACAACACTTTTAAAAATCTCCCCCAAAATTAATTTGGACAATACTACTGTCAAACAAATTCAAAATATTCTCTAGCTGTATGTACAGTACTCTTTGGCACAAGACTCGGTTGCTTCGAAGACAAGCCTTCAAAGATGGCAGAAAATTTCATCAAGTTTTTGATTGGAACTTTCGACGGAATACAAAAGCTCATGTTCAGTCTTCCCTTTTACCAATTCTATCCGACCAAAGCATGGAGAGAATTTGAAAAGAATTACACGGGACTTCTGAATACCGGATTGGAAATCCTGGAGCAGGTAAAATTAATTTATTAAATCAGTAATTATTTATTAATTTAAAGGTTATCTTACAATTGTTTGCAATTAATCTTAGAATAATTGTAATGTATTGTAGAATCGACCAAATACCTTATCAGATTCACCAGACCTCATGACATACTTTTTCTCACAAACGTCTGATGCCAAACTAATCAATCACTACTGTGCTGACATCTTGAATGGATCTGTTGAAACGGTTAAAAGCATTTGGAATCGTAACAAAAACGTTGTTGTAACTTAATTTTGTGTAAATAAATTTTTAACAACATTATGAAAGAATGTAAATTTAAAAAAAATATTATGGAACAATGTAAAGCAACATTCTTTGTATTGTATCTTAGACGTCCTACTCAGTTTTGTGGAACTTGTATTGCCTCAGTAGAAACGAGAGAGTACAGGAGACATTGCACCAAGAAGCATTAAAACTTTTGCCTAATGCTGACGATAAAGTGACAGGAGATGTGCTGAACAATGCCAAATACGTCAAGGCTTGCGTTAAAGAAACATTCAGGTAACTTTAACAACTGTATTTCATGAATTGCGACAATTTGTGACCATTTAAGTCGCCATCTTTCAGACTGTATCCATTGCTATTTATCGTCAGTAGAATCATATGTTCAAATGTCAAAGTTTGTGGCTACAAATTGCCAGCAGGGGTAATTTTTAAATTCGTATTGAAAATGCCCAGGAGTACATTGAAAGCATACTCAAACATTACAGACCAATACTTGGGGCAATGTGTACAGCATGGGGCTCGATACAAAATACTTTCCTGACGCTGAAGTCTACAGACCCGAACGTTGGACCAGAGTGAATCAGAACAGTCCAATCTTCAATACTTTGGCCACTTTGCCTTTTGGACATGGTGCAAGAATGTGCGTAGGTAAATTGTTTACTGCTAATTTTGCAGAGTAGAACAAACTCATATGGTAATGATGGGTTTCACAAGTGACAGTGAAGTAAAAAGCTCGACTCACATGATCTATATCTTAATCTTGCTTCTGCAAATATAATTTCAATCCAATCTCCCATAATCTGTGTAACTACTTTAAATTATTGGGAGAAGGTATTTTGGTTGCTGTATGATCAGCTTATGATCCGAAAAAAGAAATAATTTAACTAATATTTATTACAGTTTCATTTTTTAATTTGAGAAATTGCAAGTCAATCACAATTTGTATACATGGTTCATCATTTTTCGACAGGTCGAAGGTTAGCAGAGATGGGGATTTACGTGATGCTGCTAAAGGTTAGCAATACTTTCAAAGTAATACATTACATTTAGATCATTATATATTTATTAATTTCTCTTATGATGGACATAATTCCAACGATGTAACTAACATTATTTCTATAGTTTAACATTGCAAGAAAGGTTAAGCTACACAACTTAACAATAATATTATACTTTATCAACTGACAAATTCCCATTTTAACAGTTTTTTAGGAAGTATAGAATCGAATTTATTGGCGACATCCAAGTCAAGCCGAAGTTGAAAACTCTCCTTACGCCTGACAGACCGATCATGTTTCGCATTTCTCCAAGAAAATGAAGACCAGGACGATCAATTATTACATTTAACTTACAATTTCAAGATATTTGCTTTGACTAAACATAAATTTGGCTAACTAATAAAATGTCTAATAAATCGTAATAAATTGTATTTATATATGATCGTCAACAAGTCCGTGTTTTTGAGACATTCAGCTTAATGCTGGCTTGTATTAACCATAATTACGTAATCATTCAAATACTATGTTATATACTATATGTCAAAACGACATAGATTTTTTTAAATAATAATAACTAATGATAATAATTATCTGAACCTTCATTTTGAGGTCAATAGAATTTAATTAGAATTATTAATATCATTAAGATTAATAATAAAAATAATACAATTTATTAGTTAATATTATTATTATTATATTTTATTATGTTGTAATAATATAATATTTTTATAATTATTATTATTGTTATTATTCTTGTTTTTGTTGGTTTTAAGGTCAGAGGTTAAGGCCTGCAAACGACTTATTGCGTCGTAAGACATCCAAAAAAAGTTATCAATTCAATTTTCATCTGATAATCCTGATGACAAAGATGCTTAGGCACATTTAAGCTCACAAGATCCGATCTGAACATTTTTATTTTTGTTTGTAATAAAAAAACCATTTAATTAAATTTCAGGAAAATTAGTTTTTAAGTTTTTAAAATGAAACATAATTAAAAGTTATTTTCCAAATCATTTTCATGTGGAACTGCTTCTATATAAACACAAGAAGAGACATCGAATATTTTGTCGTCAGTAGAATCAACAAGAGTCGATTTAAATCGATCAATATCAATTAAATAGTAAATTTATTTAACATTAACTTTTAAATCGACAGAAAGGGTTTGATAATTTATCATATTAAATAAAATCTATAATTCTATAAAATAATATTAGATATAATTTACCGTGCTTATAAATTCTAGATAATATTTCAATATTAAACAGAAATATGTTGAGAAAGCGACCAAAAGTATTTTTTAATTGGACATCAAAGATGGTAAATGATCCTTAACAGACAAAACAATTCGTGCATTTTAATAATTTAACCTTACGATTTGTTTTAATTTATAAGTTAATTCAGATATATCATATTATAAATCTTGGTTACTTATCTAACTCTCATAATTTATTTTACATTTAATAATTTTTAAATTTAAAAAATTTAGATCACTGCCATTATTATAAGTCTCCATTGACAACCTGAAATATCAATTACTCATTCCATCCATCCATCCATCCATCCAGTTGTTCCGTAGCACCCATTCCAGTACCACCGGCACAACATCTGTAGACTCCACTGGACAAGCCACAGAAGACTCAAGACAAAAAACATCGAAATTGAAACCTTTCAGTTCTATCCCTGGTCCAAAGGGTTTGCCCGGATTGGGAACCTTGGTCGATTATTTGAGGCCAGGTGGACTGAAGTTCAACAAGATGTTTGAGGTTTTTTTCAACAATTTATTTTTCTTATAATTAAATTAGTTGCTGGGTGAGAATTTTCTAGTTAGACAACTGCTCGTATTAGAAAAATTAATAAATGACTTTAATAATTTATATTATTGATTAAGAAATAAGTTTTACTTAATAACAATATTAATACTATTAATAATATAATAATTAAACAATATTTTGTGGGCCATAATCCGACTTCATTACACCTGCCAAGCTTCATTCATACCAACAGATCATGCACGACAGAAGCAAGCTTTACGGACCAATTTACAAGGAAAACATTGGCGGATTTACATCCGTCATCATCTCAGACATCGAGGAATACACGAAGATCATGAAAATTGACGGAAAATATCCAGTCAGACTGGAACTGGGTCCAATATGGTACTACAGGAAGATCAGAGGAATGGATTTGGGAATAGTCAACAGGTATGACAACCTGGATTGATGAAACTGTTTATTGGAAAAGGATAATAGAGTAAGTGAAGCTTGTAATAGTATGTAAAACATTTCTAACTGAAAGCTGACTTGCAATGCTGGGTTCAATTCCCAGAATCGACCGACCAATTAGAGTTTAAAAACTTCATCCGCTCCGGAATCATCGGACATCGTGACTTTTCTCATTTCGAAATCAACCTCATAACGATGGTCTACATGTAATGTTATAAGATAATCCTTATTATTCATTATCAGTATCAGCGTCATCATAAGACCGTCTTTAAAATTTATTTTATTTTTTAACCAATAAAACAATTAGACATTTTTTTTAAGCCAAGGCGAACAATGGCTAGAAAAGCGACAGATTCTGAGTCCAAAACTACTGAAACCGCCTGAGATGATGCAGCACGTCGGTGAAATCGATAAAACAACTTCAGATTTCCTGAAACTTTTGTCGAACAACTTTGGAACTCTTCACTCTACTGACAAGAAGAAAGGAAGTTTTGTCTGCGACAATTTGGAGCACAATCTTTTCCTCTGGGCTCTGGAATGTGAGTGTAATAATAATAATAATAATAATAATACTAATAATAATAATAATAATAATAATAATAATAATAATAATAATAATAATAATAATAATAATAATAATAATAATAATAATAATAATAATAATAATAATAATAATAATAATAATAATAATAATAATAATAATAATAATAATAATAATAATAATAATAATAATAATAATAATAATAATAATAATAATAAATAATAATAATAATAATAATAATAATATAATAATAATAATAATAATAATAATACTAATAATAATAATAATAATAATAATAATAATAATAATAATAATAATGTTAGTAACAATATTAGAAAACAATTTCTATTACTTAACTAATTAATTGGCGTCACTTGATTGCAAAAAAAACAACTACGTTTTTAAATTAAAAAAACAATCACTTAGCAAATCACACGTTCTTATTGGCATTCGTGGAAATATCCACACCCCAGCCGTCGGTACGGTTCTGTTTGGATCGAGGATTGGCTGCCTCGAGACGCCAACACCCGAACGAGCAGAGAGGTTCATCAGCAGTTTACTGGGAAGTTTTGAGACGATGCAAGCTCTCATGTACGGCATTCCAGTTTACCAGGTTTATCCGACCAAAACCTGGAAGGAGTTTGAGAAGCACTACGGAAACTTGGTGGACGTGGGTAGGCAGTTGGTAGAAAAGGTTGGACAATTTTGGAGACGATTTTAAGGAATTTAAGATTGTATTTGATTTCCTAGTTGACACAAATTGCATTCATTAAAGTCGTCAAATAAGGATTAGTTATCGTGTTTTTTTTTAAATTTTATTTATGAAGCAATGAATTTTATGCTTTAACTATCATTAAATTTTCATGTCATTATTATTATTATTTCTATTTAAAAGATTAACTCGCGTTAAATTGATTCAAATTCATTTTGATTTGTTCAAGAATCACAAAAGTTTAAAATCTTCATCCGCTCTGAAATCATCAGACATCCTAACATTTCTCCTTTCGAAAACAAACCTTCATCCTGAAGTTGCTAATCTTACGTGCATTGACATCATGAATGGTGCCGTGGAAACAGTTATTATTTTGTTTTTGTTATTTTTCATTATTGTGATGTTTTAAATTAAACTAATTAAATTAATTAAAAAAATATTTCATTAAATTTAAACAAGAGATTAATTTTTATTCAGAGTATTTTAAAACTTAAAAATGCATTTTCCTGATAAGCTTTTTATTTACTTTGAATTTAAATCTTCTTAATACACATTTACGATGAAATTCTAGTCTATAAACAAGTTATTTTTTTTTTTTAAATTATTAGTCCTTAACCATTCCATTATAAATTACGAATTATGCATAACGAGATGTACATTCGAGACTTCTTGACTCAGACATCTAATGGGATCCTATGGAGTTTATACTGCCTTGGAAGAAACATGGACGCCCAGGAGACACTTTATCAAGAAACTCGAACCTTACTACCAAATCCTGATGATCAGATTACAAAAGAAGTCTTCACAGAATTCAAATACGTTCGAGCTTGTCTCAAAGAAGCTTTGAGGTTCAAAATTCCAATAGAATAACTTTAACTTATTTAGACCGAGATATATTTTATTTGCAAGTTAGGGTTAGCTTTAGGATTTTCGTTACGGGTTTATAAGTTGGGTTAGGGTTAGTACAATTTTGTTTTGAGGAAGGTATAGCCTGTTAAGGTTGTATTTTGTTAAGTATTATAAGAGAAAGGTTCCCTTTACATTGAATGAAACCATTGTATTACGAATTATGAACTACTTAATATTTTATCCATTATTGTGCGCTTCGACACAATAGTAAATGATACCCAACCCAATAGTGATGATAATAAAATAAATATACATTCAGAATGAAATTTCAGCCAATAATCTTCTTGTTTCATAGATTATATCCAATTACTTTTGCAACAAGTCGAATAATTCCAACAGATGTTGAAGTCTGCAATTATTTCATACCTGCGGGGGTACGTAATGGTAATATTGCGTAATAATACTTTGATTTAGCTTTGAATTAAAAAGCCTATTTGACATTGATATTATTAGCATCGCTATTATAAATAAATTAACTAATAATGAATGTTAACAATAAATAATATTAAAATAAATAAATAATGTAATATAATAAATAAATAATATTTTTCATTTCTTTAATTTCCTTCACTGCAGACTCACTGTCAAGCCAATCTCTTCAGCATGGGACAAGACGAGAAACACTTTCCAAATCCCGAGTCTTACAAACCAAGCAGATGGCTGAGGGTCGACCAGTTTGACCCCCTCCTTAATACCCTCAGCACCCTCCCCTTCGGTCATGGTCCGAGGATGTGCATTGGTTAATAACTGTCTATTAATTTTTTTTTTGTGATAAATTATTAAACAAAAATGACCATGACAAGCATTGCCAATTTAATTTTAAATCATGAGTTGACATGCATAAATTAACTTCAACCTTCGTTAGTTAATAAAAGTTTGCGTAACACAACTAAGAAATGTTCCTAATGAATGCTTTTTACTAATTTACCATTAATAAATAATCTATTAATAAAAAAATAAATAAAAGCTTAATGCTCGCTTTCAGGTCGAAGATTAGCAGAGATGGAAATCTACGTAATGTTGACCAAAGTAAGTAACAATACTTCTGCAAACTAGTGTACTGGTTTATATACCACATGAGGGTTCCACCATGAGTGTTTCCACACTTGTATCTTTGCGAAGCATTATGCCGAATAGAAAAATTATGCTACTGGGTTAATGTCCAGGTTAAGGGTTAGAGGTTAGAGTTGACCTTTCCATAAAAAAATTTACAAGATTTATTGTTAATCTTATGGATGAATTTAAATTTACTTTAAAATAATTCAATGCTCGTTAAAGCTGATCAGAAATTTTCGTGTGGAGTGGGTGGACAAGGGAGAGGTCAAACCAGTCCTGCACACCGTCATGATACCCGACGGACCGATGAGCTTCAAATTAACTCCAAGAAAATAATTTAAATCTTCAAGCAGAAATTGAAAAGAAATCCAGAAAAACAATTCTGAATTCATGAATAAAAGCAACGTTTCATTTTACGAACCTTTTAAAACATTCGTGTTATTTTCAAAATTAAATTTTTTTTTTATCTAAATTTGTAATAAATTTTCTTGCTAGAAGTTAACTTGTAAAGAAATTAATTTGCGATCGCTAGGCTCAAAAACTTGCGCTGACTTGAGAGCGTTTAGGTCGATTTGTTAAATTAACAAGAAGCTAAATAGAAATCTTCCCTGAATTCCAAAATTATATTCATGTGTGGTCTCTAGAATTTATAAATATAAATGCCTTAGTATTTATTTAATTCATGGTTTTATGGTCAAGCTACGCAAATGGTTAGCAAGAAGAGCTTCTGACGCTCTAGCTAGGCTAGATTATAAGGCGCTAAATAAATGATGTACGTTTACATTGATGGTCAATGAAGGTCAATACCAGTGCATTAAGTCGATAACTGTGTTTATGTTTAATTGGTTATTTTCAATAAAACCACTAAAACACTTATATTTCCTGTGCGTTTGAAGAATCAGTCAGCAGCATCCGTTCACTGTTAAGTGGTATTATTATTATTATTATTAATTATCAGTAACAAATAAAACAAAAAATTAATTTACAATCAATCGGTACATTTTGGTTGTTTTTGAGTTTTCGTCATTTTAAACTTATTTTCCTCCATTGCGCATCCAAAAATCATGTCACGAAGCCTGGTTAAATTTAAAAAAAAAAATGTGACCTTTTATAATTTCAGTAAAACTTAGGCAACGGTGTTTCAATAATTTCACTCGAATAATATCTAGTAAGATGTGATTTTGAATAATAAAATATGTCGAGAGGCCAGCAAAATTAAATGATTCATGAATCTTATTCAGCTTATCTAAGCCGGATTTGTTAATGACGTGATTTGTCGATTTCTAGATTAGACAAATGATGCTCATACTAATGCTAAAACGTATGCAAATACTTTACAATTGTATACAAACAAAATTAAATTATTTGCATTGAACTTTATCTTTCACTTAATTAACTGAAAACATTATTTTTATTATTAACGAGTGTCTAAAAATTAGTTAACATAGCATAACAATGTATATCCTGATTCGTTATGTCAGTATTCAGCAGCAACCACGCTAACGTAATAAGCTGACGTAATAAGTTGACGATGAAGTTGTTTACCAAAGGAAATTTTCATTAAAAAAATATCAGCAGACTTCGTAAAGACATGTTCAAAAGTGAATTCTCCCATAATTGTCGACATTACGTTGATGTAATTTCAAACAATGATTAGTAAAAATAAAAAACCCAAATATAATTTGTTCGCAGTGACAGCTGCAGAAGGATTAAGGTGCCTTCATCGCAAGCCTCACAGTTTTATAAATATGTGCAAGAACTGAAAAACAATGCAGTCATTTGTTCGATACGAATTTCAGTTACAGTTATTTAACCCTATAGTAAAGGATTAAACTTAGGGTTAGGGTTAATGTTAGTGTTAGAATGTATAATAATGAATTCGGTAAAGTATAATTTGAGAACTAGTAATATTATTATAATATATTAACTAGTAATATTATGGACTTAATTTTGTTTCGAACAACAACAACTAACATCTGATGCTGGACTATTTGAGGTCCGCTCGATCATCATTGAACATATTAATTTATATTAAAAATTAATTAATTAATAGTATTATATACCTAAGAACATATTTATGTATAAGAAATACTTTATCAAATACTTAATATTTAATATTCATATTTAAGAAACCCTTTATTATTAAATACATATTTTCATGGTAAATGGAGTCATAAAATAAAATATCGATTTAAAATGAAACCCAAGACAAAGATGACACACCTTCCCGAAAGAGATTGAAAGCAGATCATTACACAATTAATAATGTAATTAGTTTACTGCAATTATTCCTTGCATCAATAAATTGGATCACATCAACATGATCATTAGGCTTGTTGCAGATTCACAAACGTGATTCAAATCCATGCTTCGGTTGTTACTTTTGTTTTTTTTAAATAATAATAATAAATTAATCTTCCATTTATTGTAAATAAATAACTAAATCAACAGTTTTTGTTCCATAACGTAATCGAATCACCATATCTGTAGGCTAAGCCTGTAAAATTCATATTTGAAAATAATTCTTTCAAATGATAATTAATGGAAAAATGTTGTTAATTGAGTAGTTGAGTTGCGTTGAATTAAATTTAAAATAAGAATAAATATGACTAATCTCGAAAGAAGGTTGAGATTCTCGTAATAAATAAATTAATAAAGATTCATTGAGTAAAAGTGGATTTTTCTTAAATAAAACATAAATCAACAAAATGATGCCAAATAGTAATGAAATGATTTTTTTACAAAGTTGAGACAAACAACAGAAAGTTAACATTTCGAATTCATAATCGTAATCATAATCCTAATCGTAATCATAATCATAACCATAATTATAATCATAATCATAATCATAACCACAATCATAACCACAATCATAACCATAATCATAATCATAACCACAATCATAATCATAATCATAGTCATAATAATACAGGAAGTCAGAGTACCGAAGAGAACAACATTACATCGGATTTTTTGGAGAGCGGGGAAGCAATTTTAAAAGTAATTACGATTTAAAAATGTCCCTAAAAAAAGTTCCTTAATTCTCAGAGAATGAGACGCAGAAGGAGAAATTTTCAGTTGCTTTTTTCTGTTGCATTCAGCTCAGGAAACAGGCTCGAAAAATAGAACATTGTTTGAAAATACAAAATCATACAAACGTATTTCACACGTAGGAGACGCTGGCTAGCTAGCTAGTTAGTTAGCCTCTGTCATTTCATCTCTTCCCAGGGCGCCTTCTCTGCAGCCACGATATCCTCCCTAGATAGGGCCAGCTTTTTCCGAGCCATGGTGAGGTCTGTCGGCTGGTCGGTGAGCAAGGATTCCGGAGTGCGTTGGAGCACTGTTTCCACGAGCTGGGCCGATGGGAAAGGATCCAACGTGTTGTAGATTGGGGCCGTTTCTTCGTTACAGTAAATGCCAAAAGCTGGTATCGTGCCAAAGTAAGGATTGCATGTGTACTGTTGGTGCATGGTGGGATAGTAAATTTGGTGCGTGGGACCTTGGGTGAAGTAGACACGCGAGGGATCTTTGGGCGAAGGACGAGGGGTTAAGAGATCTTTCCCCGGGTCAGTGTGAATGCACATGTTAGCAGGTTGATGAGGAGAAAAATGAGCTGGTAGATTATGATACCTCATCGTGTAAGAGTTCAAATCTACAGGATGAACCAAGCCGTCTGCATTCTTCTCTGTCATTTGATTATAGTGAGGATGGTAGCCCATCGTATTGAATTGCATCATTTTGCCAGTTGTCGGGTCAATGAACCCATGCATGGGGCAGGGGGGTTGAACGACCAGGGGCATGGAATGCTGTGATTTTATTTCGGGTATTAAATCCATTCCTGGCGGTTCCAGTTGCTTATGGGCGGTTGTGGAAAAGCGATTGTCCATAAAATCCTTTGCTCCTTGATCTCCGTCCTTGTACAGGAATTCTGCAGCCATCTTTTTCTTGCGAGGCTGGTCTTTTGAGTTTGAGTTGCTTGTAGCTTTTCGCCTGTTAACGTTAATGTTAATGATAAAACTATAAATTAATTTATAATATTAATAAATTAATAACTAATGGTGACTAGGGTGATGCAAATAATTATTAATACATAATCAGTGATTCTAAATATCTCGGTAACATTTCCGTAGTGACAGAAGATTTTGTGTTGCCTCGTTAACTCGACGTCAGTAATAGTTAAAAATAGTCAATAATAATTAACACTTTGTTGACAACAAATGTACACTTTCTATCTCCTTAGCAACCGGTTGTTAGTTACTTTACGTTACTAATGGTAACAAAGCGTGATATGGGGAAAATCTCCTGTTTTTAGAACGAGAAGCATTTAACTTTCGTAAGTGGTTCAATTAAGTTCATCATTGCATGCAAATGAATCACTTAATTATAATAAATCATGCATTCCTTAATAAGTTAATTAGGTGGAGCTCTAATAACTGCGAGAATAATTACAACTTTTCATAAATTGTGTTAATAACATATGCTAGCGATTGGCGCTTATATGTGTCCCACTTTTATAAATATTACATCAAATTATCTTTTTTTAAATCATAAAAATAAATATAAATATCGCATGAAATTATTTTCTTTTTATAAATCATAAAAATAATAATAATGAAATCTAAGTTCACCTTTTGCACATGCACAACGACACAAAAACTGCGGCAACACCGACAACAACAGTCAGAGAAACGCTACCAGTGATGACGACACCTTGAATTGAATTCAATAAATTTATAATTATATTAATTAATGTTTTTAAATTAAATTAATTTTATTCATCTTAAACTGAAAGATAAACATTTAAAGAATTCGGCTTGACCTGGTCATGTTCTTGTCAGAGAATATCGGAAGGTCAACATTAAGTAATTATTGTAATTATTGAATAACAGCATTAGGTTAATATTTTCAAGTTTTTAGTTAAGTAATGTAATTATTAAGTAATAGAATTAAGTTATTGTTGCAAGCATTAAGTAATTTAATATGAATATTTAATAACATTATTTCAAACCTAAATAAGTTCTGAAAGTGGATTCTTTGAAAGGCTCTGAAAAGCAAACAGCAAGCTGATCAAGCAATCATCAAATAAAAAATATCATAATTTCCTTACCACTCTGCCATATTTTCAAATTTTCTTTCAATATGCATGAGATACCCCTTGATTGGAGCTCAGCTTATATCACTCCAATCCACAAAAAAGGTTCCACATCGGATCAAGGGAATTACAGACCAATATCACTAACATCCTTTTGTTGTCGTGCAATGGAACAGGTGATCAATAAAGACATACTGAATTATCTTCAGGCAGACAGCCTTATATCTCCTGATCAACATGATTTTTTGAATTTGAGGTCAACATGTACTAATTTGATTGAATGTACCAACGACTGGTCAATCTCAATGCAACTCCATCAGGCCACTGATATTATATACTTCGATTTCAAAAAGGCTTTTGACTCAGTGTCTCACCCAAAATTGCTGGTAAAACTTCAAGCTTATGGAATTTCAGGCAATCTAATTTTTTGGATAGAGAGATTTCTAGATTTCATACCAAATAGAATTCAAGCTGTCAAGGTGAATGGGCAATTATCCAACAATAAAGATGTGACTAGTGGTGTGCCTCAAGGGAGTGTGCTGGGTCCGATGTTGTGGACGCATTTACAGACAACTCTGTCAAATACAAACTCTTCGCAGATGACATCAAGCTATACTCAATATCATCACCTCCTCATAGCTCTTCCTTACAAACTGCTATTGACAGGTTGGTGTTATGGAGCGAAAAATGGCAATTACAATTAGCCCCAGACAAATGCCTCCAAGCTTCCATTAAAACAGCTGGGGGCAGCATTATGCCCAACAAATGCACAATCTACTCACGACCCATATCCTTCACAGACAATATACGCAACCTTGGTGTCCTCATCGATGGTAAACTCACCTTCAAAGCCCATATCAACAACATCATTCATAAGGCCTTTGTCAGAACACGCCTAATCCTCAAATGCTTTCGCTCAAGGGACAAGCGAATATTGACCAGAGCATACTGCACCTATGTTCGGCCAATCCTCGAATATTGCTCCCCGGTCTGGAGCCCCCATAACAAGCAGCTCATAACAAAGATCGAGCGAGTCCAAAGGTTTTTCACAAGGGCCATACCAGGTTTACGAAATCTACCTTATATGAGCAGACTTCAGAAACTCGGACTCAAGACACTGGAACACCGACGCCTCATCCATGATTTATGCCTCATTATGTCACAAAATGTTACACAGCTTCACTCACTGCGTCGTCTCCAAATTCCCCAATTTCCTGTTATCTCGCACTCGTGGCCATTCCCTCCGTCTACGCCATGAAAAGTGCTCAACTACTCACAGGCTCCATTTCTTCACCAGCCGAATCGCGAAACCCTGGAACTCTCTGCCCCCTGATATTATTAGCTAACAATTTAATTGACCTAAATTTGGTATATGCACTCTATATGTACTGATTATCAGACACCAAATTTGTGTTAGCGGTCACTTGTGGCCCTCTTTTTGGTTTCAATAATTAAATAAATAAATAAATAATTTCACTAAATATTCATTATTAGTGAATAAAGAATTTAAAGAAATTATGATCCCCAAATTAAAGATAAATATGGTAAAGCAAAGGATTTAACGCTACTACTGTGTGGAAATGCTGTTATGTACACTACAATTATGTATACTACTGTACGCAAATAAACTATTATTATTTTTTTTATGATTATGTTATTTACTATTATTATTATTGTAGACCTAAATCCAATAAATTATAATTCTAATAGATTAAGAAATTGGACTAACTCGGTTTGCATTCCTTGCCTCCAATCCATTGACCATCCTCACTGCAAACCAGTGTCCACACTTGTCCATTTAAGAGGCATTTCAAGGTGACATTTGTGGTCGTTCTTTCAATGATGGTCGTTTCGTTCTGTGCTGTGAATTCATCGCATCCATGAGCTGATATAATTGAAGTGAATTAAAATTAATTACTAATTATTATTATTATTATTATTATTATTATTATTATTATTATTATTATTATTATTATTATTATTATTATTATTATTATTATTATTATTATTATTATTATTATTATTATTATTATTATTATTATTATTATTATTATTATTATTATTATTATTATTATATTATTATTATATTATTATTATTATTATTATTATTATTATTATTATTATTAAGTTAATTTAAATAATTCTTATTTAATGCTAACTTAATTTATATAAAAAAATTGTTAATTTAATTTACTATTAATTACTAAATAGCAACGAGAAAGTGCGCAATGAAATTACAACAACGATAAAATCAGTATCACAGAATATGCGTTTTAAGAGTACTGTTTTATGAAATTTTATGAAATTTAAATTTTCTCTTTTAAACGACAACTTACCTGTTACGTTGAACATCCACTTGGAAGCACTTTGAACATTTTCAAAATGAACTGTTACCGATGAGTATTCAACTTTCAGTGGAACTCCAACCCATGAACCATCGTCAGTCATCTCTATTTCCACAAGGCCAATTAAGCCGTCACTTTTTCCATCGCGCACGTCCCCCAACTTCACACGTCCGTTAGCATGTGCACGTGATACATCGTGTCCAATGAAATATATTGGAATTATTTCAATCGAAAGGCTGGGCGTGGTTATGACTTTCAAAGTCTTGCATTCGATGGCTTTGGATTTTGAGATTGTCGAGGTAGTTTTGGAAACATTCAGAGTACATGTGTCGGTGTGTGCTAGAAAAAAATTAGAAAATGAAGCCAAAGTAAAAATAAAAGTAAAACATTTTTACTAAGTATCCTCTTGATTTTTGACCATTTGATGAGTGTTTAGAAATTGTTTATTTATGAAGTATGGTAATCTTCGGCAAATTTCTTACTTAATTTCTTAAAAAATCACCTCTCAACATAAAAAAAAATCAATTGTCCACTGAAAAAGGGGCTTACCATGTACGCATTTGTGCTTCGCTTCCAAATATCCAGGTATGGTGCATATACCACTGTTATCGACATAAATATTGTATAATGTGGAAACATAACAAGCTTTATTGCCCGAGCATTTATCGGTCATGTAATTCAGTATGTCTCCAGAACAACCAAATAGTTGGGGAATCCTCTCCATAGGCTCTGTCCCGTTGTTTCGCTCCAAACATTTTCCGTAACCCATTCTTCCAAAAACAGCACGAAGCATCAGAATTACTTCTCCATCGTTGCACGTGGCGTTAAAGTTTTGACAATACTCTCCTTTTGAAAAAGGTCACAGTTAATTAAATTAATTTACAAGCTAAAACTAACGAGTAATAATAATAATAGTTAATTTGTAAGGCATTTTAGTTAATGTCAATAAATATAGTGAATATGCTTAGCGTCAGAGGCGCATAAACATCTATTTTACACATAATAAGATCTTACCTGTTATTTCTTCACTTGGCAAGACAAAATCGATAAAATCCAGTAAAATAAAAACAAGAATAAAATTCAATTGCATCTTTTAAATAATTTTAAATGTTTAAAATATATGTTCGTGAATTTCAAATCGACTTTTATATAAATGAGAACTGAGATTTTGTCTGTCAAATCAGCACTAACAGCTTCTAACAGAAGTTAGAAGCATGCTATCAACAAGGAAGTTTTGGCGCGGGAATGCGTTAAATATTCCTACAATTACCAGACACTAAAATATTCTGGGAAGTGAGATATTTACAGAAATTATCAAAGTGCAGCAATTAAAAATATGCCGATGTAAACGAAATTTGCCTGAAAGATTTTTATAGACAAAAACTTTGAGTTGGTTAAATAATTTAGTAGGCCTTAGAAGGTAAGCTAGTAGCTGATAACAATTCAAATAATTCTTACAACATAATAATAACATTATTACTTTTATTGTTATTGTTATTATTATTGTTATTGTTCAATTTATATTAAATAAAGACAGAGATAAAATTGCTCTCATTTTGCAAGCAGTTCAATTAGATATTTATGTTATTAGTTATTAGATATTTATTAAAATTATTTATTTATTAACAAATAATTGGTTTGGTAATATGAAAAATATTTGAAATTAAATTAAAAAATTTAAATTAAATTCATTAATATATAAAGTTTCTCTACCAAAATCAAATTTATTCACAACATTCACAACATTGAGACGACCCCTTTAATTTCAAAAGCGCATGAATCTGATGCAAACTTTTCCAACACTTAAAAGCGTGGACAACTGTGGTTCCTTAGTTAGAATTTTTAATTTCAAGATGTTAACGTATGTTCTTGTTCTTTGTAATGTTGTGGCGTTAATTACTGGCGAAGGTAGTGAGATGTAATTCTTAATATACATTAATAAATTAGGAATACAATAACTGTGGCATGATTAAAAATATTTTAGATATTTATTATATTAGTAAAACATTGTTATTAAAATTGTTAACAATTTATTTTATTAAATACGATATAACAATCTATTCATTTATCGTGATCCTCCAAGATTACTGTGCCCACGAATACTTCAGTCCAGAATGTCCAAACGATGGAACAATAGTCATGGAGGAGGCCTACTTTGGCAGGATGGCCAGTGGCAAATGCATCGAAAGTGAGATCAACAGTGTCGCCAAAAACGACCCAAAGTACTTTGGATGCAAAGCTGATGTCTTGGACATTCTTGATGAAAAATGTTCAGGTCTGCAGAAGTGCAGGGTACTTGTTATAGATCCACAGTTTTTAGGGAGAAGCAAGTGCTACAAGGAACTCATGCAGTATCTCAGCGTCAGATATACATGCTTGCCAGGTTAGATTTTTGAAAGTTGACAAAAAACGTTGTGATAAACAAAATAATTAAACAAAACTTATTTCAAAATTTATTTGTTTTCAGTGTATAGATCAGAAAAATCTTGCACCGTCAGTCTCGCTGAAAGCTCGGCTTACCTCTCCTTCGATACAACTGTCACGGACGGTATGCATCCCAACAAATGTGGAACAACAAGCAGACCATGGATACTAGAGACCTCAATTGGTCAAAAGATCGACCTGTCCGTCATTACATTCGGAAAATTAGGTGACACTCCAAACTATCAAGACCAATATTTTCCAGGATGCCACAAGAAGAACAATTCGTTATACGTTGGGAGAGTAAAAGAGTCAAATGACCACATTTATGACATCTGCCTCTCTGGCAGACGCCACGATCATTTGTTGGTTTCGAAGACGAATAGAATTGACATTGAAATGACGGGAAAACAAAGACTGAAGTTTGTTATTAAAGCTGGAGGTATGTGGTTTTATGGCTATTCGCAATCTGTTTGAGTTTGATAAATATAAAGTTAAGTAATAAATTAATAACATTTACTTAATCAAAATGATCGTAAGTTACGTAACAATGTTAAAATTTGTATTTATAAATTTAGTTTAGTTAATTAAAAATTAAAATTTAATAATTAATAAGCGTCCTTTTCAGCCACTGGATGTTACGATCTGAAGCCCCCTCAAGATGCTTGGATGAAAAGAGAAGGAAGCGAAATAACAGTTGGATGTTACATGAACAGGCATACCTGGAAACTATTTTGCAACGGACGCAACTGGGTTGGAGTTATTGGAAATTGTACTCAACGTGAGGACATTAAATGATCAAATTGCTATTTAATGTTTTATGGGAGTGAACCAGTGCATAGAAAATTAGAAAAAAAAAAATTAAAGTTACTTAATGTTAGAAATATTTTTTTATTTTTTACAAATTTAATAAATAGGAAGAGATTATTAATTAAAAATTAGCTAATAAGTTGCTTTTCTTTTTGTTGCATTTTAAATGTAATTAATATGTTGCATAATCTAAACAACAGAAACCAGTGATATTTTGGAACTGAAAGACAATTCATCCCAAGAGGACAAACGCAGTTCAAATGAAACAGGAACTGGTAGGTACCATGCGACGCCACTATTATTATTCATTTACTATTAATTCGACTGAAATTTAAATATTCATTGTTAGCCCATTTTTAACCACATTTGAATTTTCGTTTAAAGTGTTTCTTCTTGCTGTCGGAGCGAGTATGGCGGTCTTAATGGTTCTTTCGTTGACCTGTGGCTTCTTGTTTTACTGCCAGAGGTTTGTGACTTGTGATTAAAAAATTTCTAATTTCACAATAGTTAACTTCTTGTAAATTCTTGACGAATTGGCAACAAGTAGCGATGCCGTTCTTTCATTCAAAGCTTTCGAAGGAAAAACTTTTCAATAGACGATCATGACGGATAAAGGAGAACACTCGAATTATTTACATCTTACCTCTATAAACTCCAACAACAACCAAAGAAATTACTTCTGAATTTAGGAGTAAATATTAAAACTTACAACGCATTTTTAGAGCAAGATCAGGCAAGTTTCAAGGTGGTCCGATGTACATTGAGAGCACCAACAGACCATTCCTCAACGTGGCCATCAATGGAGATTCGCAAGCACTTCATGGAAAAGAAGCAAACGGGAAACTGGAAAGTTCCTACCAGGATCCTGGTTATTATGTACTGGAAAATGACAAGGATGTTGACGACGACAAAAAGAATTAATGATGACGCTATGATTACTTGACATTTTTTTCTTATTTATTTGAAACTTTAATTACATGAAATAGATATTGTTGTAAACTTAGTTTTTGGAAAATTAATTAAGTTTATATTGCTAAAATAATTAAATTTATATTTAATTAAATTTGGTATCTGTTTCTGGCACGAGAAATCTCAATTAATGCGGTAGAAAGCATTCTCGATAATCACATGACAAACAGCGAGAATCCAGACATCTTGGAAGCCCAAATATCCATTTGCATCCTTAAGTACCTCAATCCTTAAACAATTAACTTCTATTATTCAGTTCCGTTAACTGAATACTTGCTCTAATAAACTTATTAGTTAACTTACTTATTTGCGGACTCCTGGGTTATTTCATTAATATCATTATCATCGTCATCATTATTATTATTATTATTTTATTTTATTATTTTCACGGAGTTAGGGGAGGCGCGCATGGCTTCTAGTTTACTGGGATATGATTAAACCCATAATTTACACTTTTACATAAAATATGCTTGATTGGCTAGACTTGAAGTACGTGAATGTTGAGGAATGAAATACAGATTTAAAAAAAAATAAATTAATCTTATTAATAATTTATTACAATTAATATTGTAATTTATTATTAAATTATTAATTACACAATTTTTATTAATTTAATTTTAATGAGCATTGCGTTTTGTTTTTTTCCAACTAATTACATTATTGCTCAAAATACGTCATCTTAGCTTTGTGCTTTCATATCGATTGTCTCGAATTGAAATATAATTGTCTCCAAAATTTAATAAACACTTCAATGCTTTATTAGCTGTGTCTAACATGAAATACTTCACAAGTTAGTCGTGTTGCCAGATATGCCTAGGAATTTCACATTGAGACGTAATCAGATGATGAAATTAAGCTACCAAAACAAATATTTTTGATTTTTAAATTAAACAGATTTATTCATGTTTCTGGCTTGGTACTTGGAGAAAATATCCGATATCAATGCTACAAACATCACCCAGAAGGAAGAGATTCAGAAACCGCTTCTATTTGAAACGTGGCGCTCTGACGTCATCCTAGCACATATTATGATCGCCCTCAAAAGAAATATTCTAATCTTATTTGAACAAAATGCTTATATAATACACTCAGAAAACACGACCCGAATTTTCAAAATAGAAGGGATTAACATAGAATACCCATATTCAATCGTCGAGGCGCCAGGTAATAATCGCAATTGAATAATTCCTTTGCTCCTGAAACTCTTAAATTGCATAGTATATCATAATTAAATGATGACTCACCCGTAACAATTCGTCATTAGAGCTTCGAATAATAAAGTAATTAAATAATCTAATTATTGCAATTACTAAAATCATTTATAGATTACAATCAATTGTCAGATGGCGCTTTCGATGTTCCCTCTGTCACGGTAACCGGTAAAGGCAAAATATCTCAGCTCGACGTGTCCGATCCTATGAAGCCAACAATAGCGAATGTCCTCGCAATAGATAAGACTTACTACTGTCATGATTGGATTAACAATAACGAATTCCTTGCTGGAAGTAATGGTAAACGCCTCATACAACATTTCTTGTCAGTTAAGATTGATAAGGATAATGAACGTAACATTCTCGAAAGAGAAGGGACAGTGATAGCTTGAATTCAATTTTAAACTCACATGACTTTGCATTTACAGATGAATTATCACTCGTTGAAATAAAAAACAAAGGTGAAGCAAAAGAATGGAACAGGAACACAGTCTCATTGGGCCAATACCGTAATTTGGTTCTACATCAATACGCTGTTTATGCAAGCTCTAAAAAACAAATAGAAATAATATGGCCTGAAGATGCAGCTGGAAAGCCTGGAGATTGGCGAAATGAGAACCATGTTAGAAAATTATGAAATATTTGCTTAAAATTCTTGTTTAAGAGAACTATTCAAAAGATTGTTTTAAACTCAACAGCATGAAATAAAGATCCCCCAAATAAATTGTGAATATCTATTATATTTTATCTAGTTTATTATTTTAAATTTAAATTTAGATAAATATAAGTTGTCTGTTTAGATCTTTGTTGTTGCACATTTACAAACTAGATCAAAAAATCATACATTGACTGCGAATCCTGTTTCCTAACGACCGCCGACGTGAATAACGACGGTAAAACAGATCTGCTTGTTTCGACTCAATTTGAGAAAGAAATTGATGGTGAAATGAAAAGGCATTTTGAAGTAAGAGCATACGAGATACCAGAAGAGTTCAAGTGAGACTTCAAGATGCATTACAATCATTTGCTTTCTTTTACATTCTAGTTTTATATTCAGCTAATTAATGTTTTTATTCCATAAAGCAGTTAATAAATAATTAATTAACATTAACTAATTAACATTAATTTAAAAATTTTAACAATAATTATTGTCATTTTAAACACTGGAAACAAATTCTGTAACTGATTTGTTGCATAAATAATAGGCGTTGGTTTGAAACTGGCTAAACCAAAAATATGACACAATTCTTTTCATTTGTTTAAAATATTGATTAAAAATTAAAATTTCAATTTGTAAAGGAATTCTGACAAATATACGGAGCACGTGTTAATTTCAAGTGTTAGTTTCTCACCATATATGGTGCTATGTGTAAAACAGTTGAAAGCATTCACTCCTTTTACCAGGTTAACAAATAGTTGAGTTACATTTAATTGACTGTAGTAGCTGTCACCAATATTTTATTCTGGCTAGCTTGTTAAAGGCACACTAAATGTTAATTGACACTAGTAATTCACAAAAATCCAAAAATTAATGATGTTCGAGAAACGATGCGAAACCGTCCTTCATTGGTTAATTACTCACCTCAACCACGTAGTATATCATATAACAGTAGTTAACTTATTATAACCATTAATCAATTTATATGTTATTAAGTTCCAAAGGCAAACCGTGGATACTCGTCAGCCATTTTTATTGCGGCGTAGCTTCGTATCTTCAACCAGAGAGCGAAGAAGTTGGAAACTGGAATTACAAGTTGATCAAGTTTCTTTCCAATGTTAATGCAGTATACGGAATTGAAGTTGCGGATTTCAATCAAGATGACTATACGGAATTGTACATACTGGCAGATCGTCTACATGAATATTCTTTCTCTAACGTTACAGTAACTGATCCTCCATCCACTCCCCTAAGATTCGCCCCTTCCTCTTCATCGATGTTTTACCTGGATTCAACATTTCTAATGTTCATCTGGCTTTTCGTTTGAGACTTCTGTAAACGTTGCAAGTAGTTGTTTTTGCATATATTAATGAATGTTTAAAATTCAAACATGTTTTTGTTTTGATTTGTTATATTCCACTTCCTCTGATTTATTTAGATGGTACTTTTTGTGAATAAACAAGAAATATAATAAATATAAATACAAATGCCACGAAATAAAATGATAGACTAGCTGCAGAGTCTATTGTTGAAATTTGAACACTTACTCAGATGACATCATTTACAATTACTGCTTTTTAGCCTTCTTTAAAAGCAAAAAAATGAGTAAAACGCATTTAGACTGATCTAGACCTGCTTAGGCAATTTTGCTAAAGCAAATGCAGTTAATTTAATGAATAACACCTGCAGTATGAGAAAATCATTAAATTTTATATCATTGCATTGTATATTAAAACGTAATGACCAATAGGGCAACTTACTTGGTAGCAAAATAGAATATTAAATATTATTAAGGAGATATTTTTGGGGCACATATATTTATGGAGTCGTAATATGGTCATCTATTGGCTATTTTGACCTGTATAAATAATGACATAATTCGAGCTATCAGTTATAAACGCCTTCAAACATCATTTTCCAGCTTCAAAACAAAATGTCATTTATTTTCATTTTTGTCAAAACCTCTGAAGAAATATCCAAGCTAACGGATTGCTGAATCATTACGAGAACGATAAGGAAATTGCTATACAGACGAGGATGCACCGACTTTTGCACCTATGTCCGACTTGGCATCATCGTTTGAGGAGCTGGTGGATTTTCTTCCTGAAAATTCCAAAACATTTGTAGAATATTTTGAGGACACTTGGACTGGACGACCATATCGATGCGGTCGAAAACCAGCCACCTCGATTCCCGCAACATCAGTGGAACTGCTATGATGATGCCTTGACTGCCTCGCCAAAATCTAATATTTTCTGTAAGTCTTGATAATGAGCTTTCGGTGAACCGAGTGAATCAAATCATTTAAATGTATGGAAATTTATCCAAACCTTGAAGAAGGGACAAGCTCTCAATGAGTTTAAATTAGAGCAACTAGTGGCAGGAAAACATTTACCCGAATTAATTACAATGCAAAAACTCTCTCTTCCCTTAATTACTCACCACAGCAATATATGTAATAAATTATTGGTAGAAAAGTAATTTTTAAATATATATTCATCCACTAGAGTCACAAGAGGATTCAGTTTTTCTCAACTGTTTCGAATGTAGATTGAATTGAAGTTGCGTAGTCGACCAAGATGGCTACGCGTTGTCCATCCTCGCGCGAGTTGTATAGGAAGATTTTTTCTCTAACAGCAAAATTATAGTAATCCTCTACCCACTCTTTTAGTGGAATTAAATATAAGCTCCATCCCTTCCCCTTCATCGATTCTTTATTTACCTGGATTCAACACTTCTAATGCTCATCAGGCTTTTCCTTTCAGACTCCTATGCTGTATATTAAGTTGGTCCAGTGCTCAATGCTAAATGCTTTGCGACGTTAGCGAATAGAGAATACACTTAACAGGTCATAGTCATCCCTAAAGGATTGTCTCTGCTTGATAGAACAAATTCTTATTAACTTTTATTTTTACCGTACGAAGTGCTCCAACTTTTATTGCTACCAATCCACAAAACCAGTAACAGCTCCCTGGTGTTAATAACCATTCCATGGTGGTCATAATTAGTTACAGATGTGTTAGATTTGAGTATTCAAAAGTTTGACATCTGACAGTTCTAAGAGAACATTGTCAAGGTCATCGTCGTCGACATCTTCATCATACATTGACTGCGAATCCTGTTTCCTAACGACCGCCGGGAGATATTTATGGAGTCGTAATATGGTCATCTATTGGTTATCTTGACGCCGGGCTATTTTGACCTGTATAAATAATGACATAATTCGATCTATCAGCTATAAACGCCTTCAAACATCATTTTCCAGCTTCAAAACTAAAATGTCGTTTATTTTCATTTTTGTCAAAGCCTCTGGAGCTAACGGATTGCAGAATCATTACGAGAACGATAAGTTAATTGCTGTACAGACGAGGATGATTTATGCACCGACTTTTGCACCTACAAGTCCGACTTGGCATCATCGTTTGAGGAGCTGGTGGATTTTCTTCCTGAAAATTCCAAAACATTTGTAGAATATTTTGAGGACACTTGGATTGGACGACCATACCGATACGGTCGAAAACCAGCCACCTCGATTCCCGCAACATCAGTGGAACTGCTATGATGATGTCTTGACTGCCTCGCCTAAATCTAATATTTTCTGTAAGGCTTGATACAGGGCTTTCGGTGAACCGAGTGAATCAAATCATTCAAATGTATGGAAATTTATCCAAACTTTGAAGAAGGGACAAGCTTTTAATGAGTCTAAATTAGAGTCATTGCAAAGTACAAAGACAAAGTGTTTTAGATAATAATTGGGACAATTAAAAACAGACTTAATAAACATTTATCTATTTGTGAAATGGAGGTTCATGAAATACACGCATACACATATATTACTAATACTAAAACACTTACCATTACTAGAACATGCCAAGCTAATAACTCTAATAAACTTATTAGTTAACTTGCTTATTTGCGGACTCCCGGATTATTTCAATATTTTAAATGTTTGCTTTTATTGGGAACTAATTTAGTGTTGAATTCTATACCAAGAGGACTTCAAAACCTTTCCGAATTGAGACGACCCCTCTGTTCATATTGTGTTAATACGCCTCGTCTCGTTATTTAAAGGCTTCTTTGTTTCATAAATCCTGTTATTCAAAAATCATCTCGTTAAGCAATGCAGTCAGTTTTAGTTCAATTAATTATTGTTAACTAATAACTACTGGAATCGATTTCCAAAGTCTAGTATTTTCTCGAAATGGCGAATCATCGGTTGATATCGTTGATGATCGTAACAATCATAATTTGCACCAAAGATAGTTTGACAGGTAAATTTGACAGATTAAATTTATTAGAATACTTTTGCAATTATTCCGTTCTGCATGTGCCAATGCAATTGTTGAAATTATTTCAAGCCATTTCACAGAAACTAATGACTTATATATCCTTATTTTCTCATATAAGTTATTTCAGGAGATTATTGTGCCCACGAATTTTTCCAACCCACATGTTCAGTAAACGAAGTAATTGTCATGGAGAGAGCAATATATGGAAGAATGAAGTTAGGTCGATGCTTGGAAATGGACCCAGGCGATCAAAATTTTAACAATACTAAATTTATTGGATGCTCTGCGGATGTTTTGGACATTTTGGATCAGAGATGTTCCGGTTTAAAGACTTGCAATGTTCAAATCATCGACCCTGCTTTGATTAAGAGAAGCGCTTGTTACCGAGGTTTAATGCTCTACTTGTCAGTCAAGTATTCCTGTTATTTAGGTTAGCATGTGTTTTTATTATCGTTTCAATATAAAAGTGATTAATAATTTGTATCTATTTTGTTCTCAAACAGTTGCTCCACCTGATAGTGCTTGTTCATTAAGTGTAGGAAGCGAACCCTTACACGTTGCTTTCAACGGCATCAATGACAACACATGTCTGACCAGTGGTTCAACTCTGATTCTTGAGGCATCTCATGGACAAACAATCAATGCTTCTGTCATAGTGTTTTACCTTGCAACGTCTGATCATGCTTTTGGATCATTGTATGATCATGATATTGAATCAAGTCCAAAAAGAGGAAAGCCCAATTCTCAAGAAAGTTCTTGTTACGAAGGATCACCAGCATCAGGAATAATTGGACATTTCAAAAACCTCGATGGCATGTTTAATGACGTTCAAAGAATCACTACCTGTTATGGCGAACCAAGGCAGAAAAATGTATTTGTATCGAAAGCAAACAAAATAGAATTTCAGCGCACTCAACTCGCCAATTCGAGATTTCTCTTAATTTTCACAGGTTTGGCATAGCATTTTATTGTAATCATAGTTATTAAAATTTTATTTAAAAATTCGAGTTTCTAAATGTAAAAAGAACATCTAAATCAGCCACTGGATGTTACGATCTGAAGCCCCCTCAAGATGCTTGGATGAAAAGAGAAGGAAGCGAAATAACAGTTGGATGTTACATGAACAGGCATACCTGGAAACTATTTTGTAACGGACGCAACTGGGTTGGAGTCATTGGAAATTGTACTCAGCGTGAGTTGCTCGAATTTACAATACAGACATGCATATGTAAATTTTTATGTGTAATATATATGTGTATATATTCTCATGATGGAACACATTAACATTGTTATTTTTATGGTTCTAAATATTTTTTTTTAAGTAAATGAACCGTTGGAACTGGACACCGGTAATGAAATGGCTTCGAACAATGAAAACCAATATCCAAAGACCCAAAACGGTATATAATTTATTGCTCTATGGCTTATATTGGAACAAGTACACTAATAATATCATAAAATGATTTTAAAATGCAGTATTCTTAATTCTTGTGCTAATTTGTCTTGCGTTAGTCATATTTACCGCCGTGACGTGCACAGTTCTGCTCTTTTGTCAGAGGTATGGTATTAATTTCAAATTACATATTTTCATTCCTTTAATATACTTTTTTTTCATATTTAAGAAGAAACCGCTACGAGAAATCTAAAAACCCTTATTTAGAAAATGGCAATCATTCTTTCAACATTGCCAATGTGAATCCTTTGTTAGACAAACTGGCCAAAGAAACAAATATAATTAACAATGAAGGACTCACATTACAAAAGAAAGAATTCGAGAGAGCTACGGATCCCTGTTACTACGTCCTAGAAGGACAAGCAGAATGCGACAAATGATATCTAATATCAACCTAGAGTGGTACCGTCATAAAAAATGTCACATGACGCTATAGTCACGCCAGAAAAAAACAATCGGTTCTACCGCTATTCATCAATTTGTACTAGTCTTAATCTCTTTTAAGAAAAACATTTTTCTTGTAAACTGTAACGTTAAAACGTTCATTTTTCTGAGTTTTTAAAGAAGATTCTGATGGCTCGTTTGGTGTGATGATGTACTCGAATACATGTAATGCTGGCATTTTTTGGAATAACGGTAACGCTTGTTGTGATAATAATCAAATAGATTACCAGTTAAGACTTGTGTGCCCCAACACGTTTAAGTGTTGTACCAGGCCAAATATGGTTGTTCGAAGAGGTGTGTCCCTAAACCCCCAAACTTTTAAACTAAACTAGAGCTACTAATAGAAATTACAAAGAATGTTATTTATTTTAAAAATTATTTAAACTTTCCAAGATTCAGTTCCCTGCTTACCACTTATTTTTTTATTTTTTTAACTTAGAATGGTTCTCTACTTTTTAGATTGTTAACACTCTAATGAGAACTCAACATGAGAATAACAAAGGATACATGTCTTGAGTATTTATTTAAGTAGCAATTCCATTAACAAATTACTTTTAACCGAAAGAAAATTTGTTCGAATAAAAGTCTAAAAGTTCTAAAAGTTAAACAAACACAAGGATCATGAACATGCGCGAATGTACAACTTGGAAGGCAATCAAAAAAATTAATATGGCTTATTTGCATTAGCACCAATCCATACTATGCCGTGCTACTTATTTGGAGCAAGAAGTTATTGATATTACAAATCCTTTTTAATGCGATAAGAATATATTGATATTAAAAATATTTTTTAAGATATGCTTATGATCTAATTCGGGGAAAATATGTTAAAATGAGATGCAGAACATACGAACATACGACAAATGCTGAGGGCAAGTTAGAAGAAGAAGAAGTAGAAGCAATAGAATAACCAATTGGGTCCTTAGTAGAAGAAGTAGAAGAAATAGAATAACCAATTGGGTCCCTAGGTGAGGTAGGTTTACTAGCAGACCTTGTGGTGAAACCAGTATACGAATTTATGAAATTTTCTTCAAATGAGAACGCTCTAATAATTTCATTATCTACCAATGACACGAATAACTCCACGAAACCATCTTCGTCCATGTCTGCAGCTTCCAAACCGCTGTACTTGACATACGATAAGTCATGTACTTCGATTTTGTAACTTGTGTAATTCCAATTCTGTGGATCCTGATATTGTGGTACGGCGTAAAAGGCCACCTTACAAGTATGTCCTCCAAGTAGCAACCACGGCTTTCCATGGTAACTTGGTAATTAGTTTTTAACATCCTTTTATAAATCTTGTACTATAGTAGTTCATTATTATTTATAAAAAATTACAAAAATTACTTAATATAGTACCAAACGGTACTACCAAAGTAGCAACCAGGAATCATTAATGTAATATTAAAACAACTCCTATTTCCAATAACCAATTAATTAATAATAATGATCTCGAAGTTTGGCAAATGGCCAGTAATGAAACCTGTTGAAAGGAGCGAATGTTTTGAGAATGTTGGGGCACTCGTAAGATTCCAAAACGGGGTATGAAAGTAAAGGAAACAACTCGTATTTTGCAGGATTCCTATTTGAAAACAATTCTTATAATAACAATCTTATTTATAAAATGTTTATTTATAATAAACAATAATAATCTTATTTATAAAATGATTAACAATGTCAATGAAAAATTTCAAGGTATGAATGGGATCCTGATAATGACGTTCAATAACATATTGATATAACCGAGCAATAAGTTAACATTACAAAAATAATTAAATCTATATTTAATAACCATTACAAAAAACTATATTTAATTATTTTGGTTATATTTTGTTTTTTCATATATATTATATTCTATATTCTAGTACAACAAATAGGCCCAATAAACAATCTCAGAATTCAACACTGGCTGAAGTTCTAGATACTCAAATCCTCAGGTTGATTGTTCAGTTCTAATAACTGGATACTTGCTTAATAAACTTACTCTAAAGCTTTCTAGGTTGCGGACCCCGGGTTATTTCAATATGTTACTAAGTGTTACATTAAACTATCTCTATCATTAAATGCTGTTAGATAAGTTTATTGTAATATGGTCTTTAAACAATGAGGAATGGGTGATACTTAATAAAATAGCTTGTTACCACTAACAACATCTTAGTGGATTCTTATAAACAAAGACAGCTACTTAACTTATTCTTAAAATGTGAAACTGTTGAATGATGCCATGGAAAGGCTGCAAGTTATCTCAAATTTTCTACTTTCTGACCCAGCTTGCACTGTCACAAGCGACCTTAAGAAAGAGCGCTATATAAATGTTTAATTAATAGAGACCCACAAACGTCAATTCGCTTTTATTTGGAGCTATTATCACGGGAGCGTTATGTCTATCCTGATGCTCATAAAGCTTTATAAATGAACATTTATTGTTCATGATACATTATTATTATTACTTTTATTACTTTATCATTGCTTATTATTATCAATCAATTCCTTACTTGAAATCTGCTGAATCGGGGATCACATATGCCGAAACTTGCCAGTTCGCAACTCTGAATGCCAGCAATAAGTCCAATCTACCATCTAGGTTTACATCGGCCAATTTCATGTCCCCCAAATTGTCAAAAGGAGAGACTGTTTCTGTCTTAAACTAAAGTGAATTAAAATAGAAATTAGGCAATTTCCCAATATAATGCTAATGATTTATAATATATTTTATTTATAATTTAATGTAATATAGATAATATAAGCTACATATGAAATACATAAGAAAAAACTATTTGGAAAAGTAACGACTAATTTTTTCAGAATAATTTAAATGAACTACGTTTTTCAACCAATATCCAGGTTTATCAGCTTCGCTTTCTGACCACATAACTAATAGCTTTGAATTACGATCGATAGCGTATATGGCATCGTAGTTGTTCCAGACATTTTTGAATAAAAGCATTCTTGTGATTTCGTTGTCTTTTAAGTCAGCGATCGTCGTATGTTCCCAGGGTCCAGTAATTTCGCCTCCTGTCTTGCTTTTAAGGTAGACTATTTCAGTCCTACTCTCACTGTCTAAACATTTCAGTTCAGAAGATTAATTTCACGAATGTTCAATTTAAAAGTACTTGCTCATTGACAAAATCGATAAATGGAAGACCTGTTTTGCTAGCAATGATATCATTATTGATCCAAACTAGACCTCTGAAATCATGAAATACATCATCGATTATTTCGTGAAACTTTAGATTCTCAGGATCAGACACATCAACCACAAATATCCTGCTTTTCTTTCCAAGTTCCACAAAACCATCAATTGCCGCAAATGCAGGAAATGTAAATGCCCCCTCTGGTAAAAAATTAATTTCAATGAATTCAAAACATATTACAAAACAAACTTAAATAAATAAAAATAATAAAATTTATAGGTTAAGTAGATGAGTCATTGGTACATCTAGGAACTAAATGGTATGTTCTTGCTATGTTTACCCGGCACTTCAAGTATCTCCTTTGGAGCCCAAAGCCCTGCATGTAAAACAAATATTTTCTTGGATTCGTAGACCATCCTGTTCAAGACACCAAGAGCACCATTTGAGCTCGTAAGTACGATGTAGGGCAATCCTTTTAGATCTAAGAATTTCAAAAAGCTAGCCGCGCGCTCATAAGATATGTCGTCTTTTTTAACAAGATTTGAATCTCCCGATGTGTGTCTTCGGCGAATACCAGTATCGCCAGAGAGGGATAAGCAATGAAGTACCAAATGCCAAAGGACGATGGCTAAATCTGTATTAATTAAAGCGTTAACAACTTGTCAAGGATTGTCAAAGAATGTTAAAGGCGATCAAGTCCAAACAGTAAAAACACACGATCCGGATCTAAAAACATATCAACGCGTTGTAATATAGACGTTGGTTAAGCAGATATATTTTGAATGAATTAATATTTATTTATTTATTTAAAAAGATTCCAACTTAGATAGGCTTGTATAATCAAAATTGTTTATCAAAGCCCTGAGAGTGACTTAGCAATAATTTATGGAAGCAAAGAAATTACATAAAATAAATATGAATTGAAATTCGTAATAAATCTTCCCAAACATAAAAATGGAGAATTGTTATCGCATCGAGTCGAATATTTGCAACATTTTAAAAATAAAATCGTGTTTCAATTGTTCATAACCAAAGATACCTTTGACCATCTTTGATCCCCTTACTGAATTTAGGTCCAAATTCACTCATCCCAACATGTACAGGAAGTACCTATCTCAACTACCACGAAAATTTCTAAACTTTTAGTATGTTATGTAAACAGTGATCCAAAAATTAAATTTTAAATTTGGCAATCTCAAACCAAAAAATATAGGAAGTAATAGTCAAATGGTCGAAAACATAGCAAACGTAAACAAACTCAAGGTAATACCAACGGCAGCATAAAAATAAGGTTGAGCGAGACATCGAATAAACTTAACCTTAAATATCGGTATCGGTAAACAAAAAATCGCCGATACAGATCTTTACCGATACTGCTACTATGGGTACCGATACCCGATACCATAATCGATCGGGCACTACTGATAACCATCAGGTCCATCCAGATTGATTTTTTTTTATAAGAACAAATTACTTTCCAACTTTCTTTGTCTGATAACACTGCTTTGGCCCACTGAAATCTGGAAACTTTGTGATGTTCTTGCAGAACTGGTACTTTCAATCTCTTTTCAAATCTTAAAATATTACTTGAATTCAAATAAATCAAGACAGTACTCTTACATACAGTCAAATTTAACTTTGTTCTTAGCTGGTTTGCAGAAAATTTACCTGAAGATGCTCTCCTCACCAGCATTCTCTTCTCTTTGATAGACAATTTTTTCTTTCTTCCTAAAGATTTCTTGAGTCCATATTCTTCATGAGCATTCATGTAATTAGAAACAACATTTACGGACCTATTGACCTCTTTTACAATCCTCGATCTTGAATATCTGGCATCAATCTTCCCCGCTCGTATTCGGACAAAGGTTAACCTCTACACATCACTAAACTATCAACAATAAACTAAAAAAATTCTTAAAAGTACTTTGCTTAGATACCACAAAAACCTATTTTGGAGTTCGCTTGCAACTTGTAAATTTGACTGTATAGCTCCAAAGCAAACCTTTCATTTTTGGGCGGCCCAAAATCACCTTTTTACGTAGTTTACAAGTTTTAACTGTTCTAGGAAGTCCAAATTTAGCAAGGTCTTTTATGTGATAAGTTAATGTAAAGTCAAAATTTGAATAAATTCCGCTGTTTGATGTTCGATTATTTTGCATAAAACGTTTCTGTCTATATGCATATAAATTTATTTTTGTGTTATATTCAATAACCCATTAGTTCATCTTCACCAGCCCATCGCCGGCAACATTTAAAGGCTAGAAGCAAAACGAGTTGAACGGAAAAACAAAAACAAGTTGATACATAATTAGGTCTCACTTTGAATGCAGCATTTCATTATCACAAATTCTCACATAAGAATTCTCATATTTTCAAATGTCGTCAACAACCCTTATCTTACAACGAATCTTAAAAACACTCAAACAGCCCAAATCGACGGGTAGCGGAAGACGTCAACGTTCCGGGACGCTTAGATATTTTTAGAGCCAATCAGAGAGAATAAATAAATAACTTGAAAAAAAATTGCTGGAATTAAACATTTTTCAAATTTAAATTTTGTTACAAAAAAAAACCAAAAAAGCATTCAAAGTAAATTAATATATTGGAATTTAATTTATCGACGGTTCTTAATAACGATACTCATTAATGGTACATTAATATTTTTAATGGATACTACTAATTTATTAACAAATTATTTGTTTAGATATGTTTTGATATTGCAATATTTGAAGCAATGTAATTTGTCGGTTGATCGATCGCGGCAGATATTTTGAAGCTTGTTTTGCGTTGTGCATACGTAATCAGTTTTTCAAAAACATGATATGTAAAAGCAATAACGATAATGTCAAAAAAATGCTCGAGTAATTCTGGGAATGATGAAAACTTGTGAGTAGTTATCTAATCGACATAAATGCTTTAAGTTAACAGTTAAAAGTTGCATTTTTCTAAGTCTAGATTTAGCCATTCTACTTTGTTGCCTGAAAGAAATATTATTATCCGGCTCCCACACTTCAGCTCAGCAAAAGGAGGAGTTCAAACTGGTTGAAAAGGGAAACATCGGGGTGGGAAATCCAGGAGTAGTGACCTTCTACGATGTAAAGAAACATCGATTTCTTATGGCCCTAAACGTGGAGCGCACCGATATTTTTTTTCTTGACTCTAAGATTCTCGAACATTTTAAAGCCATGTTATTTAGTGAGACGCATAACAATGCAAAGACTCCGGTTCTGGTACCAGGTAGTTTTATTTATCAATAGATTCTATTTTTTTAGCTAAGTTTGTTTTCCCTAGCTCATTCCTTATTTTGTCATAGTCAGCCTTAAAAAAGTTTTTAGAACCTAGGTTCTCTTTTTTTAAATCCTCGTTGTCTAAATAAATGTTCCATCTCACAACTTGATGATCACTTGTTCCAAAGTGTTCATCAACTATTAGGCTTTCCACTAAGTTCTCATCTGTTGTTAATATCAAATCTAATGTGTTTTTACCTCTTGTGGGATAAGTGATGTGCTGGAATAAAGTTATCGTTTGTTAAATTTATAAAGTTTATATCCTCAGGTCTTTCTCCTTCTAAAGTGTTCCAGTTAATATGGTAGTTAAAGTCACCCATTACTAGCATAAATTCCTTACTGGCTTTGTATAATATCTCATTTAGTCCAGTATCCTCTTTAAAGTTTGGTTGCCTGTAGCAAACCCCTAAAAGAAGTTTGAATTTACCTATGTAAATATCACACCATATACTCTCTTTAAAGTTTTTAGTTTGAAATTCCTTTCTTTCTATTAATTTGATATGATTCTTAATATAAATTAATGCTAGGATTTATTTGCTCAATTGTCAAGTTTTGTTGTATTGATTTTGCAGGCATCTGAAAACAATTCAGACCTTTTTTTCTTCAAATCAGATGGAGTCTTCAGCTTTCATGCTATAGCTATGTCGGAAGGGTCATCCTTCACCAGCGGCAAAGTTATGGTTGCTAATATGACTGATGTCGATAACCCAAGACTTCATGACTTAATCAAGTTCAATCCAGATATCTTTACTGACTACAACCATCCTCTTTGGGTAAACGACAACGCGTTTATTGTCGGAAGATCAGTCGTTGACGGTATCGCACATCTTATGTAACATCTAATTTGGCCTTTTCTAATGTAATGTAATTGCATCGATGCTTGCAGTTAATGAAGTATACACCGAGCTAATGTATTTTAAAAGCACAAATAAAAGCAATTTATACATACCTTGGGAGGGAGCTAAAATCAGTGATGTCGAAGCAAAGAAAATGATTAAAATGGAAAATGTTTGGAAGAATTTCGATGTTATTTACGCTATAGGAGAGGCTAATAAACTGTTTATTCGGTGGACTGAATCTGCTTCAGATGTGCCTGGGGATTGGTCAAATGCCGGCCAGGTTAAGTCGTTTTATGGTGTTATTTAACTTTTACTCCCCAAGCCTATAGAAGAATGCTGCATACTATGCGGTGCATAGTCACGAAACTAGTTGCAATGTGTCTATGCCATAGGAATATTAACACAAAAATATGCAATTTGAGTTTACGAATATCAGCCTTCTAGATTTAGCTGTTTTCGATTATTTCCACCAATGAAAATTGAAATGAATTCTAATCATTTTGTCACTTTTCATCGATGAAAAAACATCGATAACAGTTTAAAGAACAATTGCTCGTGTCTGATCAAGTCAGTGATTTCTTGTTGGCGGACTTGAATAACGACGGAAAGCAAGACTTGTTGCTGGCCATTGCTTCTTCTCGAGGAATGTTGAAGGCCATTGAGATTCCATATTCAGTTGACTTCAAGTGGGAATTTGTGATGCAATCGTTCGATTATAGGGTCTTTTAGATTGGACGGCTTTTAATAAAAAACATTTCAAAATTCTTAAAATGGCTTCGTAAATTGTATGTTTTGATATTGCAATATTTGAAGCAATGTAATTATTAACTATTAAATTATCATTAATCAAATGTTATTAATTAAAAATTATTTATGATAAATTATAGATTTCGGTTATAATATACATTAGTGTATTTGACATTATGTAAATCTAGCCCATTTCTTTGCAAACCTTACCCTTTGCTTGCCACTGGATTTGAGAGTATTTGGGTTAATGTTTTATCTCGTTAGTGAATTTTCAATGTTTCAGCCTCTTTTTGTAAATAAAACTTGCAAATGCCTTTGAAATCCTTGTTAATTAACAATTGCTTGAAATATAATTTTTATCTCATGAGGAATCCCGGGAAATATACTGAGCACTTGTTGATCGAAGATATTGAGAAGCAATCATTTGATAAACTCTGTCTTTATTTTTTGAGAACATTCAGTCCTTTTGACAGGTTAAACTTTTTAAATTTTAGATTTCGTTGTTAATCTTAATTTAAGGCTTATGCATGAATTACAGTTCATTTTCGTCTCAATCTTTGTGTCCTTTTTTAAATATTTATATTTTTTGAACGCGAGAAGCCTTGTGAGTGGCTGGCAAACCATTTCAAGAATTGTGCATAATTATGTGCTATTCTTAAACTAATCGACTAACTGTTGACTAACAGATTAGATCTTTTGACAAGTAATAGAATTGCCTATTTCTATAGCTACAAAGGCAAGCTCTGGATAGCCTTCGCGGCGGAACACTGTGCTCGGGCCTCAATCTTCGTACCAGGTGACAAGGACTGGCAGTACAAGAGGCACATTATTCCAGCTAGAGCAGACGATGACGTAATCCATGGAATTGAAGCCGTTGACATGGATCAAGATGGAGTCACTGATTTGTTCATCTCCATACCGGCAAAAGACATCATAAAAGTACTTTCATTCGTCAGGCCACCATCTCCGGACATCACAACGACTGAAATGAAACTCCCCAAGGATCAAGCAGATGCACCCTCTGATTCCTCCTCTCTCACTACAGCCCCGATGGGACCAGTAGATGCACCCTCTCATTTATCTTGCAGGCTGTCCGTAAATCACTGGACCATTTTTATCTTACTGGTTGTTTCATTAGTTTGTAACTCAAAAATGTTTTAAAATTTGTTTTTATTTTCTCGTACCAACGGGAATAACTTAGGATTGGCATGCTCATTGAGTGCTTTGTGAAATTCTTTGACTTGTGTTACTTAAGAGACATAAAGACCAATGTTTGATACTTTAAACTGGTTCGAAGCACTGTATTCTGTATAAGCTTCTGTAACTGGATGTTATTTGTTAAATTCTAAATATTTTCAGTAACATTGATAAAACTGTTACTTAGTTGAAGTTTTGGATAAAACCTGTTTTATTCGTCTCGTCATTTAGTGGCTTCTTTATTGCAAAAATCCTGTTATTCAAAATAATCTCTTTAAGCAATTCAGTTAGATTTTTACCCGTTGAAAGTTGGCCAGTATAAAGAGGATGTTCTAGCAAACGACAAAATTCATCTGCCAGTGAATCCTCAGAAATTGGAAAACATCTTCAAGACTGATCCATGTTACCACATTATGGAAGGAGACAATGAGCGGATACGTTTGACCCGGGAATAGAATATGTCCTCCATAGTAAACAAAGCCTATATGACTGCAGTGTACTTTTTAAAGATATGCAACTCTTTTTTTTTTAGTTAAAAATATGCAAAAATATTTTATTTAAACAAGACGATGAAATTCATTGCATACATTTCAAAATGTACGAAAAATGGTTTAAAAATTGCAAAAAAAAATGCTTTAAAATATAAAATAAAATCTCTCAAAAGAATCAGTAGCGGGAAAAACAATGCTCTAAACAAGCAAAATGAAAAATGAAATTGAGTAATAAATCGGCTTATTCGTTATCACGTGCTGATAAAATTTGACCGAAACACGAGGCGATGAAATATAATTACGAAACTATATATATTTATGAAAGTATATATAATTATGAAGTTAGAAAAATATGTATAATTATGAAGTTAATGCGGACAGCTGTCTAGATGTGACTATTAAACTAGAGTGACTTAACAAGCAAAAGTGAATAACACATAGACGTAGATGAATAATAAGATATTGAAATTCATGCAAAGATGGAAAGAACATGAGATGGTGGGGGGATTTTCAAGAGTAATCGAAGATGAAAGTGGAACGTTTTTTACGCTTGTGGAAGGTTCGGTTAGAGATCTAAACGAATATATTTTTACAACGTCCGCACTAGGGATGCTGATGAACAATTCTGTAAATCCATCTCCGTCGATGTCTGCTGCTTCTACACCGGCTACTCGGTCAGGTCCGTGATGGAACAGATATCTGTGGTACAACCACGATTTAGCGTTTTCATCCAACGGTATGATGTAAAACGCCCTGCCAAACTTTCCACCCGCCACGACGATCCAAGGCTTGCCTTTGTGACTTTGCAAGGAAAATGGTTGCCACGGATTACGGATTCATTATCATGAATGAGATTTATTGTTGTTGTTATTATTATTATTATTGTTGTTATTATTGTTGTTGTTATTATTATTATTATTATTATTATTATTATTATTATTATTATTATTATTATTATTATTATTATTATTAATTATTATTATTATTATTATTATTATTATTATTATTATTATTATTAATTATTATTATTATTATTATTATTTAAATTATTTTGCGTCATTTAACTGCCATTGATTTCGTCGTCAAATGTCGTTTTCGTCATCATCATCTTCGTCGTCATCCTCATCACTACTTTTTAGAGAAATTTTATTCAATAAAATATGTGTCGAAAAATGTATCTCGACATATTAACTTGGAGGTATTTTTTTATAAGATACTCTATCGGATAAAAACAGAATTAATATCCTATTATAACAGATTATATTTAGTATTTCAATTACATTTAATTATAGCCAAATGCAATTTGGTCTTAAATCATATTAATACAAATTCTCAGCAAATCATATTTTAACTTTGATAATAAAATCATATCACTTATCATATCATTATCATTAAGTAAACAAACAGGGAACACTCTGAATAAATCTTAATTAAGAAATTATGATTGAAATAATTGATTGAAATATTTAAACTAATTGACAAATTCCAAGACCTGGACGAGGGCATAAAGGTTCTAATTACATCTGGCTTACAGGTATCTGCATCGAATTGAATCACTGTATGCACAGTATATGCATAGGAATCTCTGAAAGAATTCTAATTAATAATTCTTAATCTTATTTAAAAATAAAACTTATTTAAAAATAAATTGAAGGACGTTCATTGATGGCAATAACTGAGCATTATTACTCTAAAACGCTTAAAATTGAGATGTATTTTATTTCAAATAAAAATTAAGAAAAAACCTGACACCACTTAAAAGCTAAATAGTTTATTACATGATAAACAAATGGATTAGCCTAAAATACAAAATAAACACAACCAACTCGATAAATGGCCGCACACGCTGCAACAATAATCTTACTTGAATTCTTCTGATCTTGGTATTTCATAGACTACAATCTCACCATGGATTATATCTTTATTTTCATCCGTTTCTTCAAGATCCATTCGTGATACTAATAAGTCAATCTTACCGTCACCATTCATATCCATCAGCTTTACGTCTAAAATGCTAAGTTCAATGTCTAATTCTTCGGTCTGGACCTAAAACGAGAATCCGGTCATCTCAGCTAAAGTGCCTCGTACGACAACCAGAGATAAACGAAAATTCTAAATGATGGTTAAGTTCACTCCAAGAAGATTCAATATTACTCGTCTATTACTGATTGAACCTCTCGTTTCTTTTTTTTCAATGTTTTGCTGTTTTGATAGTGGGCAGGTAAGAGGCTTCGGTCCTCTACCCACTTAATAAAATAAATAAATAAATATCACTCGTCTAACTCGAACGACGGCTCTCTAAGCTCAACTTGCGCAATTTTGTCAGTTATTAGCTGTTAATTAGTAACTAAATTTTAAAATTACTAACATTCCGAGCTTCCGACCAATCTCCTGGTTGCTCATCTACATTTTCGAGCCAAAATATGTACAAGGATTCGTCGTAGCCGGTAAACGTGAAGAAAGCATCAAATCCATTCCATACGTTTTTATACAAAACAATGGAGGTAGCATTCGCGACATTGAAGCTCTTTCTCCGCCAAGTTGAACTTTTACTATCCTTTCTACTGTAATGCGCCAATTCGTGAACGTAATCGTCCAGGTGTTCTGTAAAACGTTTAAAAAAGAAAAACGGAAACTGTAAACCTTAAAAGTTACGAATATCTTTTAGTTCAATTCCTCTTACTTCTGACTTAAACCCTAGCCCTAACCCTAACCCACCCCGCACTTGGCGCTTTATAAATTTATTATTATTATTATTTTTATTGTTATTATTATTATTATTATTATTATTATTGTTATTGCTATTGCTATTGCTATTGCTATTGCGATTGCTATTGCTATTGCTATTGCTATTGCTATTGCTATTGCTATTGCTATTGCTATTGCTATTGCTATTGCTATTGCTATTGCTATTATTATTATTATTAGTATTATTATTATTATTATTATATTATTATTATTATTATTATTATTATTATTATTATTATTATTATTATTATTATTATTATTTTATTATTATTATTATTATGATTATTATTATTATTATTATTATTATTATTATTATTATTATTATTAATATTATTATTATTATTATTATTATTATTATTATTATTATTATTATTATCATTAATTCACCTTTGTCGTATCGTCGGCTTACGATGAACTCCTTGTCGCTTAACCAAACTGGACTAAAGTAAGAGTATAATGGACCAGTAGGCGTGTCGTTGGTTATGACGTGAAACTGTGGATTCGAGAAATTGGTTACGTCGACGATTGTTAACGCCCCCATGGATTTGACCGTAGGGATTCCATCTGGAATTACGAGGGCAGGGAAATCAAAGATTCCATCTGTTCCCGAACAAAAAAAAGTCATTCATTTTCTGATGCATTCCATTCTATGGCAGTTGAGTTTCATACTTTCGATATTATATTTTCAATTTTATCACATCTACGACCCATACCGAGCACAACGATTTTAGAATTAGCAAACGTTTATTAATAATTTAGTAAAATTATACTTAAACTTATTAAATTATATTGTTTGTTTACCTGGTACTTTGTGCACATCGTAAGGAGTTGTAAAGCCTGCTCCTAAAACTGAGCACTTCTTAAGCTGCTTTACTTTCGAATCCAACAAAAAAATTGAACTTGCGTTATCGTTCCCACTAGAAACCAGGATGTAACGAACTGAATCTCTTTCGTAAACATTCAAATACGTCGGTTTAATTACCGAAACATCGCCGACTTCAAATAAACGCACGCCACGTCTATCGGCATAGGTGGTTTGGCATAGAACTCTAGTCACGAAGTGTTGCGGCAATATTCTCAAATACCAGTAGATGATTAACAAGTCTGGTAAAGTCCAAATCATCTGAGTTATGCAACAAACTATAATCAAATAAATAAATAAATAATAACAAGTCTGGCTCAAAAGAAACACGCTGATATTAGACGCTGTCGACATTTCATTAGTTGTAACTGTAAACTGTTAGTAAAGCACAGTTTTAATGCTTACTTCGTTTACGGCAATTCATTCTCCGAAAAACTTAGTTAAATATAAAGTCGCCTCGTTACGACGGAGGAATTTAAAAGCAAGACTGGGAACGAAAATAAACTTGAACATGAGTTTCACTGACGTTGCTTTCGAATGAATTCAAATATTATTAATGTTACGTGAGACTAAAACTTATTAAATGGAACTTATTAAATGGAGATATTATTTAATAAATAATTAACTCAAGAAACTCTACGTATTAGTGGCAATAGTAATTTATTAATGTCCTCGGCATAACTTGATGGCTAGGACTAACTATTGCACAACAAGACACGAACAAATACTTAGCCGAATACTTTATATAAAGTTTATGCAGTCCGAAAGGGAACCATGAAAACATCTCATTATTTCGTGATAAATTGATAAGCAATTTGATTATAGGATAATTTTAGTGTGTTATATAATTTTATATTTGTGATTATTTCTTAAATTTTCGTCGAAATGTTTCCACGCATTAATTTACAAATTCAGAAAACCTCTCTTCACGTCATTGCCATTGAAACCCATTGGATGGCTAAAATATTGAGCAGCTTAAAAGATTTTTGTTCTAAACTTTTATATTTAATCGTCTCATTAAATTTAGTCATGTCAATTTTAATTTGAAATTTCTCCGTTTACTCATTATTCACGTAACATTGGATACCTAGTATAATTTATTATATTTTTCATTGATTATCACGAGTAATTGATAATGCATCTAGGTGATTACTTATCGCATGTATTCTGGTAGAAAATAAAAATGCGCACAACCACTATTTTCGCAAGCGTTTGCGTGTTATATACGTACAAATACGACTTTTTACTTTTACGAAACTTTATTTAAATAATCAATCTTTTAAAAAATAATTCACAAAAAACCAATAAAAAATATCATCAGAAAAGATTTCAATAGTGCCAAGCAAAATCAAAAATCTGAAGCGTAAATATTTACGAAAATATCTGCAACACTTCAAAGCAAACTACTTGGATCTCCAAAAAAGGTCCAAAGTGTCATCACTGACTATTTGCAGACATATTTACCAAATAGTCATCAGAAATAATGAAATAAATAATATACGCCATCCAACAAACTCTAGAAATAATCTAATTAACGGCCAAATAAAACACGCCGAAGAGATAAACGAAACCGAAACTCTTGCAAAGACGAAAAAGACCGAATACTTCGCGAACAAAGCTACTAGAAGCAGGTACAATTGTCCTACTACTACTGGTTTCAGCGGGTGATTCGTCATCCGCTTCTGTAGCATCACTCGACAGGTAAGATCCGAACCCAGGTTGAATGCTGGTCGGTGATGATAACGATAATGATAACGACGACGATGACGATGATGCTGGCGATGTCTGAATTAGTGAAGCATTGTAGTTGAAAGAAAACACCTTCACAAGGTTCTTAGCCGTCAGGCTAATAAACAACTCCGTCATGCCGTCTCCATCGATGTCAATGGCCTCAACACCGCCCACAAGTCCCGCCTTCTCGACGACTAGGAGACCCTGATAATCCCAATTGTTGACGTCCTCACTGAACGGTAAGATGAAGTAGGCAGTGCCAAACACACCCCCAGAAACGAGAATCCACGGCTTCCCCTCGTAGCTTTGTATTGTAGTAGGTGAAATAATGTTGTTTTGCATTCAAATTGACTTGCGTGGAAGTTAATTATTAAAACAATTATGTAATTAATTAACGGCGCTCCGTGTAATTAAGTAATTAGTTAATTAGTGAATTAATTATTAATAAATAAAGAAATCTTTAATTCAATCAAAACCTAGACATTGGCAGGAAAGTCCTGACAACGTTTGGTTGGAGTTGGTTTGAATCCATTTCTATCAAATCATGAGCGACGTATTTAGACAGATCTCTAAGGACATTAAAAAAACATTCTATCTAAAATGTTAGAAACATAGCAAAGATAGAAAATCTTTAGCGTCAGTTTAAAACAGTGTTCTTACTAATAACATAGTAATATCGTTACTAAAAAGACAGTAATATATTTACTAATAATAAACTAATATATTTATTAATAATATACTTACACTAATTTCTCTTTGTTTAGTAAATAAAAGTTAGGTATCGGAATTAATCGACAATATTCGTCGTACAAGTAACTGAAAGACATTATAACCTGAAGTTTAAAACACTATTTCTGCTAATAATATAGGAACATATTCACTAAATCATATATGAATTTATTTACTAATTTACATAATAATATCTTTACTAATAAAATAATAATATCTTTACTAATAATAACATAGTTAGACCAATTTTCTTTTAATTAGTAAACATAGACATTTAAAAATACTTAGACATAAAAAAATATTCGACAATATTCGTTATTGAAACTCCTTTAATTACAATCGATCTCCTAACTTGAAGTTCTCTGATTGTGGTATTTCGTACACTCTAAGGCTTCCCGCCCAATCCTCTTCGTCTTCTTCACCATAATCACTATCAACAGCAACCAAGAGGTCCATATTGCCGTCCTTGTTGGCATCGATTAATTTTATGTCCTTTATGTAAAAATCTTCTTCTAATATTCGATACTGCAGCTGAAACGTTTGATCGATTCTTACATTTGTGATGATAATTATTTGTAATGACACATTTGTGGTTGTAATTATTTATAGTAACACATTTATGTTTGTAATTACTTAGAATGACACATTTACGATTATAATTATTTGTAATAAAACATTTATGATGATTGTACTTCACTTATGTAGCGCCATATGCGACAGAAGCGCTTCTTGAAATCATTCGTACAGCACTCCTTACCAAGGGCGCATGTGGCGGTTCAGGCTGGGTTTCGAACACGACACATTGCGACTACTTATAAATAATACTTGTTTGTAACAAGAGATTTATAACATTTATTTGTGACATTTTATGCTATTAGCTCAAAAGTTAAATTATGCAAAAGGGATGAAAATATTTATCAATGCCAGACGACCAAAGCTTGATGAATGGTTGACTTTGGGAACAAACGAAATAAATTAAAGACTCTAAAATATATATATATATATATACGCGCATTAAAAAAATTATTTAAAATTTCTAAAGATTATTAAAAATTACTAAAAATTACTAAAAATTATTAAAAATCATTAAAAATTACTAAAAAGTCTTAAAAATTACTAAAAAATTCTTAAAAATTACTAAATATTATTAAAAATTATTAACCTTATCAACATTCGTCCAATCCTCGTGTTCACCGTCATTAACCTCGAGCCAGAATATGCACAACGTCTCCAACATCCCGATGGCAAAGATGGCGTCGTAAGATTTCCAAATGTTTTTAAAGAGAACCATGTGTGTCACGTTCAGTTTGGTGAGCATCGTACCCGTCCACGGTTCAGTTTTGCCCCCCGATGAACTTTGAAACAGAAGTAAGTCGTAATTTTTCTCGTCTTCGTCGTCTTCGTCGTCTTCGTCGTCTTCGCCTGAGTACAGAACATTATAACATTGTCATTATTATTATTACAACATTATCATTGTAACATTATCATTGCAACGTTATTATTGTCATTATAACATTATCGTTACACCCTTATTATTATCATTATAACATTATCATTTCAACATTATCATTATCAATACTTCATTACCATTATCATTATAACATTATCAATGCTTCATTATCATCATCATTATAACGTTATGTAGTGACATAGTTAAAATTACAATTTAAAAAATATAAGAAGGTAAATAAAAATGGCGGACCATCGTCAAATCTGCGGCCAACGATAAATTCACCGCCGCTCATCCATATAGGATTATAGTATTCATACGTTGGACTTGCAATTGGATCGACGGTTAAGTTGTAAAGTTTTGGATTCATAAAATCAGTCACGTCAGCAACAACTACACTTCCTCGGCGTTTTTTTTCCAAGTCACCGTCTGGTATCGTTACGGCGGGAAATTCAAACACTCCGTCTAATTGTGAAAAAGTGATCTTTGAATGACAAGGTTCTATGACTAATAACTAGATGATTAAATGATTAATAGAAATTAAAAGAAGAATTCAATAGAATATGTAGCAGCATAAAGTTTGGAGAGTATGGCAGACACAGTATTCAGTTCAAAATACCTGGCACCATGTGTACATCACGGGCAGTAACGAACTGGCCTTTGAAGAGAATAGGTTTAAGATGTTGTTTGATGTTAGTATCTAATACGTAAACGGAATTCGCATCATCGTCTTTCGTCGAAACAATGATGCAGCGAAGCGTATCTTTTTCGTAAGCATTCAATAAATAAGGTTTTGTCAAAGGAATGTCATTCTTCTCAACGAGAGAAAATTCCGGTTTTTGTTCTATGTTGCCAATAAATGTATCTCCGGAAACTGGCAAGAATAACCTTATCAAGCACCACAACATGAACATTAAATCTGGACGGTGAGAAACATAGATATTAAAAAAAACTTATGCTTTCAAATCGAAATGTAGTTTCAAATTTAAATTCGAGCCCACTTAATTTGAAACACTTCATGTTTTCAAAACTCGAAAGAACATCGAGCCATCGCTGACTACGAACGTAATATGCCGCGACCGGTGAACTGAGAATGAAAATAAAGCAAATTAGTTGCGTCTGTTTGATGATTAATAATTATTAATTTTTATTGAAAAAGTAAAATCAAAATTATTTAAAATTCCCTAAAATTGTTTAATTATTGTTAAAATGTTTCAAGTTAATGCAAGCTAATTTTTCAAACTTTCGTTTGGTTAATTTTTGGTCAAGCGTATTAAATCTAAATTTATAAACTCTAATTTATAAATATTAAAAAATAACAAATTTTCTATTCAATTAACTTTTTACATGAAAATCGTCTATCTAGCCAGACCCTTTTAAAAGCATTACGCAGAAATTTGAAGAACCTAGTATGCACATCCGCAGTCGAAATCTGATTATGCTTTTAGCAATAACAGTTTAATGAATTGTTTATTTTAATTATTTAAAAATACGTAAATATTAAAATAAAACAATCAACAAATTAATGCTGATCTGATGAATTTATAATTACTGCTTCAGTTAGACATTAAAAATATAAGTTAAAAGCATCCTAAACTTTTTAAGGTGCTAACCACAGAACAAAATTAGCTACAAAAAGCTTCTCAAAATATCTATCACTCGCCAGACCAAAGTCATTTCGACAGACAGATGTAACAAAACAGTTTTCATCCAAAACTTCAACTAAGTAACTAAGTTTTATCAATGTTACTTTAAATATTTTGAATTTAACAAATAACATCCAGTTACAGAAGCTTATACAGAATACAGTGCTTCGAACAAGTTTAAAGTATCAAACATTGGTCTTTATGTCTCTTAAGTAACACAAGTCAAAAAATTTCACAAAGCACTCAATGAGCATGCCAATCCTAAGTTATTCCCGTTGGTACGAGAAACTAAAAACAAATTTTAAAACATTTTTGAGTTACAAACTAATGAAACAACCAGTAAGATAAAAATGGTCCAGTGATTTACGGACAGCCTGCAAGATAAATGAGAGGGTGCATCTACTGGTCCCATCAGGGCTGTAGTGAGAGAGGAGGAATCAGAGGGTGCATCTACTGGTCCCATCGGGGCTGTAGTGAGAGAGGAGGAATCAGAGGGTGCATCTGCTTGATCCTTGGAGAGTTTCATTTCAGTCGTTGTGATGTCCGGAGATGGTGGCCTGACGAATGAAAGTACTTTTATGATGTCTTTTGCCGGTATGGAGATGAACAAATCAGTGACTCCATCTTGATCCATGTCAACGGCTTCAATTCCATGGATTACGTCATCGTCTGCTCCAGCTGGAATAATGTGCCTCTTGTACTGCCAGTCCTTGTCACCTGGTACGAAGATTGAGGCCCGAGCACAGTGTTCCGCCGCGAAGGCTATCCAGAGCTTGCCTTTGTAGCTATAGAAATAGGCAATTCTATTACTCGTCAAAAGATCTAATCTGTTAGTCAGCAGTTAGTCGATTAGTTCAAGAATAGTACATAATTATGCACAATTCTTGAAATGGTTTGCCAGCCACTCACAAGGCTTCTCGCGTTCAAAAAATATAAATATTTAAAAAAGGACACAAAGATTGAGACGAAAATGAACTGTAATTCATGCATAAGCCTTGAATTAAGATTAACAACGAAATCTAAAATTTAAAAAGTTTAACCTGTCAAAAGGACTGAATGTTCTCAAAAAATAAAGACAGAGTTTATCAAATGATTGCTTCTCAATATCTTCGATCAACAAGTGCTCAGTATATTTCCCGGGATTCCTCATGAGATAAAAATTATATTTTAAGCAATTGTTAATTAACAAGGATTTCAAAGGCATTTGCAAGTTTTATTTACAAAACGAGGCTGAAACATTGAAAATTCACTAACGAGATAAAACATTAACCCAAATACTCTCAAATCCAGTGGCAAGCAAAGGGTAAGGTTTGCAAAGAAATGGGCTAGATTTACATAATGTCAAATACACTAATGTATATTATAACCGAAATCTATAATTTATCATAAATAATTTTTAATTAATAACATTTGATTAATGATAATTTAATAGTTAATAATTACATTGCTTCAAATATTGCAATATCAAAACATACAATTTACGAAGCCATTTTAAGAATTTTGAAATGTTTTTTATTAAAAGCCGTCCAATCTAAAAGACCCTATAATCGAACGATTGCATCACAAATTCCCACTTGAAGTCAACTGAATATGGAATCTCAATGGCCTTCAACATTCCTCGAGAAGAAGCAATGGCCAGCAACAAGTCTTGCTTTCCGTCGTTATTCAAGTCCGCCAACAAGAAATCACTGACTTGATCAGACACGAGCAATTGTTCTTTAAACTGTTATCGATGTTTTTTCATCGATGAAAAGTGACAAAATGATTAGAATTCATTTCAATTTTCATTGGTGGAAATAATCGAAAACAGCTAAATCTAGAAGGCTGATATTCGTAAACTCAAATTGCATATTTTTGTGTTAATATTCCTATGGCATAGACACATTGCAACTAGTTTCGTGACTATGCACCGCATAGTATGCAGCATTCTTCTATAGGCTTGGGGAGTAAAAGTTAAATAACACCATAAAACGACTTAACCTGGCCGGCATTTGACCAATCCCCAGGCACATCTGAAGCAGATTCAGTCCACCGAATAAACAGTTTATTAGCCTCTCCTATAGCGTAAATAACATCGAAATTCTTCCAAACATTTTCCATTTTAATCATTTTCTTTGCTTCGACATCACTGATTTTAGCTCCCTCCCAAGGTATGTATAAATTGCTTTTATTTGTGCTTTTAAAATACATTAGCTCGGTGTATACTTCATTAACTGCAAGCATCGATGCAATTACATTACATTAGAAAAGGCCAAATTAGATGTTACATAAGATGTGCGATACCGTCAACGACTGATCTTCCGACAATAAACGCGTTGTCGTTTACCCAAAGAGGATGGTTGTAGTCAGTAAAGATATCTGGATTGAACTTGATTAAGTCATGAAGTCTTGGGTTATCGACATCAGTCATATTAGCAACCATAACTTTGCCGCTGGTGAAGGATGACCCTTCCGACATAGCTATAGCATGAAAGCTGAAGACTCCATCTGATTTGAAGAAAAAAAGGTCTGAATTGTTTTCAGATGCCTGCAAAATCAATACAACAAAACTTGACAATTGAGCAAATAAATCCTAGCATTAATTTATATTAAGAATCATATCAAATTAATAGAAAGAAAGGAATTTCAAACTAAAAACTTTAAAGAGAGTATATGGTGTGATATTTACATAGGTAAATTCAAACTTCTTTTAGGGGTTTGCTACAGGCAACCAAACTTTAAAGAGGATACTGGACTAAATGAGATATTATACAAAGCCAGTAAGGAATTTATGCTAGTAATGGGTGACTTTAACTACCATATTAACTGGAACACTTTAGAAGGAGAAAGACCTGAGGATATAAACTTTATAAATTTAACAAACGATAACTTTATTCCAGCACATCACTTATCCCACAAGAGGTAAAAACACATTAGATTTGATATTAACAACAGATGAGAACTTAGTGGAAAGCCTAATAGTTGATGAACACTTTGGAACAAGTGATCATCAAGTTGTGAGATGGAACATTTATTTAGACAACGAGGATTTAAAAAAAGAGAACCTAGGTTCTAAAAACTTTTTTAAGGCTGACTATGACAAAATAAGGAATGAGCTAGGGAAAACAAACTTAGCTAAAAAAATAGAATCTATTGATAAATAAAACTACCTGGTACCAGAACCGGAGTCTTTGCATTGTTATGCGTCTCACTAAATAACATGGCTTTAAAATGTTCGAGAATCTTAGAGTCAAGAAAAAAAATATCGGTGCGCTCCACGTTTAGGGCCATAAGAAATCGATGTTTCTTTACATCGTAGAAGGTCACTACTCCTGGATTTCCCACCCCGATGTTTCCCTTTTCAACCAGTTTGAACTCCTCCTTTTGCTGAGCTGAAGTGTGGGAGCCGGATAATAATATTTCTTTCAGGCAACAAAGTAGAATGGCTAAATCTAGACTTAGAAAAATGCAACTTTTAACTGTTAACTTAAAGCATTTATGTCGATTAGATAACTACTCACAAGTTTTCATCATTCCCAGAATTACTCGAGCATTTTTTTGACATTATCGTTATTGCTTTTACATATCATGTTTTTGAAAAACTGATTACGTATGCACAACGCAAAACAAGCTTCAAAATATCTGCCGCGATCGATCAACCGACAAATTACATTGCTTCAAATATTGCAATATCAAAACATATCTAAACAAATAATTTGTTAATAAATTAGTAGTATCCATTAAAAATATTAATGTACCATTAATGAGTATCGTTATTAAGAACCGTCGATAAATTAAATTCCAATATATTAATTTACTTTGAATGCTTTTTTGGTTTTTTTTTGTAACAAAATTTAAATTTGAAAAATGTTTAATTCCAGCAATTTTTTTTCAAGTTATTTATTTATTCTCTCTGATTGGCTCTAAAAATATCTAAGCGTCCCGGAACGTTGACGTCTTCCGCTACCCGTCGATTTGGGCTGTTTGAGTGTTTTTAAGATTCGTTGTAAGATAAGGGTTGTTGACGAGATTTGAAAATATGAGAATTCTTATGTGAGAATTTGTGATAATGAAATGCTGCATTCAAAGTGAGACCTAATTATGTATCAACTTGTTTTTGTTTTTCCGTTCAACTCGTTTTGCTTCTAGCCTTTAAATGTTGCCGGCGATAGGCTTGTGAAGATGAGCTAATGGGTTATTGAATATAACACAAAAATAAATTTATATGCATATAGACAGAAACGTTTTATGCAAAATAATCGAACATCAAACAGCGGAATTTATTCAAATTTTGACTTTACATTAACTTATCACATAAAAGACCTTGCTAAATTTGGACTTCCTAGAACAGTTAATACTTGTAAACTACGTAAAAAGATGTTTTTGTGCCGGCCAAAAATGACAGGTTTGCTTTGGAGCTACACAGTCAAATTTACAAGTTGCAAACGAACTCCAAAATAGGTTTTTGTGGTATCTAAGCAAAGTACTTTTAAGAAATGTTTTTAGTTTATTGTTGATAGTTTAGTGATGTGTAGAGGTTAACCTTTGTCCGAAAACGAGAGCGGAAGATTGATGCCCTCAGGAAAGCCAGATATTCAAAATCGAGGATTGTAAAAGAGGTCAATAAGAGGTAAATGTTGTTTCTAATTACATGAATGCTCATGAAGAATATGGACTCAAGAAATCTTTAGGAAGAAAGAAAAAATTGTTTATCAAAGAGAAGAGAATGCTGGTGAGGAGAGCATCTTCAGGTAAATTTTCTGCAAACCAGCTAAGAACAAAGTTAAATTTGACTGTATGTAAGAGTACTGTCTTGATTTATTTGAATTCAAGTAATATTTTAAGATTTGAAAAGAGATTGAAAGTACCAGTTCTGTAAGAACATCACAAAGTTTCCAGAGTTCAGTGGGCCAAAGCAGTGTTATCAGACAAAGAAAGTTGGAAAGTAATTTGTTCTTATAAAAAAAAATCAATCTGGATGGACCTGATGGTTATCAGTAGTGCCCGATCGATTATGGTATCGGGTATCGGTACCCATAGTAGCAGTATCGGTAAAGATCTGTATCGGCGATTTTTTGTTTACCGATACCGATATTTAAGGTTAAGTTTATTCGATGTCTCGCCCAACCTTATTTTATCGCTGGCGTTGGTTTTACCATTAGTTTGTTTACGTTTGCTATGTTTTCGTTTCCCGAAATCTCCCGAATCTTACATATATAATTTATATCATATATCTTGTTGTATCGCTTGTATAAATGAAAACAACAGCGAAACTAAAAGTCTTTATTTACAACAAAACACGTCTTCTTGTTTTTAACTAATTCGTATCAATTGTATGTAGCAACTCCAGAACTCAAAACGAACCGCTCTCTAGCTTCGCAATTAGGCACTAGCCTTTAGGCACATACAGGTGTGCTAGCTACGTAACACCTCCCCCTTCAGTAAAAGTCGTCGGTTCAACTGCTGACGAATTCTTTCTGATCTTCGTGGCATAGTCGGAGAAGGGAACCGTACTTCGGGTCTGGGTTCTTTAATCGTTCTTTGCCCTCTTCTTGGCGTAGGTTCTTGTAATTGTCTTGGTCGCTCAGACGTTGGTTTCACTATCAGGGATGGATGTACAACCACTGGATCTCCAGGATCAGCATCCTGTTCAACACCGTATCTGTGGCGAATTTGATCAATGTGCCTCTTCCACAAATATCCCTGCCTTAAAGATTTGACTACAAACAATCTTGGACCCAGAATCTGTTGAATTATAGCCGGTACCCATCTTGGTTGTCGATCTCTATGAGGTCCAAAGTATTTTGCGTAGCAAGGCGATCCTACCGCGAATCGCTCTTTGTTTTTTCTTTGTGTAAGAGCTACTTCTTTTGTCAGGAGCGACGGAGATGGGCGAAGGACATCGACTCTCGCCCGTATTTGTCTGCCTTTTAGCAGTTCACAGGGCGACAAACCAGATTCCAAAGGAGTCCTTCGATACTGTATTAGGAATTCTTGTAGAGCCATTTTAGGATTTAATCTCGATTTATTCATCGATTTTTTGAATGTCTGAACAAGTCTTTCGGCATGACCATTTGTCGCTGGATGGTATGGTGCACCAGTTAAATGACGAATTCCCCGCTCGTTCAGAAATGATTTAAATTCCTCGCTCATAAATGCTTGAGCATTATCTGATACCAGTGAATGTGGATATCCAAAATGAGCGAAATCCTCCTCTAACAACTCCATGGTAGCTTTGGCTGTAAGGCCGGATGTTGGATGTATGCATGGATATCTTGAAAATGCATCTACAACAATCAACCAATTTGTTCCTAGAAAATTAACTGCATGATCCACATGTAAACGACTCCATGGTTCGTCCGGAACCACCCACGGATGATTCAAGGCTTTTGGCGGATTATTGTGTTGTTCTTGACAGCTGGAACAACCTCTGCAAAGAATTTCAATTTCGCGATCCACCCGAGGCCAATAAACGGCTGTTCTAGCCAGATATTTCATCTTTTGCATTCCGAAATGTCCCAGGTGTAATAACTGTAAAACCTCATTCCTCAACCTCTTGGGAATAACTAATCTGTTACCCATCCACAGGCATTTACCCTCAAAGGACAAAGAATCTTTAAGTCTTTTGAAAAACTTAACTTCGTCCTCATTGATCTTCTGTGGCCAACCCTTTTCCATGTACCTGAGAACCGTTGTAATTACGGAGTCTTTTGCTGTTTCCTCCGAAATTGCTTTAGAGTCAGTCGAAGTAATTTGTTGACTCAACGCATGAATCGTGCAGACATTGGAAAATTCCAATTCCTTCTCTGCATCATCAAATATTTTATCTTCACCCGAAGGTAACCGACTTAGCGCATCTGCGTTCCCGTGTTCAGACGTTTTCCTGTATTCAATTGTATAATTGTACTGTTGCAGTATAAGGGCCCAGCGCGTCAGCCGATTCAAAGTAAGTTTTGGCACTGCTTTATTTGGATCAAATAAAACCAAGAGTGGCTTGTGATCAGTCACTAAGATGAATTTCCTGCCGTAGAGATATGGATGGAATTTTTGTACTGCGTATATTATTGAGAGAGCTTCCTTATGAATTTGACTGTATTTGCTTTGGCTTTCGGACAAAAGCTTTGAAACGTTGAATATGGGTCTTTCAGATCCATCTGGATAACGGTGAAATAATACTGCTCCCAAACCTACTTCGGATGCATCACATGCAATTCCAACTTGTAACTTTGGATCAAAGTGGGCCAGTTGAACTCGTTTCAGCAGTAATTCTTTCAATCTGTTGAACGATTTTTCTTGATTCGGTCCCCAAAACCATTTGATATTCTTGCGAGTCAAAGAATACAGGGGTTCAGCAACCGTAGACAAATCTGGTATGAATTTGTGGTAAAATTGTATCGAACCCAAAAACGATTTCAGTTCCGAAATATTTACTGGTCTGGACATGGAAGCTACGGCATCAACTTTTCCTCCAGGACCAACACCTTCTCTTGACAATGTATGGCCAAGATAATCTAAAGATTCTTGTGCAAAACAACATTTCTCTTTGTTACATTTTAAGCCACTGTCTTGTAGTTTCTGTAGTGTATTCTTTAGATTTTGTAGATGTTCCTGTTCGGTCGCGCCTCCTATTAGTATGTCATCCAGATATACCACCACTCCAGGTAGGTCACTGGTCAAATTATCCATGATTTCCTGGAAATACCCAGGCGCTGAACTTATGCCGAACGGAAGTCTTGTTTGTAGGAATACACCTCTAGGTGTGCTAAGGGCAAGACGTCGTTGACTCTCGGGACCCAGTTTTATTTGATTGTAGGCGTCCGCTAAATCAATTTTTGTAAAAAATTTACTTCCGGATAATTTCCTAATAAGGTCCTCGGGTAATGGCATTTGGTGTCGGTGAGTTTCTAGCTGTGAATTTGCTGTGATAGCGTAATCCCCACACACACGCAATTTGACCTTTGAACCCGATCCTTTCTTCCGAATTGGTACAATTGGAGTTCCCCAATCATTGAATTTGGTTGGTATCCAAATTCCTTTCTGAATTCCAGCTTCTAAAGCTTGATTCAAATCCTCCATGATAGCGAATGGCACCGTCCTTGGTTTCTTAAACACCGGCACGGCCTCCTCCTTGAATTTGATTTCCAGTTCACAATCTTTAAGCAAACCTAATCCTGGCTGAAATAATTCCTCGAATTTCTGACAGAGATCGCGACACTTCTTTTGGACGTCGTTTGTATTCAAGTTTGAATGTATCTCTTCATTCTGTACAAGACATATTCTCTGAGATTCCTGAAGCTTTTTACTCAAGTCTACCTGCAACTGTAACATTGCGACTCTTCCCAACAAATTCAGTTGTTTTGGAGTCACGTTGAATGTTATGTATGTTATGTTTTCCTTCTCTGGCATGGATGCGTCAATCTTGAACGAACCGTAAATTGGTAGAACATCACCTGTAACCGACCTGTATTCAATTGAATTTCTTTGGAGTTTTGGGCAGCCTAATTCGGTCCATATTGTCTTCGAAATAAAACTGTCGCGTGTACCGCTGTCCAACTCGAATTCATAAAGTTTCTTGCCAAGTTGTATCTTTTGTAAGAGCGGATCATTATCATGCATTCTTTTGATTATTTGCACGACGTTTCGTGGTTTCTTCTGGAAACACATTCGTAATGGCCTTTCCTTCCACAAAAATTACAAACAACACCAGTCTTCTTACATTTGTCGGCCCAATGTTCCGCACTACCACACCTGTAACAATTGTAACGCTTTGTAGGGTGTGCATTGTCTCGCTTGAATGTTTTGCTGGTATCGTATCTTTTGCTTGAAATGTCTTTTCTTTGAAATGGAGTCTGTTCTCCTCTCTTGGCGTGAGCTATCTGTTCCGGTTTCAACTGAATAGCCTGAATTGACTCCGAAGTCGAATGGTGTACTGTGTCTTTGGCCACGGTGGCCGCTCCTTCGATCTCATTTGCCACTTCCACTGCTTTAGCAAAAGACAGTTCCTCTTCTGGGATTCTAAACAATGCTTTCAGAACTGCTTCATTTTGAATGCTGCATATAAAATTTGTTCGGA
>JAJTWR010000132.1:0-236371 GCA_021613335.1 Whitmania pigra
CGAATAACAGGCATTATTTCAGCTATTAGTTTTTATTGATCTGCACTTAACCTTTACTATCAAACCTGGGCATTTTTAAAAAAAGAAGGTTTTTCCGCCGGCAGCCCCCGCCGTTAATTCCTGTGCTCAGAACAGGTTCAATAATCCTTTTTTATCCGGCGTTGTTTTGATTTGCCCGGTAAATTATTCCGCTTACAAAGCCGGCATACGCCCGCCGACTTTGTTAAATTTACCATTAGCCGGGCTGATAACAATTGTAATTTGGCTTGCTTGCCAATTATGCTTCAAATGCGGAATTTACCTTAAAATATCCCTTATTTTAGCCCTTAGCAATTTTTAAACAAGAAAAGAACTTATTGTTTATTGACTGAGAACAATTTATAAAGGCCTTTATCATATTAATTTGCCTTGAACCTTCTTTTCAAAATTTATTTTTAGGCGCGCTTTAAAGCTGCTTTCTGTAAGCATAACCCCGCCTTCTTATGTTATAAGATAAAGATTTTTAGCTTTTTAGCCCAAATAGCTTCCCTTAATTAAAGCCCCTTTATGCCTTATCTTACCAAACTAAAAAATTACAAACTTTTTACAAAAAAAGAAATAAAACCGTTTAAAAAGGGTTTGTTAAAACGGTTACAAAAAGGGGATATCCCCGAAATTTATTTCGGCATCCATAAAATTTTTTGAATAAAATTTAACCGTTCTTAATAATTTCTATGTTAATACGCCGCCGGCTTTAAGAAGTAACCGCTCTTTTGAGATATTACCTTAGCAAACAAAGCGAAATTGGCAAATAATTTATATCTTACAACCAAGTCCGGGTAAATTTTCTCCGACAATAAAAAGCAGAAGCGCATATGCGCTGAAAAAAACCAAATTACGCCCTTTTATTAAAAACTCAAAACATCTCCAAGTGGTTAAATAAACAAGTGAAGGATATAGTAAATTAAAGCTGCCAATATCGCCGATACAGGAATAGTTAAAGCCCAGGCCCATATCATTTTTACGGTTACGCCCCATTTTACCGCCGAAACGCCTTTGGTTAAACCCGAGCCAATGATAGAACCTGTAATGGTATGGGTAGTACTAACCGGAATTTTTAAATGTTCTGTAAGATACAATGTTAAAGCGCCTGCTGTTTCAGCGGTTACGCCTTCAAAAGAGGTTACCTTGGTAATTTTAGAACCCATTGTTTTTACAATTTTCCATCCTCCGCTTAAAGTACCTATGGCTATAGCGCTATAACAGGCCAGCGGAATCCACTGCGGCATATGTTCTGCAACCTCTTTGCCGTCAGGGCCTTTTGAAGGCAATACTACATGTAGCCAAGAAGGTAAATCATGAACGGTTAACCCGCTTTGATGGATATAAACCACCACTGCCGCTGCAATAATACCCATTACTTTTTGCGAATCGTTACCGCCATGCCCCAAACTAAAAGCCGCAGACGATATCAGTTGCATTTTACGCAACCAAACAGTAGATTGGGTTAAGTTTAAACTGCTAAAAATTAAACAAAAAAAGCTTATGTTGAAAAAAATGAAAGCAACCAATATCCATTTTATATTATGCGATTCCAACACTACGCTCCAAAAATGAGATTGAAACCGCGGATTTTTAATCTCCTCGTAAAACTTTATCTCTGAAAAGATAAATATGCCAACTACCGCCATCAATGTTACAGTAAACAGCTTAGGCCAAATACTTTTACGCGATGAATGCAAAAACCAAACAGAAATAAAATAAGAAATAAGCGCCCCAATAAATGGCGCCAGTATAATAAAACCCAAAACAACATAAACCCCGGTTGGCATTTCGCCAATTTTTCCGGCTTTATACCAAAGCACTACGTTAAAACCGGCATGAGCAATAGCCGCTCCGGCAAAGCCGCCGATTAATGTGTGCGAAGAGCTCGAAGGAATACCATACCACCATGTAAATAAATTCCAGATAATTGCCGCAATAACTCCGGCTAAAATTACGGTAAGATTAATTTCCATCGTATTGGCTGTTTTAGCTACGGTATCAGCTACCCCGAAACCAAAAACCCAATAAGCCAGAAAATTAAAAAAAGCAGACCATAACACTGCTTGAAAAGGAGACAACACTTTAGTAGCCACAATGGTTGCGATGGCGTTTGCCGCATCATGAAACCCGTTGATATAGTCAAATATGAGGGCTAATGCGATAATTACAAGTAATAAAGTTAGTAGCATCGATTTAAATTTTATCAGGCGTTTTTCACTAAAATAGATTCCAACACATTTGCGGCGTCTTCACATTTATCGGTGGCCATCTCCAACGTTTGGATAATCTCTTTTTGTTTAATCAATTCTATGGCGTTGGTTTCAAACTCAAACAAACGGGCAACCGCTAAGTTACAAACATAATCCGCCTGATTTTCCGCGCTATTAATTCTAACGCAAGCATCTGCAATTACCCGCATGTTTTTAAAGTTTCTAAGCTCTTTGATTGCTTTCTCTAAATCGGTACACATTTCTACCAAGAGCTCGGCCAGTTTTACCATCGGCTCTGCAATGATTTTTATGTTATACAGTTCAATGTTCCTTGCCGAGGCGTGAATATAATCATCAATATCGTCAATTGCGGTGGCCAAGGCATGAATATCTTCTCGATCAAAAGGCGTAATAAAGTTTTTACTTAATTCTATAAAAATAGTGTGGGTAATATCATCGCCTACATGCTCAAGGTGTTCCACTTCTTTAATTGCCTCTTTCCTTTTTTCTGCATCAGCAGTAGATAATGCTGCAAACAACGTTTCCGAAATTTTTTTAACATTACTTCCTGCTTGCTCAAACAGGCGCTGAAATTTTTTGTCTTTAGGCGTAAAGAAGCTAAAAATGCTGTTCATCCGAGATTTAATTTCGGTAAAGCTACTGATACTATATTAACTTATTGTTAACTGTTTGGTCTGTTAGCTTATCGGGAAATTATTTGCCGCTTTTTCTAAGGTAAAGGCAAAAGTGGTTCCGATGTTGGGCGTGCTTCTGATAGAAATGGTTTGCTGATGGGCTTCCAAAATATGCTTAACAATGGCCAGGCCTAATCCTGTGCCTCCTTCTTTTCTGGAGCGATGGGTATCAATTCTGTAAAAACGCTCGAACAGCCTGGCATGGTGTTTTTCTTCTATTCCGATACCGTTGTCGGTTACTTCTATTAAAACCTGATCGTGTAAATTAAAAATTTTAACGGCTGTTGTGCCATTTTCGTTTCCGTATTTAATAGAGTTTTGAATAAGATTAATCATCACCTGCCTGATTTTCTCCCGATCTGCCTTAACCATGGTCGGGGAGGTATATTTCTCTTTAAAATGAATTTTGATATTTTTTTCTGCCGCTATATCTTCCAGCCCTTCTATTACCTCTTTAGCCAAAACAACAAAGTCGAACCTTTTAAGTTCTACGGCTATTTCTCCGGTCTCCAGTTTAGAAATCGAATCTAAATCATAAATCAAATAACTTAATCGTTCTACATTGCTTTTTGCTTTTGTCAAGAATTTCACAGCCGTTTCCATATCTTTCTCCTGAATGCAATCCTGCAAAGATTCTATATATCCCTGAATGGCAAAAAGAGGCGTTTTAAATTCGTGCGATACGTTTGATAGAAATTCTTTTCTAAATTGTTCTTGTTTTTTGAGCATATCTATTTCTTTCTTTTTAGCTCCCGCCCATTCTTTTACTTCTTTTTCTACATCGTTAATAGGGTCTGCGCTTACATATTCTCCCAAAGCTTCTTTCAAATCTTTACCCAACTTTAGGTTGTGAATCATCTTATAAATCAGCTTAATTTTAGAATAGACGTATCGTTCTATTAAATAATAAAAAACCAAAAAACTGGTTATAAAAGAAATGGAAAACGAAATAACAAGATAATACAGGCTATCTTGAAAATGAAAATTAACAAAACCGATAGAAAGCCCTACCGACAATGCGGTTATTAAAACAAGTACGCGAAGTTTCATATTGCAAAATTTAACCCGATAAATAATATTTACCCCTTTTGTTTGTTATTTTTAGAGCAATTAAAGCAAGGCTACAGAGCAGGGTTTCCTGCTGCCGGCATACAATTCGTACTCCATTAAACGGCAATCTAATTTCCCGTTATAAAACTCGATTTTTTTAGTCGCTTTCAGTCCTATTTTTTTAGCCAGGCTGGCATTGCCCGTAAAAATATAGCCGTAATAACCTTTGCAATTGGTTTTCATGAAATCGCCTATGCTTTTGTAGGCAATCTCCAGGTCGGTATGCGTTCCCAGTCGTTCGCCGTATTCAGGGTTAAAGATAATCACGCCTTTCGCTTCAGGCATGGTCATTTGCTGAAAATCACCTACCTCAAACCGGATAATTTGATCAACCCCGGCGGTTTTCGCGTTTTTTTTACTCGCCTCAATGGCGTTTTCAGAATGGTCTGAAGCAATTATTTGCAAGTTTGTATTTTTAATCACTTGCTCTTTTAGCCGTTTTCTTTCCTGAAAAAACACCTCTTGGTTGTAGCCCATTAAATGCATAAAAGCATAATTCATCCGAAATAAACCCGGCTTTCTGTTGGTGGCTATTAAAGCTGCCTCAATAGCTAAAGTTCCCGAACCGCACATAGGGTTTACAAAAGGCGATTTACGATCCCACTTGGTGGCAGCAATTACCCCCGCAGCCAATGCTTCAAGCAAGGGCGCTTTACCCGGAATTTTGCGGTAGCTATGTTTTGCCAAGGTTTCTCCGCTAGTATCAATAAACACGTCTGCCTGGTTTTCTTTCCAGTAAAGATGGATAACCGCTCTGTTCAGGTCGGCTCCTGAATTGGGTCTGATTCCCTTTTTTTCTCTGATGCGATCTGCAATGGCATCTTTAACCTTTAAATTGGCAAACAGCGGGGTGGTAATATATTTATTTTCCACATGAGAACTCACCGAAAAATAACCTGAAAAATCTATTAACTCTTCCCAAGGCATTTTTACTAAATGGTTATAAAGCTCTTCAGGAGTTGGCGCGGTAAAATGTTCAATATGATACAAAACCTGACTTGCGCAGCGTAGGTTAAGATTTAGTCTAATACAATCATTCAAACTAACCTTAAGCTCAACGCCGGTAGAAAAGCTGCGAACTGTCTCAAAACCCAGTTCTTCAACTTCTTGTTGTAAATAAGCCGACAATCTTTTATTACAAGTAATAATAACCTTACTTGGGGTGTTGAAAACTTGTACCATATTATCTGCGAAGATATCAATAAAAATATAGAGATTTGGTTGAAAGTAGATTTATTAATTAAAAATGGAAATTAAAGGAAAAGTGCACGAGATTGGTGCCGTGCAACAAATTAGCGAGACCTTTAAAAAACGCGATTTAATTGTAGAATATACAGAAAATCCCTCTTATCCGGAGTATATCAGGTTTGAGGCGCTGCAAGACAAAATCACGTTGTTTGACAATTTGAAACCGGGCGATGAAGTTGAAGTGTCTTTTAACCTGCGCGGGCGTCCTTGGACCAACAAAGAAGGCGTAACTTCTTATTTTAACAGCTTGGTGATTTGGCGCTTAACAATCCTTGGCCCACAAATGACTGAGGCTGCCCAACCGACGGCTGATTCTGTAAATTTAATCGATTCCTCATCTGAAAAAGACGATCTTCCTTTCTAATTGCTTTTTAACGTTATTTATATAAAGCGCCTGTTTGAAAATCGAAGCTGTTTTTTACTTATACTGCTTCAAGCATAAGTACCCCGCAGGGTTGTTGCAGATTATTTTTTACCTTAATTTAAAAACCAAACAAGCGTTTCTGCTTTGCGTCAAATAAAAACCGAGCCGGTTCTGATTTTGGCTTTATTACATATTGCCCGGAGGAGGAGCGCTTTTAAGCCCTTCGATGCCAATCACCGCCTCTTCTTCTTCGTTTTTTTTCCGTTTCTTTTTTTTCTTTTTAGATTCAATCCCGTTTAAGCGGTCTTCAATAAGCCTGTTAAATTCCGTAACTTGTTCGGGCTTTAGCACCGTTTTTACTTTGGCATTAAACTCGTTTTGCAAACGATAATACATCATATCGTCTTCGTTTTTAAATGTGCCGCTTTGTTGTTTTTTTATAATAGCAAGCAGTTCTTTTGCCAAGTCAAAAGCATAATTATAGATTACGCTTTTTTGAGTTGGATTAAGTTTTAACCTGATTTCTATCTCGTCTACATTTTTTTTAGCCAGTTCTTCTATCGTTGGAAGTTTAGTTTGTTGCCGCGCCTGAACTAAACAGAGGTCGCACAAAAAAAGTGAAAAAAAAATCAATCTTTTCATTATCGAAATATGGTACGCACAAATTTAAAAATTTGCATTAAAAATATTTTATCCAAGCATTTTTTCTAATATCTGTAACTTTTTGGCAAGGCTAAACCTATATTTTGTTTCTGTTTTTCATTTTTAAATTCAACATTTCTACCAGTACCGAAAAAGCCATTGCGAAATAGATATAACCTTTTGGAATGTGCTGATCTAAACCTTCAGCCAAAAGAGACACGCCAATGAGCAACAAGAACGAAAGCGCCAGCATTTTAACTGTGGGGCGTTTATTTACAAAATGACTAATAGCGTCGGCAGAGACCATCATCATTATTACGGCAATAACTACGGCAGCAATCATAATTTCAAGATGTTCGGCCATACCCACTGCCGTAATTACCGAATCTAAAGAAAAAACGATATCAAGAATCAGTATCTGCACAATGGCTCTCATAAAAGAATGGCGCGGGGCATTTGCTCCCGATTGGTTTAAACCTTCCAGTTTATGATGTATTTCGTACGTGCTTTTGTAAATTAAAAACAAGCCTCCAATAATAAGAATAAGGTCTCTTCCTGAAATAGCTAATTTTTCAAACATTTCTCCGCTGCTTATGCCTATCAAGCTGCTTATATTAAATAAGGGCGAAGTTAGGTCCATAATCCAACTTAAAGAAAGTAATAACAAAACACGGGTTACCATTGCCAGCGTTAAGCCTAATTGCCGCGCTTTTTTTTGTTGATATTGCGGTAGTTTTCCCGATAAAATAGAAATAAAAACAATGTTATCAATGCCAAGTACAATCTCTAAAACGGTTAGCGTAAGCAAAGAAATCCACGCTTCCGGAGAGGCTAAAAAATCCATAAATAATTACCTTTCTGAATGGCTAAGATAACAAAGCTTGTTGATATTTATCCGGTCTTTTACTCATTTAATAGAAACGGATCCAAATCTGGAATCAATGCGAATGCTGTTGGTTCCGTACTGGTTGATAGAGCCTTCGTAAGTATTATTATCGCTAGGGTCATCCTCGTCTTCGTCTACTTTTTTAACTTTAATATTGTCTGTATATTTAAAAGACCCATAGGTTGTATTTACTTTGAATTTACCTCCATAGGCCGACGAAAAGGCTAACAATATGGGGCTGTACTGCACATTTGCATTAATTGTTTTACAGGTAGGCATGATTTCATTCACGATGATTTTGCTATATTTTGCTGTTGTTGTTAAATTTCCGGTCAGCTTATCTACCTTTAACTTTGAAAATTGAATTTCCGCGTCAATAGTATTGGCAGAAGCAATGGAAATACCGTCTCCGTATTTTTGCGTGATATTGCCTGTGCCTTTTAACTGGCCGATACGAACGTTGCTAAATTCCGAATTTAATTCTAAATTATTAACAGAAACAATGGCGCTGCTGCCGAACTTCTGGCTAATACTTGCCACGTTTACATTTTGCAAATCGATATCGCCATACTTTATCGAAATAGTGTTTTTTGCATTTTTTAAATCGCCTGTTTTCAAATTTCCGAACTGAACGGTTGAAGATGTAGGCCCTAAAAAGTCGGGTAAAACAATGTTGCCAAATTTTTGACTGGCCTTTAATTCATTGCCGGCAGGCATATAAACGGTTAAATACACCTTAATTTCTCTATGGTACGATTTTTTATAGTACTCCAAAATAATACGATTATTCACTACAATTTTATTTTTATATTCAGAACCGATACGGGTTATAACGTTAACCTTTCCGTCATTTTTTGACGCGGTTACATTGGCTTGATCCAACAATTCTTGGGCTTCTGCTTTAGAATCGGCATAGACTTTGATTTCGGCGTCTATCTTTACTTCTTTTTTATCCCAGGTTATAATGTTAATGTTGCCAAATACATTCTCAAGGTTTACCCCTTCGGTATGATTCAGGGGAAAAGATTTGGTAAAGGTTTTACTTTCAGCAAAGTTATCCTGATCATTTTGGCAGCTTTGCTGATAACTATAGTAATCGGTATGGTTTATATTGATATTTTCGTTGGGCTCATAGATCTGTATAGGCATGGTAAACAAACTTTGTTGAGCTTGGGTTTGTGTCCTTAATAACATTATTGCTATTACCAAGACGCTAAGTTTTAAAAATCTCATATTACTTTTTCCTTTTTATATTCCTCTACTTGATTGAAAATTATGAGTTGTTGGTTCAAAACTTGCAATTGTAGTTCCAGATTTTTCAGCATGGCGCGTACCAAAGTCGCTTTATTGGGGCTGCTTTGCATTTGTTTTTTTAATTTTTCGTAATCATTTGCCAACAAATTTAAGTCGTTATTAAATTTTGCGTAAAGCTCCGGATCGCTTTGTATAAAACCAGCCAAACTGTCTTTTTTCTCTTTAATCTGATGGGCAAACTGAACCGCCTTTTGTTTGGCTGCAAAATTAACATCGGCTATTTTTACCGGCAGATTCTGGTTTCTTCGGTATAATATAAAAACAGATACGGTTAGCAGCAACAACGCCGCCGCCTTCATCCAATAATACCGTTTTATTCTGGATTTTGATTTTTGTTGTTTAATTAATTCCGAGTCAATCCGATTCCATAATGCAAGCGAGGGACCTTCAACCTCAAACGCTTTTTTGTTTTCTTTTATAAATTCCGTTAATTTATTGTTCATCTTTCCTCCCCTTTAGATACCAATAAGCTATATAACTTATTTTTAGCTCGCATAAATTGAGTACGCGAAGTATTTACCTTTATTTTTAAAATATGTGCAATTTCTTCGTGGTCGTAACCTTCAAACAAGTATAATGTTAAAATTACTCGGTAACCATCCGGCAATTCGGACATGGCTTTCTTTATTTTTTCTACTTTAAATTGGATTTCGCCATCGTCAACCTCAAACTCTTCGGCCATTTCTATCTCTTCTAAGCTAATTATATCCGCTTTACGCCTCCGCAAATAGCTGATCGATCGGTTTATTACAATCCGTTTCAGCCAAAGACCAAAAGTAGTTTCTTCTCTAAAATTGGTTATTCGATTAAAAGCATCTAAGAAAGACTCTTGTAAAACGTCTTCGGCTTCTGCTCGATGGTTTACAATACGTAGCGCAACATTATACATAACCTTAGCATACAGCTTGTACAATTCAAACTGTGCCTTGCGGTTTCCTTTACAACACTCGGCCACTAAGGCAGCATTTTTGTCTACATAAGCTGTTTCCAATTTTCTTAAAACATTCTGTCAATAAGATGAAAAAAAAAATTAAACGTTGCATAAACGGCAAAAAAAATCAAAAAAAATCCAATTCTTTTAAAAAAGATTAAAAATAGCCTTAGCCAAAAATTTGAGCTTTGAAAAAAGTTGCTTTTCCAAAAAAATTCAGCTCTTAAAAAGATCTTTTTAAAACGACTTGGTTTTGCCGCTGAATTTAACCAAATAGCGTTGTAAAAACTTCTTCAATCTTACCAACAGGAATTACTTTAATTTTAAACTTACGGGCATCAATTCCTTTCAGGTTGTAAGCAGACACGAATATCTGTTCAAAACCAAGCTTTTCCGCTTCAGAAATTCTTTGCTCAATCCTGTTTACCGCCCTTATTTCGCCGGAAAGCCCTACCTCGGCGGCAAAGCATGTTTTTGAGCTTATGGGAATATCCTGATAAGAGGAAATGATTGCGGCAATAATCGAAAGGTCAATAGCCGGGTCTTCTACTTTGATCCCTCCGGCAATGTTTAAAAAAACATCTTTCAGGCTTAGCCTAAAATCGCATCTTTTTTCCAGCACGGCAAGCAGCATGTTCATCCGTCTGATATCAAAGCCTGTGGCAGAACGCTGCGGCATGCCGTAAGCAGAAACGCTTACCAGCGCTTGTGTTTCTATGAGCATGGGGCGGTTGCCTTCCAAAGTGGCTCCAATGGTAATGCCGCTTAGCTGTTCGTCTCGCTGAGACAGCAATATTTCGGAGGGATTGCTTACCTCTCTTAACCCGGAGTTATGCATGGCGTAAATACCGAGTTCTGCCGCTGCGCCAAAACGATTTTTTATGGCCCGTAAAATACGGTAAATATGATGCCTGTCTCCCTCAAACTGTAAAACGGCATCAACCATATGCTCTAGTATTTTGGGCCCCGCAATAACTCCGTCTTTGGTAATATGCCCAATTAAAAAAACGGGCGTGGCTGTTTCTTTGGCAAACTTTATAAGCTCTGCGGCGCATTCCCGCACTTGCGACACGCTGCCGGGCGTACTGTCTATACATGCGGAATGCAAAGTTTGGATAGAATCGATAATCAGCACATCGGGCTCAAGCAGTTCTAATTGTTTAAATATATTTTGGGTAGAGGTTTCAGTAAGAATATAACAATCCGGATTGGGGCTGTTCTTTATCCGCTCGGCCCGCATTTTAATTTGCTGATCGCTTTCTTCGCCAGATACATACAGCACTTTTTTGTGGCGAAAATTAAGCGCCACCTGTAACAGCAAGGTAGATTTACCAATGCCGGGTTCTCCGCCAATTAAGATAACGGAACCGGCAACCAATCCGCCGCCCAACACCCTGTCTAATTCTGCGTCTACAGTACTTATCCGTTCTTCAGTTGTACTCTCAATCTGAGCCAACCGGGCAGGCTTGCTAAGGGTTTTAATGCCTGCAGATGATTTCCAAGTTGGGATATTTGCACTTTTATTTTCAATTAATTCTTCCACAAAAGTGTTCCACTGCCGGCACGAAGGGCATTTGCCAAGCCATTTAGCAGATTCGTAACCACAACTTTGACAGAAATAAGTTGATTTATTTTTGGCCAAAATTTTAGATTATTTATAGAAACCCGGCGGTAATTCTAAAAAAGGATTAACAACCGGTTCAAATATCGCAATTTGCCCGTCTAAAAGCGATATTAAAGTTTAATTTCCTCGTCTTTTGAAGAAAAGAAATGAAATTCGGTTAAATGATAAGACGGCTCTGCTTTTACCTTAATAAACTGACCAAACTTTAAAAACCATTTCCAACGCAACGAGAATAAACCCTTTTTAATAAAGGCTTCTATGTATGGATGCACGCAAAGAATTATGTTTTTTTCGTTTTGCTCATTCAAAATATAATTCATATTGCTTTCTATATCATCCATCAAAACAATACTTGCTTTAATTTCTCCTGTCCCGTCGCAAGCAGGGCATTTTTCTCCCGTGATGATGTTCATTTCCGGCCTTACCCGCTGCCGGGTTATCTGTACTAAGCCAAATTTACTTGGCGGTAAGATGGTGTGCTTAGCCCGATCGCGAAGCATCATTTCACGCAAATGCTCAAACAACAACTTTTTGTTGGCTGATTTAGGCATATCTATAAAATCAATCACCACAATACCCCCCATATCTCTCAGTCTTAATTGACGGGCAATTTCGCTGGCCGCTTCTTTATTTACTTGAAGCACATTTTCTTCCTGATTTTCTTTATTGGCTGTTCTGTTTCCGCTGTTAACGTCAATTACATGCAAAGCTTCGGTGTGTTCAATCACCAAATAAGCCCCTCCGGCAAGGGTTACCGTTTTGCCGAAAGCGTTTTTTATTTGCTTCTCTATTCCAAAGTGCTCAAAAATAGGTTCGCGATATTTATAGAGTTTTACTATCTTCTCCAATTCAGGCGATATACCCCGAACGTAAGATTTAATGCTTTCGAATAAAGAGGCGTCGTTTACGTTTACGGTAGAAAAATCCGGATTAAGAATATCTCTGATTAGGGTTGAGGTTCTATCCATTTCGCCCCAAACACGTTTAGAAGGCTCTGCATCGGAAAGTTTTTTAATAAAGTTTTTCCATTTGGACACACAATCCAACAAATCTTTCTGCAATTCGGCAACGCCCTTCCCCTCAGAAACAGTTCTAATAATAATTCCGAAATTTGCCGGCTTAATACTTTCTATAATCTTTTTTAAACGATTTCGTTCGGTATTGCTTTTAACCTTTTTGGAAATAGAAATAACATTGGAAAAAGGCACTAAAACGATGTGCCTTCCCGCTATTGAAATGTCTGAACTTAATCGCGGACCTTTAGTAGAAATTGGCTCTTTTGTAATTTGAACCGGAATTAAAAGATTTTTACTAACAATTTCTGTTATTTTACCAGCTTTGTCAATATCTTCTTCCAGCTTAAAACGATCTAATAAAGAGTCGTTAACCGTACTATTCCGCTTAATCTTAGTCAGCTTAATTAAAGACCGTACCTGCGGCCCCAGGTCTAAGTAATGTAAAAAAGCATCTTTTTCGTAACCAACATCCACAAACGCAGCGTTTAACCCGGGCATAATCTTTTTAATACGGCCTAAATAAATATCGCCCACTGCGTAATTACTGTTGTTATGTTCTTTGTGAAGCTCTACAAGTTGTCTGTCTTCAATTAAAGCTATGGTTATCCCTGTCGGAGTCGAATTTATTATTAATTCCTTTACCAAAAGCTACAAATTTTAAGGCTAAATTAATGCCTTTATAACACCTGAACTAATTTATAACAAGCAAGCGCACATGTTTCATCATGCCGTACTTGCTTTATCTAAAAAAGTTTATTAAATTACTTTTTCTTATGTCTGTTTTTTCTCAAACGTTTTTTACGTTTGTGCGTTGCCATTTTATGTCTTTTTCTTTTTTTACCGCTCGGCATAATCTTATTTTTTTATTAACTGTTAATTAATTTTTATTCTTTAGCTCGGCTACTTTTTTATCAATAAATGCTGTTAAAGCAGGGTTGGCAGCCATTTTTTTACTTTTTAAAAAAGCCTCTATCGCTTCTTGGTTTTTCCTTAAATTTTCATACGCAATGCCTAGATAAAAATAGGCTTCGGGGCTTGCTTTAATGTCTTTAATAATATCGGTAAAGCGTGTTACGGCTTTATCAAACTGCCTAGATTTGATCGCAAACAAACCCAAATTCATGTTGGCTATTAAATTTTTAGGGTCCTTTTTAACAACCTCCAACAATATGGCAATACCTTGCATAGGCGCGCCCATTCCATTTACAATAGTTATTGCCAGCCCTGTTTTGGCTTCAATATTTGCAGAATCAATGGCCAACGCTTTGGTAAATGCCCGATTGGCTTTTTGCAACGCGAAAGGTTGTACCAAGGTGTCGGGCGTATTGTCGAAAGCTTTTAAAAATCTTTCTCCGGCAAGCAACCAGTTTTTTAAGGTAGGCTCTTGCTGCGCAACAACTTCAAGGTACAATGCGCTTGGAACAGCTTGTTCCACATCGTTCCATTTTTGAGCCAACATTTTACCCTTTACGGTTTTATCTCCGCCTTTTGCAGCCCGGTAATCGGTTTCCAACAAAGTAATCTCTTTAACAAAATTATTACCCGCCAGATTTTTTGCCCTCGCAGACGCCTGTTCAATCGTTAATTCAAAAACTTGCTTTTGTTGACCCGCAGAAAAGGTTTGTTTTTCCTCTTGTTTAGATTTAACTAAACCTTTGATATTTCTAGTAAACAAAAACCCGACCAACAGCGCCGTTACGCTAATGATGATAATTTGTTTTGATCGAGTATTAAACATCTTAAGCCTTTGGTTTAGCTTTTTTAGAATTGCTTTTTACCTTATCAATAAAAACCTTTGCCGGCTTAAAGCTGGGAACAAAATGCTCCGGAATAATAATTGCCGTGTTTTTAGAAATATTCCTAGCCGTTTTTTGAGCTCTTTTTTTAATAACAAAACTACCAAAACCCCTTACGTAAACATTCTCTCCGTTGATCATGCTGTTTTTAATCACTTTAAAAAATGCTTCTACAGTTTCTTGAACGTCTACTTTCTCAATTCCTGTTTTCGATGATATTTCTGAAATAATATCTGCCTTAGTCATGATTTTAATAATTTAAATTGTTTAATTATGCTGTTTTGGGGTTGCAAAGCTATTGCTTTTTAGCGAGATAGCAAAATAGATTTGTATTTTATATGATGCAAAGAGTTTTTTCTTTTTATACTCCAATTACCTCTTTCTTTTTTCGCTGTTTCATTCCTTTTGGAATAACGGCCAAAATTTCTTCACGAAAAGCATTCAGCAATCTTTTTTTAACAAAGTTTTTGTGAGTAACCAAACTAATTTCGCGGACAGGTTCTGGCGAGCGAAAATAACGAACTTTGTTTAATTGTTTAGAACTTAAATCCTGTAAAGCAAGTTCGGGAAGTAAAGTAATTCCTTTGTTTATATCTACCATACGTATTAACGTTTCTATACTGCCTGTGTTGTATGCCAAAGAAGGCATGCGGTTATTTCTGGTAGAACGACAAATATTCAGCACCTGAGCTCGCATACAATGATCTTCGTTCATCAGCCATATATTTTCTTCTTGCAAATCGTTCGCCTCTATAGCTTTCTTTTTATATAGTTTACTGTTTTTGCTAATGTAACTTACAAAGTTTTCATAAAACAACGGTTGTTCATCAATTTTATTCTCAAACAAAGGGGTGGCTAAAATGCCGCAATCTAGGTCTCCGATTTTTAAATGCTTAATAATATCGTCTGTAATGTATTCCCATATTGTTAGCTTAATATCGGGATATTTATCCAACATATTTGCAATAACCGCAGGCAAAAGATATGGCGCAATGGTGGGAATAATTCCTATTTTTAACTCTCCGCTTATTTCTGTTTTTTGGTTTTCAATAATTTCTTTAATCTTGCTGCTTTCTTGTATAACAATGCGGGCTTGCGCAATAATTTGCGAGCCTATTTCTGTTGGCACAACCGGCTGCTTACTACGATCGAAAAGCTTTACATTAAGCAACTCTTCGAGTTTTTGTACTTGCATACTTAAAGTTGGCTGGGTTACAAAGCATTTCTCGGCCGCGCTTACAAAACTGCGATAGGCGTCTACTGCGATAATATATTCTAACTGCACTAAAGTCATTATAATTAAAATTGATGATTTATTTCAAATCTATAATTTTTAACGATATTTTTTTGTTTTCGAAAAAATTTAGGCTATATAAAATAAGTAAAAAACGGATTTTGGTTCTTTATTATCGCCAAAACGTCGTATTGAGTTCAAATAACCCTTCTTAACTCTTCATGCAGCGGCTTATTTCATACCAACTTACTATTTTTGCAGGTAAATAACCAATTGTGGGTAAAAATAAATTAAGAAAGTTTTTAGAGATTAACACATTTTCAAATGTGTTCCAACTCGATCAAGGCAAACCTTTAAAAGGGGGGTGGGCAAAAACGTATTTTAAGAACAACAACCCGATTGTATTGGAATTGGCCTGCGGAAAAGGCGAATACACGGTAAATCTTGGCCGCATGTTTCCTGAAAAAAATTTTATCGGTTTAGACATTAAGGGAAATCGCCTTTGGCACGGCGCAAAAACGGCATTGGAAAACGACATGAAAAACGTGGCCTTTCTGCGCATAGCAATTGAAGACATTGCTCATTTCTTTGGAGAAAACGAGGTAAGTGAAATTTGGATTACCTTTGCCGATCCGCAGCCGCAAATTAGCAGAGTCCGCAAACGACTTACCCATCCTGAGTTTTTGGCTAAATACAAAACTTTTTTAAAACAAAGAGCCAAAATCAATCTTAAAACCGATAATGATAGCCTGTATGCGTTTACCAAAGAAGTAATTAGCAAATTAAACCTTGAAATACACAAAGACACCAATCATTTATATCAATCAGACCTGGTAGATGAAATATTGGCAATAAAAACGCATTACGAAAAATTTTATCTTAAAAACGACAAAAACATTAATTACATTCAGTTTTCACTAAGCTAATGGATAATTTTTACGAACAAGTTTTTGAGATTGTACGATTGATTCCAAAAGGCAGGGTAAGCGCTTATGGAGCTATAGCCAAGGCTTTAGGCTCGGCAAAATCTTCAAGAATGGTTGATTATGCGCTGAGTATGGCCGGTTTTGCTTATCCTCCGGTTCCGGCCCATCGCGTGGTAAACAGTTGCGGATTATTAAGCGGTAAATTTCGTTTTAATCCGCCAACCTTAATGCAAGAGCTTTTAGAAAAAGAAGGCCTTACTGTTAAAAATGATAAAATAAAAAATTTTAAATTAGTATTTTGGAATCCGCTTGAAGAAATTTAGATAAAGCATCGCGCTACTTTGTTATCCTTTAGCGCTGACCGCCCGCCAACGGATTAAACATTACAAACGCTTTGAATTAAGCAAAAAAGCATGGAAACGCCGTCTTTTCAAACCCCTAATTTAAACCGCTGTCGCTGGTGTGGCACAAATCCTCTTTACATAAAATACCATGATGAAGAATGGGGGAAATCTGTTTATGACGACAAAACACTTTTTGAGTTTCTGATTTTGGAAGGCGCCCAAGCCGGTTTAAGTTGGATTACCGTCTTGCTCAAACGCGAAAATTATCGAAAAGCATTTGCAAATTTTGAGGTAGAAAAGGTAGCCCGATATACCGAAGAAGATATAGAAAAGTTAATGCGGAATAAAGGCATTATAAGAAACCGATTAAAGATTAACAGCGCCATAGCCAACGCCAAATTGTTTATAGAATTACAAAAGGAATATGGCTCTTTTTCAGACTATATTTGGCGTTTTATGCCTCATAAAAAACCCATTATCAATCATTTTAACGGAAATGGCGATGTGCCGACAAAAACAGCCCTTTCAGATAAGATTGCCAAAAACATGAAAAAACGCGGGTTTAAATTTTTTGGTTCCGCCATTTGCTATGCCTATATGCAGGCAACGGGTATGGTTAACGACCATGAGATTGGATGCCTTGCCAGATAACAACATAAGCGCAACAAGTTTTTTCCGGCATAAAAGGCCAACAACGCGTTTATTTTTTGTGCGCCTCGTTATACGATTTAATAAATGCCAAAAGGTTTTTTTCGTCAAAACTTTCTGTGGCTTTTATTCGTTCTGCTAAATCTTCATCGTTATTTAACTTTTGCAATAAAAGCGATTTGGTTGCCCCCAGCTTACCGGCATTTAAAGATATTTCGGCCATTGGCCCTGTTCCCGGTTTTTCAATAAAATAAAACACTTTGCTTTTAATTTTGCGCGGAGCCATTGCCGTAGCTTTTTTACGACGGCTTAAATCTATGGCTACGGTTCCGCCTAAACCGCCAGACCCTAGTCCGACGTCAAAATTGGGGCGTACAAGAGGCCCCGTTTGCGCCCCGGGCGCTTGTTCCGGTATAAAAGGTTGTCCGTAAGCGTACAAATTTACGGTTCCGGCTTCCAGTAATTTAAAAAACCTCACTTCGGCCTTTTTACCAAAAATAAATGGCTTGCTCTGGTAAGTATCGCCATTCCAAATGAACGATTCCACGTCTTTGGCATCGTACTCTTTTAAAGCGCCGTCATCTTTCAGCATAACAACCGTTACAAAGTTGGTTGCCTGAATAACGCCTCTTTCAAAATTGCCCTCGCTGATAATCACCGCGTCTTGCGCTAAAGCATGCATACCCAAAGAAAGCAAAAAAACAATACAAATAATCTTTTTCATTATACAATAATACTTAGTTTTAACCATTTTAAATCATCAAAAAAAAGAAAGCTAACTTTGATTTTTGATTGCGCCATCATTCATCGCCGGGGTTAACCTATAACCTTCTTTTCTAAACACAATTATTTTACTTTCCGCTCTTTCTTTAATTTTAAAACCGAATATTAGACAAGCTAAGCGTTTCCGAAATTGCTTTTCAATTCGCTATTGCTAACTTTACCGCTTAGGGCAAACAAGTCTTAACAAATACACCATGAGCAATAAAAAACTTTTTCTTTTGGATGGCATGGCGCTGATTTACAGAGCGCATTTTGCGTTAAGTAAAAATCCTCGTTTTACCTCTGCCGGCCTTAATACTTCAGCTGTTATGGGTTTTACCAATACCCTTTTAGAGGTTTTGCGTAAAGAAAAACCATCGCATATTGCCGTTGTTTTTGATACCGAAGCTCCTACCGAAAGGCACGTCGAATTTGAACAATACAAAGCCCAGCGCGAGGCCATGCCGGAAGATTTGGCAAAAGCAATTCCATATGTTTTTAAGTTGATAACAGGCTTTAACATTCTTGTTATTACTTTAGACGGCTATGAAGCAGACGACATTATTGGCTCTCTTGCCAAAAAAGGCGAAACTTTGGGCTACCAAGTATATTGTATGACGCCCGATAAGGATTTTGCACAACTGGTTTCTGAAAATATTTTTATGTACAAACCGGCCAGAATGGGTAACGAGATAGAAATATTAGGCATTAAAGAAGTTTTGGCTAAATGGGAAATTAAACGGGTAGAACAGGTAGCAGATATTTTAGGTCTTTGGGGCGATGCGGCAGACAATATTCCCGGCATTCCCGGCATTGGCGAAAAAACCGCAAAAGCTTTGATTAATCAGTATGGCTCGGTAGAAAACCTCATCGCCAACAGCCATAAATTAAAAGGCAAACAACGTGAAAATGTAGAGAATTTTGCTCGGCAGGGGATGGTTTCTAAAAAACTGGCAACCATCAATCTTAACGTTCCGATAGAATTTGACGAGAAATCCCTTCAACTTGGAACTCCCAACAGAGAACTACTCGAACCCTTGTTTGCAGAACTTGAATTTAGAACCATTGGAAAACGCGTTTTTGGAGAAGCGTTCAGCGTAAATACAGATCCTTCGGCTGGCAATCCGCAAGATTTATTCGGTAACCCCGTTAACGCCGCGATAAAAGAAGAGCAAAAACAACTCCCTCTTTTTGACGCCCCTGTTAACGCCAAAAACATCAAAAACACGCCTCACAGATATTTTTGCATAGACGACCCCGAAAAGCGAAAAAATCTGATTGCAAAACTAACCGGCCAAAATAAAATTTCTTTTGACACCGAAACCACCGGAACAAACCCCAATTTAACAGAATTAGTAGGTCTTTCATTTTCCGTCAAACCCGGCGAAGCTTACTATATCCCCTTGGGGGCAAACAAAAATGAAACCTTAGAAATTTTAGCCGAATTTAAACCCGTTTTAGAAAACCCAAACATCGAAAAGATCGGTCAAAATATTAAATTCGATTTATTGGTATTAAAATGGTACGGCATAGCGCTAAAAGGAACCCTTTTTGACACCATGCTTGCCCATTATCTCATCGACCCTGATACCCGCCATAACATGGATGCGCTTAGCGAAAACTATTTAGGCTACACCCCCATATCCATCGCTTCTTTAATTGGAGCCAAAGGGAAAACACAAGGCAATATGAGGGATGTGGAGGTTGAAAAAGTGGTTGATTATGCCTCAGAAGACGCCGATATAACCCTCCAATTAGCACATGTTTTTAAACCGATGCTTAGCGAACGAAATGCAGAAAAATTAGCTTCGCAAATTGAAAATCCGCTAATTTATGTGCTCGCCGATATGGAAATAGAGGGCGTAAAAATAGATATTGACACCCTGGCCGCTTACTCTGAAGAATTGCAACATGAAATTATCAAAACCCAACAGCTAGTTTATGATAAAGCGGGACTGAAATTTAACCTCGCCTCGCCCAAACAATTAGGCGAAGTATTGTTTGACCATCTAAAACTTGACCCAAAAGCTAAAAAAACAAAAACCAAGCAATACCAAACAAACGAAAGCGTTTTGACGGCCCTGGCACAAAAAAGCGATATCGTACAAGACATTCTCGATTTTCGCCAAATGCAGAAACTAAAATCTACTTATGTAGACGCTCTTCCGCTGTTGGTAAATCCTAAAACCGGACGAGTGCATACCAGCTACAATCAGGCCGTGGTTGCAACCGGAAGATTAAGCTCTAATAACCCAAACTTACAAAACATTCCGGTTAGAACTGAGCGCGGCCGCGAGGTAAGAAAAGCTTTTATTGCCCGCAATAGCGACCATATATTGCTTTCGGCAGATTATTCGCAAATAGAATTACGATTGATTGCCGAAATCAGCAAAGAAAAAAATATGCTGGAAGCCTTTGCTAAAGGGCAGGACATACACACCGCCACTGCCGCCCGTGTGTACGGTATTGACATAAACAAGGTAAACAGCGCGCAGCGCAGAAATGCCAAAGCGGTAAATTTTGGTATTATTTATGGCCAATCGGCTTTCGGACTGTCTCAAAACCTTAATATTCCCCGTAAAGAAGCGTCCGAAATCATAGAACAATATTTTGGACAATATCCGGGTATTAAAAAATACATGAACGATACGATAACCTTTGCCCGCAAAAACGGATATGTAGAAACCATTATGGGGCGGCGCAGGTATTTGAGAGACATCAACTCAGCCAACATGACCGTACGCGGATACGCAGAACGAAACGCCATAAATGCGCCTATTCAGGGCTCGGCCGCAGATTTAATCAAAATTGCCATGATTAACATCCATAAAAACTTTAAAGCAGCCAGCATAAACTCCAAAATGATTTTGCAAGTACATGACGAGTTGGTTTTTGACGTGCTAAAATCTGAAAAAGACCAAGTAAAAGATATTATTACCAAAGGGATGAAAAGCGCCATAAAAACGGAAGTTCCTATTGAAATAGAAATTGGAGAAGGGTTAAATTGGTTAGAAGCCCATTAAATATAAAAGCGTTTCTTTAAACATTCCACAAAAAGGTTTGGATATTTTTAAAGGCTACGGGTATTCTTATCTCCAAAAAACAGGAAAAAATCGTCACATACGGAATGCTCGGTAAAACTTCATCAAATATTCATTTTGTTGAGTTACCTTTATAATTGTAACGTTTATTTATTAAAAATTTAAAAACAATTAAAACATGAAAAAATTAATAGGGATCTTAACTATTGCATTAGTTGCCGCAGGCAGCGCTTTTGCACAAACGCCAACTCAACAAACTCCATCTCAAACGCTTAAACCTGCAAAAAAAGTAGAAAAAACTGAAAAAGTAGCGGATACTACAAAAAAAGAAGCGCAAAAAGGCGCAAAAAAAGTAAAAAAAGTAAAAAAAGTAAATCCTTCTTCAGAAACAAAACACTAAGCTAAAAATAAAAGCCGTCTCAAAAGCGGGTCGGCTTTTTTCTTGTTTTGCTTAATTGAAAGCAATTTCGGCTGTTTTATTAAATTTTTCTTTATTTCTGCTATCAAGCCGGTAAAAAGCATCTCTTTGGAAAAATGAAAGTTTAAAAGCTATCTTTTTCTGTAAATAACAATCCTTTTAAAGAATCAGGGGTTAACCTTATGCCGCATTTTATACCCTTGATATATGAAAGAGAGGCTTAATGTTTTATCGTTTGCATGGAAAGCGAATATCGTCATGAATAACAATGAGCCTTAAGTTTTGAACTCATGGAATAGAAAAAGAGCTGTATTTTGTCATGTTTTAAACCGGAAAAACCTCTGCTAGAGAATTGAAAAGATAAACACGGCCATCGTCTAAACGGGTACATCGGTAACGTTTTCTCACCCGTTCTCCTTTTTTAAACCTTTGCCCCCCTTTTAGCTTAAATATCGTATTTACAGGCAATTCTTCTACGCGTTGACCCTGTTTTTCATCATACTGTTTTAAAATTCTTGCAAGCTCTAAATCAGTGCAAGATGATGCCGCCGGATTATCTAAATAAGTTATAATTTGCCGACGAACATCAGCGGGAAAAACCTCTTTTTCAAAAAAGGGCTTCATCATCTTTTTAAAATTCTGTTTCCACTCTGCTCCGTGCGGTTTAACTTTATTTTGATACTCGTTATAAGTTAACAGGTGAGCAAATTCATGCACCGTAGTAATCAAAAAAGCATAGGGATTTAGGTTGTTGTTAACAGAGATTTTGTGTCCTTTGTTTTTAAACGGATGACGATAATCCCCCAATTTGGTATTGCGACTCTTTGAAATTTTAAATTCGCAGCCGAAATAATCTATCCATTTGGCAATGATGGCCGCAGCCGATGCCGGCATATATTTTGCAAGAATTTCTATTTTATCAACCAATACAATTTTTCTTTTAAAAGAAAGGTTGCTTCTGTTACAAGCGCCTTAAAACGCGTATACAGAACAGCGTTCTTAAATTTCGCGCCGCATATTATAACCAACCACTGGCAAAGTTAAAATTTTTTGTAGATTTATTTAAGAATCTGGTAAGCTATGAAAGCAGAAATGTAGGCCATGGCGGTCATATAAATTAATTGTATTATGGGCCATTTCCATGATTTGGTTTCGCGATAAACGACGGCAACAGTACTCATACACTGCATGGCAAAAGCGTAAAAAAGCATCAGCGAGAGCCCTGTTGCAAAAGTAAATACCGGAAATCCGGTTTGGGGATTTTTAGCATTACGAATCTTATCCAAAAGTCGTTTTTGGGCGTTTTCCTGACTGGTCTCTACGCTGTAAATCGTAGACACGGTACCCACAAAAGCTTCACGGGCGGCAAAGGAAGTAATGAGCGCTATGCCTATTTTCCAATCATAGCCCAAAGGCTTAATAAGAGGTTCTATTGTTTGTCCTAAAATACCCGCATATGAATTTTCCAGCCGTTCGGAGGCTTTATCTCTTTCTAAAGAAGCTAATTTTAGCCCGTCGGTAATCTCAGCCTCAATTGCTTCATATTTTTTATCTATTGCATTAAACCGTTTTGAAGGGCCGTAAGTTGCCAATACCCATAACACAATTGAAATAGCAATAATTATTTTTCCGGCTTCAAAAACAAATGTTTTAGATTTTTCATACATCGTAAGCAATACATTTTTCCATCTGGGCATCCGATAAACGGGTAACTCCAAAATAAAATATGACCGTTCTTTGGCTTTGATGATGAATTTCATAGCCAAAGCGACCAAAATGGCTGCTATAAAGCTGATAAGATACATGCACATTAAAGCGATACCTTGTAAATTTAAAAAGCCAAAAAATTTTTTTTCAGGAATAATGAGCGAAATGAGCAAGGTATAAACAGGCAAACGAGCCGAGCAACTAACCAGCGGCGTAACCATGATGGTAATAATTCGGTCTTTCCAGTTTTCGATGTTGCGGGCGCTCATAATAGAAGGCACCGCACATGCAATACCGCCAACCATAGGCACTACAGATTTTCCGCTTAATCCAAACTTGCGCATAACCTTATCGAGCATAAAGGTTACCCTTGCCATATAACCGGTATCTTCAAGAATAGAAATTAGCGCAAAAAGAATCGCTATTTGAGGGATAAAAACAGCAATACCCCCTAAACCGGCCACCACTCCATCCAAAAATAAATCGGTTAATACTCCACGAACAAGGAGATCATGACCGTAACCGGTCAGCCAGCCGAAACCTTCCTCAATCCATTCCATCGGTAAGCTGGCCCATGAAAATATGGCATTAAAAACAAACATTAATATGGCAAGGAAGATAACAGCGCCCCAAAGTTTATGAGTTAAAATGGCGTCCAATTTATCGGTGGTTTTAAATTTACGCCCTGCGCCTTCCATCTTTATTACCTCGCTTAACAGCAAGCTGAGGTGCCGGTATCTGGCAATCGTTTCTGCCGTCTGTAATTTGGCAGACTCAAATGAATGCTCCTGAATAATGCTTTCGATATCAGATTGTTCTTTTTGGTTAAAACAAGAAAAATACTCATGCTGATGCAGCACCTGCAATGCGTAATAATCATTTTTTACCGCAATGCGCGTTTTAACCTTGTCAATAGCCTCCTGCGCAAACTTTTTGCTTTCTATGTATTCAGGCTGCGTTTTAATTGTTGTGTTAAAAATGGCTTGTTTCAATTGCTGCAAACCTTCGGCTTTTCTTGCAGACATGGGAACCACTTGAATGCCCAATCGCTTGGCCAGTTTATCCGTATCAATATGAATCCCTTCCTTTTTTGCCAAATCGCACATGTTAAGCGCCAACAACATCGGGAAACCCAAATCGGCCACCTGAGAACATAACAATAAATTGCGGCGCAAATTAGTTGCATCGGCCACCACCACCACTACATCCGGATATAATTTATTTTGTTTGTTAGCCAATACCTGAAAAACAACACTCTCGTCTTTACTTTTGGGATAAAGGCTATAAGTTCCGGGCAAATCGATAATTTGAGCTCTTTTTTCAGCGCTAAGCGTAGAAAACCCGGTTTTTTTATCTACGGTAATGCCCGGAAAATTACCTATTTTTTGATTTAATCCCGTAAGTAGATTAAATACGGTTGACTTGCCCGTGTTTGGGTTTCCTACTAATGCAACTTTTATTTCTGTCAAAACTATTGTACAAGAATAATGGAAGCCTCGCTTTTACGCAAACAAAGTTGATAACCTGATATGCGGATAGCGATAGGGTCTCCCAAAGGAGCTAAACGTTCAACTTCAACTTCTTCGCCCGGCAAACAACCCATCTCCATTAATTTTACGGAAAATTCTAAGTCTGTAAACGATACGATGGTTGCTTTGTCTCCGGGTTTAAGTTGGGCTAAATTCATTTTAAAATAACAAGTCGCAATATAAAAATTATTTAAATTAAATCCAAATAAGAAGTCTTCCGAAAAACTTTTTATCTTATTTATTTTTAGAAATTGAATATTTTAATGCCAGAAAAATCACATGCTCATTTTCTTTATACTCGGCAGTTTTTCATCTTTTACTCTTTTTCCTCTTTCTTGAGTCGGCATTTTCAGGCCTGCTATATTAGAAATTGAATAAGTGAACGACAACATATAGTATCGTTTTAATACATTAAAATTTTGATCGACAATAGAATTTGAATTTGCAGTACGGCTAATCCCTGTATTTTGGTCCAGCAAATCGTTAACAGATAACTTAAACGTGCCTCTGTTATTGAAAAACAGACGACTGATAAAAGCATTCATCATCATATATTCGGTATCAAAACCCGCTCCTCGCCCGGTTAATTTATTATAGGTAATATCGGTTTGTAATCTAATCGAGCCTGGAAACACATAACTAATATCAATATCAGGGGCAAAGATATAATATTTTGCGTTATTGCCAATAGTATAGTTAGCCTTATTTATTGACCCCGAAATACCGACAGTTAAGTCTACCTTTTCAAGATTAGAAACCAATTTATAACCATTATTAATGGTATACTCGTTGGTAACGTTTTGAATGTTTGAAGTAATGTTGGTTGCCCTTTTATAAGTCGCGGCAAGGCTAACCTGAAAATTTAATTTGTTTTCTTTGATAAAGGGCAAAGCCAAAACGCTAAATACGTCGGCGCTTATATTTCCGCCAACATTGACGTAGCTGTTCCCAATTTTACCGTAGTTTTTATCATCAGGGTTTGTAATGAGGGATTGATTGTTTCCAAATCCGTTAATTGTTTGCTTAACAAAACCTCCTAATGTAAGCATGCGAAAACCCATAGGATCAAAAGAATTATATAACACAAATAAATTATTGGTAAACGACGGCTTCAGATTTGGATTACCAATTAAAATAGTTTGCGTATTGGTATTATTTGGGACAGGCTGTATTTGTGCTATACTTGGCTGATTGGTATTTCCGCGATACCTAACCATTAATTTTTTATTGCCGGATTTATACCTGAACTGAGCCAATGGGATTAGATTGATAAAATTCTGATTAAATATATTGCCGGTAGTTAGGTTATCATTCTTACGATGGGTTTGCTGAACCTTTAAGCCGAAATTCCATTTATATGTTTGCTCATTTCCATTTATGCTCATCCCTAAGGTATTAGCAAGCGTTTGGTTTTCATATTGATTGCTTAAATCGTAGTTCTTAATATCGTATTGTTGGGTTGCATTATTAAAATCGTACACAAAACGTTGTGATTTGGATTTCATAATCTCGTTTTGGAAATTAAATTCTAAGTTCAAAATTTTAGATAACGGCTCGGTATAAACCAAGCGTGCAGAATTGTTAAGAGCGTTTGATTTAATATCGTTTTGCTGATCTCTAAAACTTTGCGTTATGTCGCCTTGAGGGCTGATTAAAGTTTCGGGGTTTTTATTGTAGTTATCTTCGTCGTTATTGTCAATATTGGTGTTTATATTTAATGATATGGTACGCTTTATGCGTTTAAATTTTTTCCTGATTAACAAATCGTTATAAATGTTTGGCGATTTTGAGTTGGCTTGATAATTTTGCTCGCCTATCGTTTTACCCAACAAAGTATTACGCGCATAATGGGTTATGTTATTGCCGAAATTTTGGGTATAAGCGATATTGGGTTGTAGTCTTACAGATATTGTTGAATCTAATACGGCATCTAAAGTAAAGTCAAAACGGTGGTTTAAGCGCTCAGAGGTATTTTTCTGGTCTGATGTTGTGGCGTTTGCATTATTGCCGATAAAGTTTTGCAAATACATGTTTTTTGTGTCAAAAACCGATGTTTTGTTAAAAAAATAACTTCCGTTAATTTGGGTATTGTTTTTATAAGTGTCGGCAAAGTTAATTCCTCCGGCATTGGTAGTTGTAATACCCGACTGCGACGCCCCGCCGCCAAAAGCAACAGAAACAAAAGACATGCCGCCGCCCAAACCTCCTCCAAAGTTCTGTTTGTTGGCATTATTAAACTGGCCTATTAAAGAAATTTGCTGACTTTCGTTAAAATGATTAACACTAAGGTTTGCATCGTAACGGTTATTTGAACCATAACCTATTGTGTTGTTCCCTGTCCATCCTTTATTCTTTATTCCGGTTTTGGTAACAATATTCAGGATTTTTTCCCGATTACCGTCATCAACCCCGGTAAATTTCGCCTGTTCAGACAGTTCGTCAATAATTTGTATCTTATCTACCAGGTCGGCCGGTAAATTACGGACAGCAGTCAGGGGGTCTTTCCCCATAAAATCTTTCCCGTCTACCTTAACTCTTTTAACCGTTTCGCCTTGCGTATTTATAACGCCATCTTTAGAAACCCCTACTCCGGGAACCTTTTTCAAAAGATCTTCCACTACTGCGTTTTCTTTAACCTTCAGGGTTGACGCATTAATCTCAAGGGTATCCTCTTTTACAATTACAAGCGGTTTTTTTCCTTTAATTTCCACCGCTTTCAATTCTTCTTCAACATTTTCTAAAGCTATAATTCCTATATCGAGGTTTGATTTACCGGACGAAAGTTCAAAATCTTTCCTAAAAGGTTTAAACCCCAAAAAAGCAACATACAGCCGATATTTTCCCAAAGCCAAATTTGCAATTTTGAAAGTTCCATCACTTTTTGTCGTTCCTCCGCTTACATTTGCACTGTCGGTAAGGCGTTTAATTGCAACCGAAGCAAATTCTATGTCCGATTTATCTTTTGCATTAATAACTTTACCTTGTATCGACCCTTTATTTTGAGCAAGGGTAGTAAAAGAAGAGAAAACTAAAAAAATGACTGCTGATTTTTTAATATGCGAATACATGAAATTTGATTTTTAACAAAATACTTTCCCTGACCAGATAAACCCCTAAAAATTTGTTAAAAAACGTTAAACCGATACAACATTAAAAATAGAGGTATTTATGCCTTGCCTTAGAACGAATAATCCTAAATATAAAGAAGTAAAAGTTTAACCGTTTTAATCTTATCCTTCAGCCTCCTAACGCAAAACCGATTTCCTTATTACACAACTAAGATATGCACAATATATGAATAAACAAACAACAAGAACAGATTTTAGAGGTTTATTTTCTAAAAGTTTGCCTGCAAAACATTTATCAACCATAACTACAAAATGATTTGATTCACCGAAAAGGGTTGCTAGTTTAAATTGATTTTAATACGAATGAACAATCAAAACAAATTGTCTTTTGAAATAGACTCATACGATTTATTTGATGCGATGAGCAAAGACGAAAAAGCTATTCCTAATGCCGTCAATATTCCGCATCGGGAAATGAATGAAGAGATTACAAAACATTCAGACAAAGCCGCATTTATGTAATATATCGCGAGCCTTATCCGTTCAATAAAATAAGCAAAGCCTAACCGAAAAGGGCTATTGTCTCAAAAAACGACAAAAATTAATCGCCGGTTAAACCGAACGCTACATATATAAGAGCAATTCGGCATATTTATTTTTGCCGACAGGTTGGTTTTCCAAAAAAAACTTAACAAGCTAATTGCTTGGGCGCTGCCTGATATCCATGTTTAGCCGCTTTTGGACACTTGCAAGGGGAGGTAAACAGAGCGCAACCATTAATGATTAACGTTAATAACAACAACAGATTTAATCTTTTCTTCATGGATTATAAGTATTTTAAAAAGCGCTAAAACAAACAAATATCAGAAAAAAAGATATGCTTGTTGTTTTAGCGCTTACCTGTTTTTTATGCTCCTACTAATGCTTTGTATTCGTCTGCGCTTAAAAGCTCGTCTAACTGCGCAACATCGCTGATAGCGATTTTAATAATCCATCCTTTACCATAAGGGTCTGAATTAACCAGATCTGGCGCATTGTTTAATTCGGCATTTACTTCTTTTACCATACCGGCAATAGGCATAAACAAATCTGAAACGGTTTTAACCGCTTCTATTGTGCCAAATACTTCTTCTTTTGCTACCTCATTACCCAAGGTATTGATATCTACATAAACAATATCGCCTAATTCGCGTTGTGCAAAATCAGTAATTCCGATAACGGCTTGGTTGTGGTTTACACTTAACCATTCATGATCTTTAGTGTACTTTAGTTCTGGTGGAAAATTCATTTTTTTATTTTCTTTATTTCATCAAAGTTAACCGATAATCCTTAAATCTAAAACTAATTAAGCGTAAGCCTTAAGCTAAACCCAAAATTACTAAAAGAGGTTGTAAACGACTGCGAGGTGTATGGTTTGGTTATATTAGAATCATAAAACAGGCGCATATTGAATCGCTGGTTTAAAACATAATCTATACTCGGGCGTAAGGTTATATTTTTAGCTCCGGAGGATACTTCGGCTGCGATAATATCCGGTCTGTAAATAACCGTTTTACTATCGCGTATTGCTACGTCTAATTTAAAATTCATATCGTTATCCAACTTTACCGATTTAAGAATACCAAACGGAAATCTGAATTTTGTAGTACGATACCCCAAGCCTAAAACAACATTGTTTTCGCTCAAATTAGCTAATTGACCATTAGATAAACTTAAAGCCAGCATGCGATTCCGATTAAACTCAAAATTTGCCGAGAGATCGTTTTTCAATCTTGCGTCTATGCCTATTAGCGGAGCAAATTGTTCTGATAAACTAACTTGCGAAAACTGGTATCGGGGCAAAAAGTTTTGGTTTGCATCGCGGCTTACGGCAAAGCCGCCAAGTTCTTCGTATTTAAGCACGCTGTTAAATCCGTTAATGTTATAGTTTGAGAGATAGCCGTGGCGTAAAGAAAAGTCCTGAAATCGCTCTGCAAAAAAAGGAATTTTGATTAACCCGGCGTAATTTATACGCCAGTTTGGAATTGGAATGGACAGAAAACTGCTTAATTTTATTCTTTTAGCGTCTTTGCCCATATAAGCGGACAAAAAAGAAACAACCATAACATCTTGAGCGTTTTTATTATATCCGTCTGCAAAATCTTCGTTTATGCCGTCAGAATTAGGGTTTTGCGAGCCTAAGCGTTGAGAAACGATTTGTCTGTTAGCCATAAATTGATTGTACAAACGACTTACAATCCGGTCTTTTTTATCTGAAAAAGCCGTTTTGAGTATAATTGTAGAAATACTATAATCGCCGGTTGTGTTTGGCGTATAGTTTAAAAACGAACGGCTTAAAACATCGTATTTAAAGTTTGAAGAAAAGTTTAGCGTGCGGTTTCTGCTTGCGTTCAGGGTAATCCGAAGCTCGGGAAAAGGCTCCATGTTGCCTGTTAACTGAAAATCTTCGCGCAGGGTATTAACATAAAGTTGCGTTTGTAAGGTATCTGTGGTAATCCATCCGTACGAGACAGCCAAGTTTCTAATATCCCGCTGGCTGCCCAATACAAAACCAATCCCTGGCGCGCCGGTAATATTATCAATCCCGAAAAATCGGGTAGTTGGCAAATAACCAGGCAAAAATGTTCCTTTGGTTTGAGAAAAATCTATCTTAACGCTGCGTAAACCGGTAACCAGAGCAAGCATTAGCTTTGGAAAGCTAAAACTTTTTTCGTCGGTTTTATTATCGCCCGCTCCAAATTTATTGTAAAGCTTTACAAAATCTAACGAAGAGTTAACCTTTATGGTTCTGGCATTTTGTATGGTATTACCAAGATTAATATCCGGATTTCTGAGGGTTGATAAAGGCTCTGTTTGCCAGTTAAAGTTGGCGCCATAACCGGTTGCCACATCTACCCAATCAAATAGGGGTATTTTGCTGACGGGAAGATTGTATCTTATAGAAACATTATGGGTGTAATTTGTATTCCGGCCCAAATTTTTAATATTTTGCCACAAGGTATCTCGTTTCAGTCCTTCTATGCGACCATCCGGTTCATCTACTACCGAGTGATTAACCGCATCAAAATCTAAACTTAAAGAGTTGGTTAAATCCCATGCCACCCCATAAGTTCTAGACATCAAAAAGTTTTTACTGAAAGAGGTGCTGATAGGAATATAATTGTAAGGATCGTTATTTCTAAGAGTGTTTTCAGAATAGAAGCGATCAACATCCATTCTGAAATGGATGGATTTTGGCAACAGGGTAAGATTAAAATCGCGCAATAATTTCAGCGCGTTTGATTTTATCAGTTTCTCAAAGAGTAAATAGTTTTTAGGTTGATGTGAAAAATTATACGCTAAAGACGCTTTATACGTTCGCTGAAGAGCGCTTTCGTTAATAAAATCTCGATGGTTAAAATTGGTTTGAGCATAAGAAACATTAAAATTTTCTATATCCCAAAGATGATATTTTTTATCGGTTGGCGAACGCTCTTTTCTTACATTGGTAAAAGCTATGCTGCTTCTGTGGGTATAATCTTGCGCAAAATTAAGGATGGAATCCCGTTGTTTTCCGGTTGCATTATTTAATGCGTTTTTTAATTCGATATCCGGCGTACGGGGGTCAAATTGCGGGGTTAATATCTGCTTGGAATAGCTTATGAACATCGGAATTTTTACTCCCGTTTTTGCCGGCAAAAATTTGCCCAATTCTATATTAGACGAAACGTCTATGCCCACATTATCGGTTTTATTGCGCTCAGAAACCCTCTTCTCTAACGAACCGAAACCAATGGCAGAATTACTTGCCGAAATATTTAAATCGGCAAAATCTGCCAGTTTGGCCGTTACTCTTGCCGTAGCGGCCCAAGCTCCTCTTTCGTCAAACCCTGTTAAACGCATCTCGTTGAACCAGATAATTGCGCTTTTATCTAATTCGTCATCATTAGCCGACAAGGCGGCATTATGTATCGGGTTTTTTATCCCTAACATGTAAACGCGAACTTTACTCATATCCGGTTGTCCTTTTATAACAATCTGATTTTGCCCGTCAGAATAGGTAAAAGGCATATTGATAGGCCAAGGCATTCCTGTGGCCGTTTTAGCGTTATTTCTAGCCAATTTAGCTTGTTGGAAAAGCGCCAGTTCTATGTTCATCCTGTTGGCTTTAGGCCAAATAAGCTCCGGGTCTCTGGAACCGGGGAGCGTTACTTTGAGGGGTTGGTTGTATTCGTAATAATTGTCTTGATTGTCAGCGCCAATTCTGACGAACGCCTGTAGGTCGTTATCGTTTAGTGTCAAATTATCCAACGCTTCGGCATGGATAAACATTTCCAAACGTTTATACGATCTAAAATCGTTAATCGTTGTTTTAAAAACCGCGCGCCCATAACCGTTTCTCAAATTTTTAACCGTTATTGCTAAAGATTGTTCGTTTTGCCTGGTATCGCCTCGGTAATTAGAAAAATTGCGCGCCCGCTCAATTCCGGGAGGCACTACATATGGAATTGGTAATCTGCGTCCGTTTTCTTCTATATTTACCGTTGCTAGTTCCATGGTAGATTTATCCGGATTTGCAGGCTGTATGGAGGGGTCTGCAATAACCTTGTTTGCTTCATTTTTAGGGTTATACCGGCGCCATTCGCCGCGTATAAACTGAAGTTTTGCAAAACGTAGAATAGCCGTATCGATAAAGTTGGTCATAAACATTCTCATAAAACGTATCGATTTAAAATCCTGGATGCCGCCTACCTGACTATGATATTGCGCTAACGGTATTCTAATTTGATACCATGTTACATTTTGGTCATGACCGTTGGCTAACTTCACTGTTGAAACCACTTTATCTGAAACGAAGTTTTTACCAACCGCCAAATCCTCCGGTTTTATCGAAACCCGATATTGAAAATATTCGTCAGACTGAGACATATTGTTATCCCGGTTTATATCTTCCGCATCGGGTAAGGAGGTCGAGGCTGAATTTTCCAGCCCTAGTTCTTCAACAGACTGTTGCGAGGTTTTTGCATTTCCTTCGGTGCCATTATAATTTTGATACCGTTGTAATATTCCTGCATTCCGTTGATCAAAATTGCTTCCTCGGAAATAGGAATAATTATCTGAAGAGGGATCTTGCTCAAAAGCGTTAGCCGCATCCGGATTCAGTTGCGTTTTAATCTGTTCGATAACGGATCTAAATTTTATCCGTTCATTTGCATCCGACAGGCCGTCTAAACCCACATCTTGCGCTTTGCGTACATTAGGGTTGTTATCAAAGGCCGGAGTTACCGGCTGTAGTTTGGGTATGCGCCCCCAGTTTGTTTCATCGTATTTTGTAGGGTCATCGGTAGCAGGCAGGCCGTTTTCTAAAGATTTACGCCCGTCTTTGAGAATATCTTCAGAAATGTTGCCAATGTTTATGTACAATTCTCCGCCCTGCGAGGTTTTTTTATACATAAACGGATCCATGATCCACATCTCAATATATTCAAAATTATTCGCCTCAAAATCATTGATATCAACCCTGCGTATAATTCCGCCCCATCTGCCTTTAGGGTTTTGAAGCGTACCGTCTCTATTAAAACCCGTAGTGACATAATTATATGGCCCGCGTAACATGGGGTAAAAAGCCAAATCTAAAGTAGGGAGGCTTGGGGTTTGCCCGGCGCTAACGTTAATTTCTTTAAAGGGAAAAACTTCCTGCTCCTGAACCAGTCTTACATAGTGGTTAGACATCGCTTCTTTATCGTTGAGCAAATTTGCCGGCAATTGAGATACGCCCAGTTTGTAAAATGTAGGGTCGATAGCGTAAAATGCCAACTTGGCCCGATTATAACCATAGGCTAAATTATCGGCGAGTTGCGATTCGGGAAAAAGCTGAGGCGTCCCCGATATTTGCCAGTTTATGGGGTTTTTTAGGTCAATCACCGAACGCGTTGATTCAAAATCATCCAAATAACTAGCCCCTCCTCTTTGCCCTGCAAAATTAAGCGCGGAAGGATGCCCGGGTATAAGCTGGGCAAATTCGCCATAAAAATTAAAAGTCGATTTTTCTTTGGTAGAAATCAGCGGCAGTTTATCGATCATTTTGGTCAAAAATCTGGACGACGAATTATAATTTACATCCAAACCAAGCATTTTATTGGAAATAGGTTCTTCTCCATAATTAACTTTAGCCGATATTGGTTTTTCGGTTAAGTTCATAAAAGTACCTCCGATATTCAGTTTTCTATTAACCCGGTAATCGGCTCTTAAACCAATAAGGGAGCGTTGTTGCAGTCCAAAAGTTTCGTTACTTTCCGTGCTGATTCGGATAGGTTGACCAGAAGTCAATAAAGCGGTATTCATCAGTCTTACCCGCCCTGCTTGATAATCTACGGTATAATCTAAGCCCTCAACCAGCGGAAGAGAACCGGAATAAACTTTTACCGAACCTTCGGGCACGTTGATAGAATTTAAGCTGAACTCTGAAGTTATCTCAGACTGATAATTTCCTTTGATAAAATAACGGTTTTTATTTGGAAACAACTGTTGGGCAATTAGTTTAACCGAATCGTAAAGTTGCGGATAGGTATATTTATCAATTAATATTTGCTCCGAAGTTTGGTTAAATTTATCAGCCAGGTCTTTACCAAAAGGCTCTATAACAGGGAAAACTACCCTGCCGTTTAAAGGATCTATGGTAATATAACCTCTTTTGGCGTTAGTTACAACCAAAGCATTGACCGGATTATTTGTTGGCGGTTGAAGGTTTGTTGAATTATTTTGAGTGTTATTTATGCCCGAAAAAGCAGAGTTTTCTGTTTCAAAATCGAAAAATCCATCGGGTTTACGCTCTTTTTGCCGGTTCAACCGGTCTAATTGTAAAATGTTGATAAATAGTTTGTTTTGCGTATTTTGCCCTTCCATCATCACCGGCCGTTCAATTCCCGTATTATCATCCAGCCTGAAAATATCTAATTTAAAATTTGCCGAACTTATGCTGTATCCGCCGATATTATAGATATTCTTCATCATCAAATTCCAGGTTGGCAGTTTGGTTTTGGTGGTTTCGTTTTTAAGAAGTTTGGCAAACAAAACCTTTGGCGTATCCTGATCTTGGGGAACATCGGAAGAAAACTCGCCCACTTGGTACTCTTTCCCCGAATAGGTATAGCGGTATGCCGCCGCCAATACCTCGTCATTATTTAATTGAATATTTAAAGAAATGTAGCCCAGTTGCGAATGAAAGGTAAATTCTTTCTCGGTAAGTTTTCTGGCGTAAATCATTTTTGCAAAGTTATCCGTGCCGCCGTTTGCTTGAAAATAAGTAATTACATCGTTAGAATTGGTTTGTCTGGCGCCGGGAGGAAGGTTTGTCAACAAGTCGTTAGACTGCGGAGGGAAATTCGAATTGTTAAACCCTGACGGCAACACCGATCTTCCTCCGGTTATCAGCGCAGTATTATAGGGATTATTTTCGCCAAGATCCATAAAGGCCAAAACATCTCTTGAATCAGTGTTATTTCCAACTTTGTTGGTTATCCAAACCTCTATTTTTGTAATCTGAACGCCTGAAGTTACAACGGGCGCATTGGTCAAAGACTGGTTATAGGTATTACGAAAATACTGCGCTAAAAAGTAATGTCTATTGGTTTCATAATCGCTGCCGCTGATGCTGAACTCATTTTGCTGCGCTCCATTATTAATTTTTATTTCCTGAGATTGGGATTTCTGCTGCGAAAATACCGTAGATATACCCAGTTTGCCAAATTGTAATTGAGCTTTAATCCCAAACAGGGTTTGGGTTCCGTGAATAAGAGTAGTATTTAATGGTAAACTTACATTTCCGGCTTCAATTTTCTTGATGATATCATCCTCGCTTCCGGTATGTTCTAATTTTATTTGATTTTCAAAATTAAACTGGGCTTCGGTATTGTAATTCATCTTCAACTTCATTTTGGTTCCAATATTACCTACCAAATCCATTTGAATTCTTTGATTAAAATCAAAAGCGCTTTGTACCTTTTGTTTTTCGCTAAAAACGGGATTTTCGTTTTTGTTTACCCGTCCTAAAAAGGTAAGTTCCGCCTCGCCGCTTGGCTGTACGTCAATGGTTGTGCCGCCAAAAATCTTTTCAAAAATCCTGCTGTTAACTCTTACCGACGGAATGATCCCCGTACGACGAATATTTGCAACTTCATCGTTTGATAAAATGCGCCAGTTATCTCTTTTTATTTCGCTGTTAACCAACCGCAAATATTGCTCTACGGTTAAATATTGCGGCAGCGAATAAATTTTATTACCTACCTTTTCAGTAATAATATAACGCTGAATAACCGGATCGTAGGTAACCTCTCGTTTAATATTATCCGGTAAAGCAAAAAACGGATTAACAGCTGTTCTTAAGCCCAACTTTTGTTTTTCAGAAATATTGAAGGTGTTTTTTGGAGTATCAATACGGCCTCCCTCCGGCGGTTGCTGAGCCTTAGCCAACTTAACCAAACCAATTATCATGAAAATTAATAGCGTAAAATTCCTAGTCAATATCGTAAGTTTATAAATTCTTTAAAGCTGTTTTAATCATTTGTTCTACCGTTAATCCGGATTGTTCTTTAACAATTTTTTCTAAAATTTTATCGCTTGCTTGCTTGTTAAAGCCCAACATCATTAATGCCGACAACGCTTCATCTTTAACGGTATTATGTTGCGGGATGGAAATTAAAGAATCAAACTCCTCTTTTTTCAGTTTATCCTGTAATTCTAAAACAATTCGTTGTGCCGATTTTACGCCTATGCCTTTAATACGTTGAATAAGAGCGGTGTTTCCTTCTGCTATGGCTTGCTGAATTTCGGCGGGCGTAATTGAAGACAGCATCATTCGGCAGGTGCTTGGGCCAATACCCGAAACGGATATCAAATGAAGAAAAAGCTTTCGTTCTCCTTCGTCGGCAAAACCGTATAAGGTATGCGCGTCTTCTTTTACCTGCAACCAAGTATAAATTTTGCAGCGCTCGGCGTTGCCTAAAGCAGAAAAAGTATTTAATGATATATTGATATGATAACCCACTCCTCCCGCTTCAACAACAATGTAAGTGGGGCATTTGAAGGTTAATTTTCCATCAATATAACTATACATAGTTATTAAATGTTAATTTGAGATAAAAAGGTTAAAAAAAACATAACGACCCGAATATATTCAATGGTTAAATTAAATAATGTCTTGGTTATTTTTTAAATTTTGTATTCTCTTTTTTGTTACAACATTTTATGGCGGCTTTATTTCTGTTTTCATTTAAATTATCCTGCTGTTTTAGCCGGTTTTTTTGCTAAAAAAGCTGCTTTTTTTACCCCGTTCAAGCGCTTCTTCTTTTTCTTGAGCATCTACCACCGCAATGGTTATCATATTCACTATTTCGCGTACTGAACTGCCCAATTGCACAATATGTACGGGTTTTTTCAAGCCCAGCAAAATGGGGCCAACAGCCTCTGCCCCGCCTAATTCTTGTAATAGCTTGTAAGCAATATTGCCCGATTCTAAATTAGGAAAAATCAGCGTGTTTGCCGGCGCCCCAACCAATTTGCTAAACGGAAAGTTATCTCTCAGCATCTGGTTATTAATGGCAAAGTTTCCTTGCATATCGCCGTCTACAACCAGTTCAGGATGGTTTTTGTGCAATATTTCTACCGCTTTTCTTACCTTATCAGGAATTTCTCCGACGTTGGAACCAAAGTTGGAATAAGAAAGTAAAGCAATTTGGGGCTGAATATTAAACTTCTTAACCGAATTTGCCATCAACAGGGTTAAATCAACAAGTTCTTCGGCTGTTGGATTAACATTAACGGTTGTATCGCCAAAAAAAACGGGGCCTTTTTCGGTCATCATCATATAAATACCGGCCACTCGCTTTATGCCTTGCTCTGTGCCGATAACCTGAAGGGCAGGCTTGATTATGGTTGGATAATTTTTGGTAAGACCTGATATCATGGCATCGGCCTGGCCAAACTCTACCATTGAAGCCCCAAAGTAGTTTCTGTCTTGTAAAAGTTTTGTGGCTTCAGGCAAACTTACTCCTCTGCGCTGCCTTTTTTGATAAATGGCCTGCGCATATTTTTTAATGAGCTCGGTTTCTATGGCTGGTTCAATAATTTCTACCCCGTCCAATTCCAGGTTATTTTCTTCAATCAGCCGTTTAATTTTTTGTTTATCTCCTAATAAGACGGGCTTGGCAATACGGTCTTCGTTAACAATTTGCGCTGCCTTTAAAATTTTATAGTTATCGGCTTCGGCAAAAACCACCCGTTTAGGATTTAATTTGGCTTTATTGGTGATAATGCGCATGATAGAGTCGTCTATCCCTAAGCGAGTTTTCAATTCGTTTTCGTAAGCGTCCCAGTCGGTTATGGTTTTATGGGCAACGCCAGACTCTATGGCTGCTTTGGCTACTGCCATAGACACATTGGTCATCAAACGAAAATCCATCGGCTTTGGAATAATATAATCTTTGCCAAATTTTAAATTTTTGATATTATAAGCCTTATTAACCGATTCGGGAACCGTTTTTTTAGCCAAATCGGCAATGGCTTTTACGGCGGCAATTTTCATTTCTTCGTTAATAACCGTAGCTCTTACATCTAAAGCCCCTCGGAAAATGTATGGAAAACCCAGCACGTTGTTAATTTGGTTAGGATAATCAGACCGACCGGTACCCATCACAATATCTTTACGGGTAGCCACTGCCAAATCATAAGTTATTTCCGGGTCGGGATTAGCCATTGCCATTACGATGGGGTTTTTGGCCATTAATTTTAACATTTCCGGCGTAACCAAATCGGCTGAAGAAAGACCAATGAATACGTCCGAATCTTTCATCGCCTCTTCTAAAGTGTTCAGTTTTTTATTTGTAGCAAACTCCGCTTTAATGGGGGTTAGTTTTTCTCTGTCGGCACGGATTACTCCTTGGGTATCCAACATTACGATGTTTTCTTTTTTTGCCCCCAAAGCCACATATAAACGGGCGCAAGAAATGGCCGCGGCGCCCGCTCCGTTTACCACTATTTTAACCTTGTCTATCTTTTTTTTCTGAAGTTGGCAGGCGTTTAATAATGCGGCAGCAGAAATAATGGCTGTACCATGCTGATCATCATGCATTACCGGAATGTTTAGTTCCTTTTTCAGACGCCGCTCAATTTCAAAACACTCGGGCGATTTAATATCTTCTAAATTTATCCCGCCAAAAGTGGGCTCCAAAGCCTTCACAATGCGCACAAACTCATCTACATCTTTAGCATCCAACTCCAAATCGAAGACATCGATATCAGCAAATATTTTAAAAAGAAGGCCTTTGCCTTCCATTACCGGTTTACTTGCTTCGGGGCCAATATTGCCTAAGCCCAAAACGGCGGTACCATTGCTGATTACGGCAACCAAATTTCCTTTGGCGGTATACTTATAAGCCTCTTCTTTTTTTTCAGCAATTTTTAAGCAGGGTTCGGCAACTCCGGGCGAGTAAGCCAAAGCTAAATCTCTTTGCGAGCGATAAGGTTTTGTTGGAATAATTTCTATTTTACCCGGCCTACCCTGCGAATGGTAATCTAAAGCATCTTGTCTTCTATTAATTTTGCTCATAATTTTAATTTTAGCAGCCGCTAAGTTACAATTTATACGCGCAACAGCCAATTATCAACGTTTATTCAAGTTAAAACCCCGCTCAATCTTGTTTTTTTTGCTGTTTAAGCTCCGCTTTTATTCGGGATATCCTCTTTTTTTAATTTGTTTTTTTCGGCTTATGAGCCTCGTTTAAGCCCTAAAATGCAGAAACGTTTTTTTTATAGGTAATTTTTTATACATTTGTGCCTCTTTAGGGGTATTCTGAGAAAGAATTGAGAGAGTCCCTTTGAACCTGATCCGGTTTATACCGGCGTAGGGAAAAGCAGCAAGGCGTCGTTAACAGGGATTCTTTTGTTCGGGATTTTTCCTAAAGTCTTTTTATCTTAATTAGTAATTTTGCCATGGAAAAAACCCTTTGGGAACACATTCAGCTTGTAAAACAAAAATCTCCTCTTGTACACAATATCACTAACTATGTGGTAATGAATAATACGGCCAATGCTCTTTTGGCTTTGGGGGCTTCTCCGATTATGGCGCATGGCAAATCTGAGGTTGGTGAAATGGTTAACATTGCTGATTCAGTGGTTGTAAATATCGGCACTTTTGACGAATATTGGGCCGAGGCAAGCCTAATAGCGGCTGAAACAGCCCGCGCCGCAGGAAAGCCTTGGGTATTAGACCCGGTAGGGGCAGGAGCCACGTCTTTTCGCGATACGGTTCTAAATCAACTGTTACAATTTAAACCTACGGTTATTCGCGGCAACGCCTCTGAAATTATTGCGCTGGCCAAAGCCAATAAAACTGTAACCAAAGGAGCAGACAGTACCGCAAAAAGCAGCGAAGCGGTGCAGGCAGCCGATAGTATTGTGGCTCAATATGGCGTCATTGTTTGCGTTTCAGGTCAAACAGATATTATCTTTGCCGGCAATCAAAAGGTTTTCATAGAAAACGGGCACCCGCTTATGACCAAAGTAACCGGTCTGGGATGTTCTGCCTCAGCCCTTATCGGCGCCTTTATCGGGGTTGTGGAAAATAAAACAGAAGCTGTTGCCGCCGCAATGAGTTTGCTTGGCATAGCGGGCGAATTGGCTGTGCAACAAAGCAATGGCCCGGGTAGTTTGCAACTAAACCTGATCGATAAACTGTACAACATCACCAAGCAAGAGTTTCTTGAAAAGATAAAGGCGGTAAAGCAATGAATGCACATCCTTTGTTTCCTTATCAATTGTATTTGGTAATTTCTGAGGCTGATTGTAAAGTGGCGGGTTTTCTTGAGGTAGCGGAGGCGGCAATACTTGGCGGGGTTGATATTATACAGCTTAGAGAGAAGAACATTGATACCGAATCGTTTTTAAAAAAAGGCCGTATGCTAAAAGAAATAACCGATAAATATCAGATCCCTTTAATTATCAATGATAATGTGTGGGTGGCAGAACTGACTTCTTCTGCCGGAATACACGTTGGGAATCATGATGCCGGTCCGTTTTGTTTAAGGCAACAACCTTTTTGTCAAGATAAGATAATCGGTTATTCTATCGAATCTGTTTCTCAACTTCAAAATGAGCATGTTTCTGTTTCCGATTATCTCGGTATCAGTCCGGTATTTACCACTCCAACCAAAACAAATACGATAACCGAATGGGGGCTTAGCGGCATTATCCAAATAAGGGCGCTTACCGAAAAACCGCTGGTTGCTATCGGCAATATCGGGTTAAAAAATGCCCGAGAGGTTGTTCGGGCCGGGGCAAACTGCATTGCGGTAGTATCAGCAATATGCAGCGCCTGTAATCCGCAAAAAGCCGCTTACGAATTAAAAAACAGCATTTTAAAATGAAAAAATATTTTTACCCTTCGGTATTATCAATTGCGGGCTTTGACGGTAGCGGAGGAGCCGGCATTCAAGCAGATATAAAAACCATTTCGGCTTTGGGCTGCTTTGCAACAACGGTATTAACCGCCTTACCCGTACAAAATACCCAAGGAGTAGGCAAGATTTATCGGGTTTCAACCAAAGCCGTGTCCGACCAACTTGAAGCCATATTAGATGATATTTTTCCAATGGCTATAAAAATTGGAATGGTTCACAGCCCAAAACTGGTGGAAACAATTGTAAAATCTTTAAGCAAATATAAAAAAATACCCCTTGTATTTGATCCGGTAATGGTGGCTACAAGCGGGCATCGGCTAATCGAAGAACAAACAATTTCAACAATTATCAAAGAATTGTTTCCCCTTGCAGACCTTATTACGCCTAATATGGACGAGGCCGCCATTCTTGCTAAAATGGAAGTAAAAACCCTGACCGATATGCAACTTGCCGGAGAGCGAATAAAAGAATTGGGTTGTCGAAATATTTTACTAAAAGGAGGACATCAAAAAACAACAAAAATCATTTCGTTTCTTTTTGACCAAAACGGTTGTCAACACGCTTTTGAAACCGAAAAATTTGAAACCAATAACACGCATGGCTCAGGTTGTACGCTATCATCGGCAATAGCCTCTTATTTGGCGCAAGGCAAACAATTGCTTGAAGCAGTTGCTTTGGGGCAGCAGTATACATACCAGGCCGTCAAAAATGGTAAAGATGTTCAAACAGGAAAAGGAAACGGGCCTTTAAATCATTTTTTTAACCCTCAAAAATTAATCAAATATGAAATGGTCTGAACAAACTTGGAAAAAAACAGAAAATATCTACCAATCTATATTAGCCTTGCCCTTTATAACGGAGCTTTCATCGGGTACTTTGGCAACAGAAAAGTATCGTTTTTATATGGCTCAAGATTCTTTATACCTTGAGCATTTTGGCAAAGCCCTCTCCTTAATTGCTGCCCGGAATAACGACAAGCAATACGCGCTTGCTTTTATCCGCTTTGCCGAAAATGCCTTTGTGGCAGAACATGCTTTGCATGAGTCTTTTTTTAAAGATTTTGGGGTAACAAACAAAGGCATTTTAGAGCCCGCCGGTCATCATTATGTGCATTATTTAAAAAGTACGGCGGCATTAGAGCCCGTAGAGGTGGCAATGGCTGCGGTACTCCCCTGTTTTTGGATATACGAAAAGGTTGGGAAACATCTTTTTGAAAACCAAAAATCAGATAATAATCCTTACCGAAAATGGATTGATACTTATAGCGGGAACGAATTTACGCTTGCCGCCCAACAGGCCGTCAGTTTTTGCGATAAAGCGGCAAAAAATACAAACTCCGACATCAGAAAAAGAATGACAAACGCATTTATCCTGTCTTGCAAAATGGAATCTCTTTTTTGGCAAGCAACTTATAGCTTAAAAAAATGGGAGCGAGGCTAAATTCCTTAAACGTCCTCTTGGCTAACTGCTTTATTTGTCATAACGATTAATTTGTTCGGCGTTGCAGTTTTAACTCTTATTAATTTTCAACACCATTCCGGGCTTTAAAGCGGCTTTAGTTAAGCCGTTTGTTTTTTTAATACCCGATACGGTTGCGCCGGCAAATTTTTTAGCAATTTCAGAGAGCGTATCGCCTGCTTTAATTTTATAAGTAAAAAATGTTGCTTTGGGTTTGGCTCCTAATTTAGGATTACGGTAGGCTATGTAAATTTTTAACTTTTGGCCGGGTATAATGGTAAAGTTTGGCAAATGATTCCAAACCTTTATATCCTGCGCTTCTACACGGTATTTTTTTGCTATGAGGTTTAATACCTGTCCGGGTAAAACTTTATGAAAGATGCATTTGAAACTTGATTTTGCGTTCTTCCACTCCTTTCGGCGGAGTTTGCGTACATCGCCGATTGATGCCAAAATAATCTTCCGCTCTACGGAGGCTTCGGCATTTAAAATTTCGTAAACAGCCTGATAGTCTGTCGGCTGTATAACAGGAAGCACCAAGCGCTTCCCGTCTTCCTGTGTTCCGTTAATTATTTTTTTCTTAAACGACGGATTTAAATTAGCCAACACGCTTTCCTGGTAATGGGTAGCGGTTGCCAAATCTGACAACAAAACATATTTGTTTACCTGAATAGTATCCGTTTTAAAAGGAAACGGCGAAGGCTGAGAAACAATATCGTGTTTTAAAGCGTAGTTCATCACATAAACTGCGGCAATATACGCAGGAACATAATTTCGGGTTTCTTTCGGTAAAAACGGGCGAATTTTCCAAAAATCCGATGAACCGGCTTTAGCAATTGCGCGCTTTACATTTGTTTTTCCGCAATTGTATGCCGCAATGGCCAAAAGCCAGTCGCCTAATTCTTCATAAGCGTCTTTAAAATAGGCTGCCGCCGCATAACTTGCCTGAATGGGGTCTTTTCTTTCATCAACAAAATTATCGATATTTAAACCGTAGGCTTTCCCTGTTCCAAACATAAATTGCCAAATTCCGGTTGCTCCAAACCTTGAAACGGCATAAGGATTTATTTTGGATTCTATAACGGGTAAATATTTAATCTCTTCGGGAATTCCATACTCGGCAAGCGCTTTTTCAAAAATTGGAAAATAATATTTTCCCAACCCGAGTATTCTGCTAAAATCCGATTTTCTATTGCTGTAGATATCGATATATTCTTGCACGTATTTGTTATAGCTAAGGGGGATGATTTGTTGTATAGAATCTAATCGAAATTTAAATAAAGCGTTTTGATTAAATGTAATTGGTAAATTTACCGAAGGAACTGTTGCCGTGTCTGCTTTTAAACTTTGAGATATGTTTTTTGCCGGCGAATCTCTTTTAATGGCAGGCTGCGCTATAAGAGATAATGAAAAAAATAAACAGGAGATAAACAATACAACTTCTTTCATAGGAAAAGCATTTTCAAGTTTCTTTATTCCATAGCGTCTAAAAATTTTTTTGAAAAAGCCAGTAACCGACCTTCGTCAAAATGATTGGCGGTTAACTGCAAACTCAACGGCAAGCCTGCTTTATTTTCGCCCAAAGGTAATGCAATGGCAGGATTACCAGATAAAGAAGCCAATACGGTATAAATATCGGCCATGTACATCTGCAAAGGATCTTTTACGTTTTGGCCAATTTTAAATGCCGGGGTAGGAGCCACGGGGCTAAGTAAAAAATCATAGTTCTGAAATAGTTCATCCACTTTATTTCTGATTAACCGCCGTACTTTTTGCGCTTTTTGATAATAAGCCTCGTAATAACCGGCGCTTAATATAAACGTGCCCAACAAAACGCGTCGTTTAACTTCTTCGCCAAAACCCTCGGCTCTGGAAAGTTTATAAAGTTCATGCAGGTTTTCAGCATCTTTATTGCGGTAGCCATAATGCACCCCGTCATACCTGGAAAGGTTAGAAGAAGCTTCGGCCATGGTAAGAATATAATAGGTAGGAACCAAATAGGCCAACAAATCAAAAGAAACGTAGCTTATTTTATGGTTTTGCTTTTTTAATGCTTCAACGGCTTTTAAAATCGATTCTTTAATTTCCGGATCCAAGCCTTCATTTTCGACGGTTTCTTTTAAAACGGCTATTTTTTGCGTTCCGGTTATATTTAGGTTTTCGGTATAAGCGGGAACCGCCAAAGGCGATACGGTACTGTCATAATCATCTGCTCCGGCCAAAACTTCCAGCAATAAGGCGGCATCGTCCACCGAGGAGGTAATAGGCCCAACCTGGTCAAAAGAAGAAGCAAACGCCAAAACGCCATAACGAGAAATACGTCCGTAAGTAGGTTTTAAGCCAATACATCCGCAAAAAGCGGCCGGCTGCCTTATCGAACCGCCGGTATCGGTTCCTAACGCCGCCAAACACATATCTGCCTGCACCGCAACAGCCGAACCTCCCGAAGAGCCTCCGGCAACATGTTGCGCGTTTGCCGCATTTTTTACCGCCCCCAAATAAGAGGTTTCGCTAGACCCGCCCATCGCAAATTCATCGCAATTTAATCGGCCGATAATAATGGCGTCTTCTTTTAACAAACGCTCTGTTACGGTAGCATTATAAGGCGAAACAAACCCTTCCAACATTTTAGACGAGGCCGTTACCCGATGATTTTTATAACAGATGTTATCTTTAATGCCGATAACCATTCCCGCTAATTTACCTGCGGTACCATGAGTAATTTTGCGCTGAACAACTTCTGCTTGCTTTTGGGCAGAATGAAAAAACACCTCGTTGAAAACATTGAGCTGTCGTTGATTTTCTATCTGCCGAAAATAATAAAACAGTAATTCTTTCATCGTAAGTTGCCCGGTATCCAGAAACTGCTTAATTTTGTTTAAAGAAGTATATTTCTTCAAAACTAAAAGACCTTTGGTTATTTCAATTTATTTTCGTTGGCATTATTTGAATCATCGCTGTCTTTGCCGTCTTTGCCTTCCTTAAATTCTTTAATACCTCTTCCCAAACCGCGCATCAGTTCGGGAATTTTTCTCCCGCCGAACAACAATAAGATAACCAGCACAAGAACTATAAGCTCTGTGCCCCTCGCGCCGCCAAAAAACCCGACTAAATTTGTTAGTTGTGCCATTTTTTTTATTTTAAAAGCCTTTAAATCAAATTAACCGAAAATTTTACCCTAAAGCTTTCTCCGGTCTTTTATTCCGTTTTTCCTTCCGGATCTTTTTTCAGCGGAACCTCGCCATAAGCGGTATTTTGTAAAGCGGCATCCGGCGCAGGGTTAACCTGTTTTCGCTCGTTTTTTTCAGAATTTTCATCAACGTCTAAATCAGATTTGACGGCATTTATATTCTGGTGTATTTCTCTTTTTACCCCTTCTGACGCGTCCTTAAATTCTCTGATGCCTTTACCCAAACCGCGCATCAATTCAGGCAATTTTCTCCCGCCGAACAACAATAAGATAACCAGCACAAGAACTACAAATTCTCCCCCTCCTATGCCCATAAAATCCAATAATACGCCCTGATTCGTCATAACCTGTATTTGCACAAATGTAACCATTATTGCTTATAGTTTATCTTGCAATCCAACTTTCCGGATTTTGGGGGACTGCCCCCCGATTAATTTGGAACCCTAATTCGGGCACCTCGTCATTAGTTGCTACCACGCCAATTGCCTGTTTGGTTGTTACAGACGATCCCTTGCCAACGTAAACGCTTTTTAGGTTAGAGTATGTTGTAAAATATTCGCCATGCCTAATAATGACAATATATTTGCCAAAAACAGGCACAACGCTTCCTACCGTGCCGTTAAATACCGCTTTAACAGAAGCATTCTCGTCTGTTTGAAAAGTTATGCCGTCATGATGAGCCAAAGCCTGATCAACCTTGTAAGAACCAAAATGAGATGTAATGTAGCCGCGCTCTACCGGCCAAGGCAAACTGCCTTTATTATTTTCAAAGCCTGCAGACAGCTTGGCATCTGCCGGGCTGCTTCTTAACAGTTCGCCAGTGGTTTTGGGTTTTGCCGCCGTTTCCGGCGCTTCTCTTCCTTCTGCCTTTGCTTTTGCGGCCGCCAAACGCAGCCTTTCTTTTTCTTCCTCTTCTGCTTTGCGCCTCGCCTCGGCAATTTCTTTTGTAATGGCCGCTTTAATAGCCCTGTCTAATGCCTCATTTTGTTTCCTCTTCTTTTTAATATCGCTTGAGTATAGTTTTTCCTCCTTGCTTAACTTATTTAATACAATGGTTTGTTCTTCCTTGTTTTTATCCAACTTGTTTTTTTCTGATTCCTGTTCTTTTAACAACGATCCTTTATTTTTTAACTTCTTATCGAGCATTACAATCTGATTGCTCAGTTCTTTTTCGGTTTGCTGAATGTAAGCAGCCTGTTTTTTACGATATTGCCCAAACTGCTGAAGATGCTTAATACGTTTGTAAGCCTGATTAAAATCCTTTGCCGCAAAAATAAACATCATTTTACCATAGGCATTTTTATTGCGCTGGGCAAAGCGAATCATAGCCGCGTATTCTTTTTTTAGTTCATCCAATTGTTTTTGGAGATTATGTACCTCGCCGGTGTTCTCGGTAATTTTGTTATCTAGGTTTTTCATCTCCGTATTAATGGTCGAAATTTTTTCTTGACGTAATCGTATTTGAGCTTTAAGCGCGTTAATTTGGCTTAAAGTAAGTTTTTTGCCCTTGGTTGTTCTGTTAAGATTTTTTTGAGCAAGTTCAATTTCGCGTTGCAACGCTTCTTTTTTACGCTTTAATTCTTTGCTCGTTTGGGCAATTCCGTTAACGCTTAAAACGATAAAAAGTAGTGAAACAAGTACGCTAATTAACTTCATTAGGCCAAAAGTATAAAATTACTTGATTACCTGAAAACTTTTGGGAACCGAAAAAGGGAATTCTAATGCCGCATCCGGTTCGATTTTAGTAAATGCAATATCTATCGTTATTTCTTTGAGATCCTCCGCAAAAAAGGAAGAAATCTTTAATTTGGAAGGAACCATCCCATGGCCAACTTTAACATATTGATCATAGGTTACTTTTAACGATTGCGAAACTTGCGGATCGTTCAGGGTTAGTTCGTTCATTTTTAAAAGAGTATTGAAAACGCTTCGGTAGGTTAATTCTTCTTTAACGCCGCTGCTAACCCAGAGGCCGTTTTCAAGCGTTAGTTTAGACGGTTGGTCCATAAAAAGAGGGCAGGTATTTGCTGAAAAAATAGATTGCAACAAGCCAAAGTTTACCTGCGGATTAATAAATTCATGAATATAAGTAAAGGGTTTTCTGGTAATGGTTTTCTTCGCCCTGTTCATTAAAAACAAACTATCCGGCGTTATAACAACTCTGGCTATCTCTATAACTCCCCCCAAAGCGCTTACGCTGACCCAAATCATCTGTTCTTTTTTTATACGAATGTTTAAACCAACCTCGTTTTTTTGACTTTTACCATTTTCCTGATCATCAACCGATAATATTGCTTTTCCTTTTAAGGCCAAAAAATTATATGTTAAATCTTTACTTTTTAATGTGTTTATGATTTCTGCCCTGTTGTATGTTGTGTCATAATTAGCCGTATCGGCGCCGGTTACGGCAGTTGCTACCGGAACTGTTATCAGCATTTTTTTAGCCTTACAAGCTGTCGCTAAAATAATGAATCCGGCAATTGCCAATTTATTTAATATATTGCTTCTCATTAATTTTTTGCGTTAATTTTTGACTGTTATTACCTGCCGCTTTTGCTTTTTGCCATTGCAATAATGCCGCTTCTTTGTCTCCTTTTAAAAACAGGATATTACCGTAATTTTCCAAATAAACGCCGTTTTGATCGCCGTTGTTTTTCAAGGCTTTTTCTTGCCAAACAAGCGCTTCTGCCAATCGGTTAAGTTTGGTTAACACAAAAGCGTAGTTATCTGCAACCGCCGGATTTTCGGGTAATGCCTTTGCCGCTTTTGCCGCCAGTTGCTCGGCTTTAGGCAGATTATAACCCCTCAGGGCAAGATAATAAGCATAGTGACTTCCTATTAAAACATTATCGGGCGCCAGTTCTTTAGATTTTTCAAAAGCAATATCGGCTTCTTTCAACTTTTGTTGATCGATAAATACCTCTGCTTGCAAGCCATAAATCATCGCCATCAGCTCCTTATCGTCTGAAGCCAGCTCGGTAGCCGTTTTTAGTTCATAGGCGGCTTCGGCGTTTTTTCCTGTTCGATGCAATGCGAAAGCGCGGTAGTAATAAATAATCGCTTGATTTGGAAAGTACCTTAGCGCTTCTTCGCCGGTTTTTACTGCTTCATCGTAGTCTGTTGTTAAATTTTGCAGCCCAAGCAACTTTTCATAAGCCAAATAAGTTTTATCGGCTAACTTTATAACTTTGGCATATTGGGCTTTGGCAAGCCGAAACTCTCCCTGCCGGTACAATACATCGCCATAAAGAATCAACAGCTTTACCTCTTCAGGATTTGTTTCAAGCGATTGTCGGCATAATTCTGACGGTCTTTTTATCGATTCCCAATTGCTTGTTTTAAGCATTTTGTCTATTAAATTAATCTTAAGGGCAATAGGCATAGACGGGCTGGCAAAAGCGTCTTTTAATGCCGCCTCAGCCAATTCGTTTTTATTTTGTAATTGGTAAGTCTGAGCGAAAGCCAAAGAAATCTCATAATTTTCGCCTCTGGTTTGTTTTGCTTTTTGTAAAACTTTGAGCGCCTGTTCATACTTGCCTTGTTTGCCGAGATTATCGCTCTCTGCCAGCAAGGCTTTAACGTCTTGCCGGTCATCTGCCTGAGGCCTATTTACCCCTTGGTTAGCATCAGCCCCCATAAATTTTTGACGCGCAAAGCTTAACTTACCCGAAGAGCCAAACCTGTTTTCTATTTCCTGAAAAATCAGCTTAACAGAATCTTTTTTCCCCTGTAAAAAAAGAACCTCTGCCTTATCAAAATAATAACTTTCGGTTTTTGGAGAAAGCGCAATAAGCAAATTTAAACTGTTTGACTGCGACTCGGTATTTCCGTTTTTTTTATAAATTTCAACCAACAACCGCATATACCACTCGTTTTTAGGGTTTAAAGCGATGGCTTTTTTTATATTGGTTTCGGCCGGCAAAAGTTTTTGTTGTTTAATGTTGATGCTGGCAAGTTCAAAAAAAGCAGCATCCTGATTTGGGTTTACAGCCACAATTTGGGCAAAAAAACTTTCTGCTTTTGGCAAATTGCCGTTAAGTTTTTCTATCAATCCGGAAAAATAAAGGTCTTTTATTGCGTTTTCACTCAATGGTTTTTCCGGCGTTTGGGCTTTTGCCAAAAACGTCGATATTAAAAAAAATAAAATCATTCGCATTTTCATCCCTCTCAGATAAAAGGCTTTTCGAAAATGCCACTTTTTTACCAAAAACACAACTTTCAAGCCCTAAAGATTATTTGAATGTAAAAATACCTAAAACTTGAAGTTTTAAATTTTTTTTAACCATTTTTCACAACTTGGTTATTCTTGGTATGCGGATAATTTGTTTGAACCTCGCGTATTAATTACTTCGCTTTTTGATGCGAAGGAAATCCGGCGTCACTGAGATAATCGGTTTTAATGCGGCAAGGTTGTCAGCAACTTGGAAACTCAAACCCATGTCAACAAGACGCCCCCAGGTTTACGCCGAAATAGCTTTTTTAAAGCCCGCTTTAATTTAATTTAAAAGGAACTATCAACTGAAACTCCGGAATATTTGCAATAAAATCAACATCATCAAACATGCGCCGCATAACATAATGGCCTCGCATACTGCCTATATCTGTTTTAAGATTACAGCCCGATAAATAAATATATTTTTCGGCAGGCGGTATAATCGGTTGTCGGCCAACAACCCCTCTGCCCTCAACCTCTTTTACATTGCCATTGCTGTCAAAAATAATCCACTTTCTGCGCAAAAGCTGTACGGCATAATCAGATAAATTTTCTATGACAATACGGTAAGCGAACATAAAATGTTGTTTTGCCGGATTAGAATATTCTTTCTGATAAACGGTATTAACAGATATTTTAACTCCTTGGGTAATTGCAGTAACCATAATACGGGTTTATTAATTTCGGTTAAATTATCTCGTAATTACGGAAGAAACAACCTCCATATTGGTATATTTAAAGGCTATTTCTTCTAATAACTGATAAAGTATGTCTATATTTTCTTCTTGTACTAATCGGGCGCGATAAAGTTTAAAATCGGGTAACCCTTTAAAATAATTGGCATAATGACGGCGCATTTCAAAAATGCCTGTTTTTGTCCCTTTCCATTGTATTGATTTTTGAAGATGGGTGCGGCAGGTCATTACGCGCTCTGCTAAAGTTGGCCCTGCTAAATGTTTTCCGGTGGCAAAAAAGTGTTTTATTTCTCTAAAAATCCAAGGATAACCAATGGCGGCACGCCCAATCATCATGCCGTCTACTTCATACTCCAATCGCCAGTTGGCCGCTTTTTGGGGGCTATCCACATCCCCATTGCCAAAAACAGGAATTTTAATGCGCGGATTACGCTTTATTTTTTTAATGAGCGTCCAATCGGCCTCGCCTTTATAAAGCTGAGCCCGCGTGCGGCCATGTATGGTTAAAGCTTGTATGCCTGCATCTTGTAATCGCTCTGCCGCCTCTTCTATGTTTTTAGTGTGATCATCCCAACCTAAGCGTGTTTTCACGGTAACCGGCAAAGGGGTTGCTTTTATAATCGCTTCGGTCATTTTTACCATTTTAGGAATGTCTTGCAACAGGTTTGCGCCGGCGCCCCTACAGGCCACTTTTTTAACCGGGCATCCATAATTAATGTCTATTAAATCCGGCCGAGCCAAAGCGGCAATTTCAGCCGCCTGACGCATGCTTTCTATATTGCTGCCAAAAATCTGAACGCCAATAGGACGCTCATGTTCAAAAACATCCAGTTTTTGCCTGCTTTTTGCGGCAGAGCGAATTAATCCTTCCGAAGAAATAAACTCGGTATACATCATGTCGGCTCCGCCTTTTTTGCAAACAAAACGAAACGGAGGGTCGCTAACGTCTTCCATAGGCGCCAACAACAAAGGGAATTCTCCTAAGTTAATATTTCCTATCTTTACCGGCATGTTATTCTGCAAGATAATCTTTGCCAAAGGTACAAACTTTGTTATATTATAACGTTTTTGTAATTTAACTAAAAAATAATCTCGCCTGTAAATGCAATTATACGAGAAAAAAACAACAGAACGGCATCCTTTTGTTCAGCTTATTTTTTTGAGTCTGTTAGTTGCCGGAAGTCTTTTGGCGTTCTCTGCTTGCGCTTTAATTGTTGTTGTTTTTATGGGCGGGATATCCTTATCGCAAATCCTTGTTAATCAAAGTAACGATATAAATGCAATTAAAATATTCCTTTTTGTACAACAATTGAGTTTGTTTTTAATTCCGGCGCTGTTGTTGGGCGTTACCGAGGGCAAAAAGCCCAAACAGTTTTATGGTTTGGAAATGCCTTTAAGCAAAATGGTTATTGTTTTTTGGCTAATGCTGGCATCGCTTCCTTTTATTTCAAAAATTAACGAACTAAACCAGCAGATAGTTTTACCTGCTTTTTTAAAAAACGTGGAAAACTTGCTGCAACAATCCGAAAAGTCTAGTCAAGAACTTTCGCTAAAACTGCTTACCATAAAAAATATAGAGGCGTTTATAAGTTCTTTTATTATTATGGTTATAACCCCTGCCGTTTGTGAAGAGTTTTTATTTCGGGGAGCGATACAAAGAACTTTAAAAAGATGGTTTGTAAATCCGCATTCGGCAATTTGGCTGACAGCCGCGATTTTCAGCGCCATTCATTTTCAATTTTACGGCTTTTTTACCCGCTTATTTTTGGGCGCCGGTTTAGGATACATTTATTTTTATACGGGAAGTCTTTGGTGCGCCATTTTTGGCCATTTTTTGAATAACGCCACCGTAGTTGTTTTTGTTTACTATCTGCAACTAAAAGGAAAACCGATAACCGAAGAAGCGGGAGGCCAAATAGGATGGGTTGAATTTTTAGTTAGTACGCTGTTAACCTTTTTTTTGTTTAAGATTTTAAAAGATCGGGCGGAAAAAAAAAGAATTAAAAAAGATTAAATAATCATGAAAACTAGAACTGTTACCGCCTTTTTCTTTACCATTGTTATGTTGGGGTCCGTTTTTTTAGGCCCATACGTTTTTGCCGGATTTTACTTGGTTTTAAGTTTGACAACTTTGCTGGAATTTTATAAACTCATAAAAACGGCAGGAATCAGACCGCATGTAACCATTGGCGTTATGGTGGCGGCAATTATATTTCTTATTACGATAGCTTATCATTTTTTTCAGTTCCAAACCAAATACCTGATGATTGGAGTACCCCTTGTTTTTGCTGTTTTTGTGGTAGAACTCTATAAAAAATCTAAAATTCCCTTTGCCAATATTGCTTATACTTTTGTGGGTTTTATATATGTAACCATTCCTTTTTGTTTTTTTTACGCCTTGGGATACTTAGCGGAAGCTAATGAATACAAATTTCAATTACCCCTTTCATTTTTACTGATGCTTTGGGCCAATGATACCGGGTCTTATCTTTTTGGGATGAGATTTGGAAAACGTCGTTTATTTGAACGGCATTCTCCCAAAAAATCGTGGGAAGGTTTTTTTGGCGGAATGTTTTCCTGTTTGTTGGTTGCATTTATTGTTTCGTTGTTTTACGCGCAAATTTTACCGTTGGTATGGGCCGGTATGGCGGGGCTTATTTCGGCATTTGGCACTTTGGGCGATTTAATAGAAAGTATGTTAAAACGAAGTCTTGATACCAAAGACAGCGGGCATTTTTTGCCTGGCCACGGAGGGTTTTTAGATCGGTTTGACGGTCTGCTAATAGCGGCTCCGGTGGTATACGTTTATTTGTATTTGGCGTTTTAATCGGTTTTGACGCCGTTTTTTTGATTAATCAGCAGGCAGGATTTAAATCATTTCTAATATTTCAATCGCTTCATCAACAGAGTTGACGTTTTGGAAATCAATGCGCAAAGTATTTTTTATTTCCTTTAATCGGCATAGTCGAGGATGATTTTGAGCAAAATTCAATATCCGAGTAAAAACCTCGCTATCAAAAAAAGCCGATTGTTTATCGCTCACAAAATATCCGCGAAGCGCGTTGTTTTTATAACTTAATTTTTCGAAGCTCTTTTTTTTGCCGACCCATTGCAGACGCAAGACTTGCAGCATGGTTTTAACCGGTTTTGGCGCCGGCCCAAAACGGTCTTTCAAACGGGTTTCAAAGTCGATAATTTGTTTTTCGGTTTCCAACTTAGAAACTTCGGTATATAAATTATACCGTTCGGTAAGATTGGTAACATAATCATCGGGTATAAACATTTCCAAATCGGTGTCTACTTGGGTAAAATTTACAAAAGGGCGCGCGGGTTCGTCTTTAAATAAATTTTTAAACTCGGCGTCTTTCAATTCCTGAATGGCTTCGTCCAAAATTTTATTATACATTTCAAAACCTATTTCAGCAATAAAACCGCTTTGTTCTCTGCCTAATAAGTTGCCGCTGCCGCGGATGTCTAAATCTCTCATGGCGATGTTAAATCCGCTGCCCATATCAGAAAATTCTTCAATGGCGCTAAGGCGTTTGCGGGCTTCGGCGGTAAGGGTAGATAAAGGCAGAGACAATAAATAACAAAAAGCCTTTTTATTGCTTCGGCCAACCCGCCCGCGCATTTGATGCAAATCGCTTAATCCGAACATGTGTGCGTGGTTAATGATAATGGTATTTGCATTGGGGATGTCTAATCCGGCCTCAATGATGGTTGTGGCGACCAATACATCTTTTTCTCCGTTGATAAAATCCAACATCACATCTTCTAAAGCGTCGCCATCCAGTTGTCCGTGTGCAATGCCAATTTTTGCCTGCGGCGCCAACGATTGGATTAACCCGCCTATTTGCGGCAATTCGTTTACGCGATTATGAATAAAGAATACCTGCCCGCCGCGATTGAGTTCGAAATGGACGGCTTGTTGTATCAGTCTGTTATTAAAAACATGCAACTCGGTGGTTACGGGCTGGCGGTTTGGAGGCGGAGTGCTCATAATTGATAAATCGCGCGCGCCCATTAAAGAAAAATGTAAGGTACGCGGAATGGGGGTGGCCGTTAAGGTTAGCGTATCAATGTTAATGCGTATTGCTTTTAGCTTTTCTTTGGCTGTAACGCCAAATTTTTGTTCCTCATCAATAATCATTAGCCCCAAATCCTTAAACTTTACGTCTTTACTGAGCAAGCGGTGGGTGCCAATTACGATATCTATTTTTCCTTCGGTTAATTTTTCTACCGTTTCTTTAATCTGTTTGGGAGTTTTAAACCGATTGATATAATCAACGGTACACGGAAAATCTTTTAACCGAGATGAAAAAGTTTTAAAATGCTGTAAGGCCAAAACCGTGGTTGGCACTAAAATCGCAGCTTGTTTATTATTGGCAACGGCTTTAAAGGCTGCCCTAATGGCAATTTCGGTTTTTCCAAAGCCAACATCTCCACAAACCAACCTGTCCATCGGATGGGGCGCTTCCATGTCTTTTTTTATTTCGGCGGTAGTTTTAATTTGATCCGGCGTATCTTCGTAAATAAAAGAAGCCTCCAGTTCGGTTTCCAAATAACCATCGGGCGCAAAAGCGGTTCCGGTTTGTGTTTTACGCAAGGCGTAAAGTTTAATCAGGTCTCTGGCAATATCTTTTACTTTTTTTTTAGTTGTTTTTTTAAGTTTATCCCAAGCGTCGGTTCCTAGTTTATTCATTTTGGGCGGGGCGCCGTCTTTGCCGGTAAATTTGGCGATGCGATTTAAAGAGTTGATGTTTACATATAGCAAATCGTTGTCTGCATACACCAAACGAATCATTTCTTGAGTTTTGCCATTAACTTCTATTTTCTCCAAACCGGCATATTTTCCAATCCCGTGATCAATATGAGTCACAAAATCGCCCGGCTTTAAATCGCGAAGTTCTTTTAAAGTAATGGCCAAATTTTTCTGATAACCTTTTTTTAGTTGATATTTATAAAAACGATCAAAAATTTGATGATCGGTATAGAACGCCAGTTTTTGTTCGCGGTCTACAAAACCTTCCCGAAGCGAGGCGTTAATCGGAGTAAACCTTACCGTTTTATCGATATCTTCTAAAATAGCATATATGCGTTCTATCTGTTTGGAAGAGTTGGTGAAAATAAAATTGATGACGTTGGCTTTCTCATTTTCTTTCAGATTGTGGATCAGCAAACCAAAATCTTTGTTGAAAGAGGGTTGAGGCCTGGTATCGAAATAAAAAACCCGATCGGTTTGGTAAAAAAATTGTTTGCCAAATTCTATAATGACAAAATCCTTAAACAAGTTTGAAAGCGTTTTTTCATCGCTGAACCCAATTTTTGGGTCTAACCAAGCGGGGTTTTGTTGTTTATCAGACAAGGGGAAGGCTTTCCAAAGTTCAACGGCTTTTTTGTATCCGTTTTTTACCGCGTCTAAAACATACTGAACATCTTTAAACCATAGCTGCGTATCTTTATCGATATACTCCAGCAGGCTGATGTTGTTTTCTGTGAGAAATTTAGCCTGTAAGTTGGGAACAATGGTTAACGATTTTACCTCATCAACAGAAAGCTGACTTTCTACTTCAAACATGCGGATGCTTTCTACCTTGTCGCCAAAAAACTCAATGCGATAAGGAAGGTCGTGAGAAAACGAAAAAACGTCTACAATTCCTCCCCGAATGGAAAACTGACCGGGCTCATACACAAAATCGCTGCGTTCAAAATCATAACCGGTTAAAAATTCATTAATAAAATCGATACCTAGCCTGTCATTTATCCCAATTTCCAAGTTGTTTTTTTCTAAAACCAACCGGTCAATTACCTTTTCGGCCAAAGCTTCCGGGTAGGTAACTACAATTTTTCCATATTCAGAACGATGGTTAAGTTCATTGAGAATTTTTGCTCTTAAGAGCAACTTGGCCGCGTCTATTTGCGTAAAATCAAACCCCTTTCTATATGATGAAGGGAAAAGAAAAATCTCTTTATCCATAATGGCTTCCAGATCTGAAAGAAAATAGCAGGCTTCTTCATGAGAGGGTAAAATGAACAGTTGCGGCTTGTGAGAAGAAAAATAAGTTGCCGCAGCAACAACGGCATCAGCAGACCCCGCCAAACCTTTTAGCCGGATGTTTTTGCTTGCATTTAACGTTTGGAGTAACGACAGGATACGATGATCGTTTTGATACCTGTTAATAAGATTTTGAATGTTCACCGGCCAAAGATAAAAATTTAGTTTTTTTATCCGGGCGGTTCTGTTTCGTTGTTTTTTATTTTCCAAATCTGTTATGCGTTCTTTAGGTTTTGCGAACGAAATTTTATGCCTGCCGAATGGTTATATTTTCGAAGTAACAAAATGCATTTCTTGTTCTCTAAACGGTATAAAAAATGACCCGGTTAAAAAGCATTAAATTAGAATGGGTTTTGGGGGCGGCGGTTTTAGAGCTGTTGGCTGTTTCAGATCCGCATGAGCCTTATTTTACCTTATGCCCTTTGGCCAAGCTGGGTATAACCGGTTGCCCTGTCTGCGGATTGGGAAGGTCGGTTAGCACCTTGTTTAACGAACAAATTTTGGAAGGTTTTCGATACCGCCAATTGGTATTCCGGCATTAGCGTTGATTGTTTTCCGCTTTTGCTTGTTAACTTTATTAAGTAAAAAAGCTTTTAACTATAAGAAAGGAAATTAGTCATGTACGAGCGACAATTTATGTTTTTACCGGGTATTACCCAAGAAGAATACGCCTATTTGCAAACGGCAACAACCGGCTTAAACGAGCAACAAATGCGCCTTTTTTTAATGATTTATTTAAATAAACGAAAAAACCCCAACGACATGCTTTTATTCGGCATAATAGGTTTTTTCTTGCCGGGATTATTGCGGTTTGTTGTTATGCAAACAGGCAAGGGCATACTTTACCTGTTTACCTTTGGCTTATGCTTCATCGGTTCAATTGTAGACTTGGTAAAGTATAAAGAAATTACCTTTGAGTATAATCAAAAAATAGTGTTTGAAACCATTCAGTTTGTTAGAAAGGGAAGCGGGCTTTAAAAGGCTTAAATTACCAAATTAAAGGTAGCAGCGGCATTACTGTTTAAAGATAAGTTGAAACCCCTGTTACTACGCTTAACCGAAAAGTGTTTTTGGTTTCATTCAGCACAATTAAAACCATTTTTCCGTTTAGGTTTTTAAAAGCAACGTTTGGAAGCACTTTAACGTGGTTGGAAGCAACCCTTGCTGCCCCGGGTCGAACAAACATTGCCGCTTGTGCAATAATTAGGCGGGGTTTCTTTTTGCCTTGTTGCTATCAACAGTTACCGCCCCTAAGCATAATCTGCACCCGCCATTGTCTGTATGCGGTTCATATTTGCTGTTGGAGGCCAAATTCCATTCCAAAACGATTTTTGCCCAATTTCTGGTCGCGCCAATTATTAAATGACTGATATGAATAAAAATATTGGAAAGAAATTAATAAAATTCACATTGATAATAATATTATTGCCAATGGAGGCGATATACGATTTATACATAACCCGAGAATAGAAATAAATCAGTGGAATCATGTTGATGATATCATAGATGTAAGCGCCCCGTTTTTCAGACAGCTATTAATTGAGTATTTTTCTTTTCATCAGCCTTGTTTTTGTACTCAACAGGCTTAAGATTTCCGAGTGATTCATGGGGTCTTTTGCGATTCTATTCTTCTATCCATTGCTGAGTAAGCTCCCTTACCCGGTAAAGATCAAAGAACGTATAAGCATCCAATACTGCTTCTCTATAAAGACGATTAAACCGCTCAATGTATCCATAAAGAAGTATCCGCCCCGATGGCTAATACTTCCCGGCTCAATCATCGATCACATTGAACGTCCTGAACTTGCGGCTGGCTGTTATCGCTCATAAAATACATACTCCATACCCTGTTTGTCGTTTCTTGTTGTTGCAGAGGCTGTTTTATGCGCATCGGAAGCCTTCTTTTTCTCTTTCGCCTTTTGTTCAGCTTTAACTGCTTATAAATCCGGTAAACTTTTTTGTGGTTCCAGCTTTTGCACGAACGCCTTAAATAAGCAAAGAGCTTCCTGAATCCATACGATGGATGCGCCCTGTAAGACTGCTATCAATTCTGAATCATCTTTTACAGACGCATAATAATACCGAGAACGCGGTAGTGAAATTATTTTGGAGGCCTGGCTCGCCGGTATTTTTTCCTCCCTGACAAGCTCCGCGCTTAATTGTCTTTTGACGGCAAGGCCTGGCCTTTTTTGTGAATAAATCCCGTAATATCTCTTATCCATTGACAGGTTGTACATGTCTTTTAACCGGGCATTTTCTTCTTCTAACTCTTTTGATGCGCTTCACCTCTGAAGCTTCCATGCCTCCATACCTGCTCTTCCAATTGTAGAAAGCCGCCTCAGCTACCCGACTCACGACAGCGTTCTTTGCTCGGAATACCGCCTTCCCTGAGCTTTAAAGCAGAAACGATTTGTGTCTCCGTAAATCTTGTCTTTTTCACGTTAAAGGGTGTAAGGGTCATAGAATTCCTTCAGTTTCATCCGCATAAAACCCTTTGGGGTAGTTTTATTTTATTTCTTTTAGGATTATTTTTCCTTTTTCAGCTTTATCTACAATAACTACGATATTAGGAAGGGTTGTAAAAGATTGCTTTTGTCCTACTACCGTTTTGTAGGTTAATGTCATTTCTCCTTTTTCATTCTTTTGTAAACTTACCGGATTAATCGTTGTTTCTAAATCTGTTTCCGGTAAAAGAACTGCTATAACATATTGTTTAGTAAAATCAATCTCTGTTGGTTTACCTTCCGTTGTCGTTGCCATACCAAATACTTGATTGAACTTTTCGGCAGTTTCGATTTTAGGATTATCTATTTTTTTAACGATGTTATTTACAAAATAATTTTTCGCAACGGCAAAAGAAACATCTTTCAATTTGTTTTCTTCTATAATTGGTTTCTGACTGTCATTACTTTCCGTTTTTGATGTATTTTGGCAAGCAATGAACAACAGGCTTGCCGCCGTTGCTATTCTTAAAATATGTTTTGTCATTTTTTTTATTTTTTGTTTGTCAAATATACTTTATTCATGGTTTTTAGCTATATCTGCTTTTATTAAGTTTTGAAATGTAATTTATTTTTATTGCAGATTATCAGCAAAAATTGCCCACAACAGAGAAGGGCTGTATGCCGCGCGCGACTTTTACAATCAAATAGCGCTAAACTCTACGCGGAGCTATAACCTTTTTCAGCTGATTAAATTACGAAAAAAAAGAGCGCGAAAAGGTTTTTTTACGCCTAAATATGGCGAATAGTTCTACTTTTGCTTCAATCCCGCTTTTGGCAATACCGTGTTATGTGCCGTTTTTCTTGTCTTTCGTTACGCGTTTTGCTTTTTCGTTTGCAAGTCTAATTTGTTGCGGTTATTCCGGTGTTAAATTTTTGAATACAGATGAAATTTTTTCAGAGAAATGTTAGGGTTTGGTATATTTGAGAGTCAGCGGGCATTGTACTAAACGATACGGCAACGCTAAACAAATAGAATGCTAAACAGATTAAAACTAATATTTCTGATGGCCCCTTTTTATTGTTTCTGCAGATCATTTGGACAGACAATGACCGAAAAAAATATTATGATTAATTCAGATACATTATCATATTTCGACAACGGAAAAGGCAAAACAACTTTGCTTTTTGTTCACGGCTCATTTATCAACAAAGAATACTGGAAAAATCAAATTTCCTGTTTTTCGCCAAAATCATAGAATTATAGCATTAGACTTAGCAGGACACGGAAATTCAACCCATAATAGAAATGAATGGACCATATCGGACATTCTGTTGGCGGAGACGTTATGCTTGAAACTACAGCAGAAAATAACGCTTCAATTATCGGTTTAATTGGAATTGATTATTTTAAAAACGTTGGTTTTGAATTAACTCAAAATATTATTGACCAGGTAGTAACAAATTTAAAAGCTGATTTTGCAGGCACAAACGAGCAATATGTTAAACAGGTATTATTAACGCCAAAAACAGCTAAAGCTATTGAAAATAAAGTTTTGACTAACTTTAAAACAATGAACCCAAAAGTTGGAATAGCAATGAATCAAGATTTTTTAAATTATTCAAAACGGGAGGTTGAGTTATTAAAACGCCTGAACTATAAATTGTATTTAATAAATGTGAATTATTCTCCAACTAATGAAGAAAGGTTGAAAAAACAGTTTTAAAAATTAGAACCGGTTTAAATTTTATTCGCTAATAATTTTTGAATTATCCAAATACCCCGCCTATTTCCATATAGCTGTTTTTCAATTGTAAATAGGTGGAATATATTTGGATAACTCAATAAATATTAATAGCCGTTTGTACTTCTTGTAATAAAGCCCAGTTGTGGATTGTTTCAGACGAATACTTATAAGTTGATACATTCATTTTACGTATTGTCGCCTTAATTTCAGGAATTGCAGGACTTGACATACTGAACTTTCTGATACCAATGGCAGATAAAAGGCGTATAGATTCCGAATTCCGGGCAATTTCCCCGCATAAACTTAAATCTAACCGGGCTTCTTTAGCGGCATGTACAATTTTTTCAAGAGCCGAAAGAACGGCGGGATGTAAAGGGTTATTATATGCCGAAACAGATTGGTTTTCTCTGTCAACTGCCAACAAATATTGTGTTAAATCATTTGTGCCAATGCTTAGAAAGTCGATTTCGTTTGCCAATTTTGGTAACAGGTAAATAATTGAAGGCACTTCAACCATAATACCCACTTTCATTCTTTTAGAGAACCTTAAACCCTCGCTCTCTAAGTTAACCTGTACCTCTTTCAGGATTTTATTTGCCATTAAAACTTCCTCTAAAACCCCAACCATTGGATACATAATCCTTATCTCAAAATCGGCTGAAATGCGGCACAATGCCCGTAATTGGGTTTTAAATAAATCTACATTATAGAAACAATACCTTATTCCTCTCAACCCTAAGAAAGGATTTTTTTCATGCGCAATCCCCAAATAGGGAATAGGTTTGTCGCCGCCCACATCAATTGTTCTGATGGTGATAGGCAACCCCTTCATATTTTGACAAACTTCTTTATAAATTTCAAATTGTTCTTCTTCGCTGGGGGCGGCGTCTTTATTCATAAACAAAAATTCTGTTCTGTAAAGACCAATCCCTTCTGCGCCATTATTGTAAGCAAGCCGGGCCTCTTTGGGGCTACTGATATTTGCTAAAATTGAAAATTCTATTTTATCTTCACTGATAGCCGGCAACTTTGCTTTCACAAACAGTTCATTAGCATTTTTTTCTTCAAGTTCTTTCTCAATTTTTAAAAGGGCAATCTTATCGGCATGTATTTTTTCAATCAAAACTTCCCCGGTACTCCCATTCATGGCAATTAGGTCATCGTCCTTTAACGCGTCGAGCTGATTTCCAAACCCGGTTATTGCCGGAATGCCTAATGACCGGGCTAGAATAACGGCATGAGAAGTACTTCCTCCTGTTTTTGATAAAATTCCCTGAATTTTGTCGGTTTCCAAGCTAAGCGTTTGCGCCGGCCCTATTTCATTGACTACTAAAATACAAGGTTCGGTTAGTAAAATTTCTTTAACGGCAGAACCTGAAATTTTATCCAATACTTTATTCCGTATTTCCAAAATATCTGATGCCCGTTCCCGGAAATAAAGACTTTCCATGTTCTGGTATTTTACTACAAGTTCATCATAAACTTTACCCCAAGCATATCCTGCATTCAATTTTTCTTTTGTGATAAGCTCTTCTACCGAAGATTGAATAGTTTCATCTTTTAGCAGTTGAATATGAAAATAAAAAATTTCAGCTTCTGATTTACCATAAAGTTCTTTGGTTTTTTGTTGGAGTGTTGTAAACTCTTCCAACACATTTGTAACCGATTGTTTTAATAATGCAACTTCACCAAAACTATCGGAAACAGTTAGTCTTTCAATTTTGGGAACCGCTTTGCTAAGTAATTTAACTTTACCAATTGCAATTCCTTTTGAACAAGCGATACCCTTAATGGCGCCATTTAATATTGATGAGGGAGTAACTAAATCTTGTTTAATTACCGGCAAATCAGGCATATCTATATCTCCAAAATTGTTTGAAGCAAAATCAAATAGTTCGTTTTCTAATTCCTCGAACTTGCCTTGCTGAGGAATTTTGAAAATAAGCGTATCCCCTTGTTTTGCTCCCAAAGTTCCCACCTGACTAATACTACCTGCAGATACAAAAGTTTTATTATTAACGCTCACGCTTACATCTATCGCAAATTTGTTGATTAATTCAACTAGCCTAACCGATGGCCTTGCATGTAAACCCAGTTTATTGGGAACTTTAATTTTAACTTCTTTGCTATTTACGCAAGGGGCGAGGTTGTTTCCAGGTTCCGCTACAGGCTTATTATTTAAAAGCGTTATTTTCCCAAAAAGTCCATTTGCGGCTTCCTTGGCAACGGTTTTTAAGTTAGACCCTGCCATGGATTGCGCTGCTGCTGCAATAGCTCCTTCAACAAGCGGGGCTTCACATAATAAAACCTTGCTTCTTATCGAATCTTCCAACATTTCCGTTGCCAATTCAGCGCTCATAATAGCGCTTCCTATATCCATCAAAAGAAGTATTCCGTCTTCGGAATAAGCCTTTTCAATAGCCTCTTTAATTTTGAAAGGGTTTGTGCCAATAGAACCTGATGCGTCATCTAAGCCTCCTGCAGTAACTATTTTCACTTTATTCTGTGACATTTGCAAAGCAAGTTCCTTGACGCCTTCTGCCAATTTGTCGCTATGGGAAACAATTACAATACTTACCATTCTAAGTTGGAGAATTAGCCATAACGTTTCTTAATGTTTTTAAAATAAGGTAGCTGGAGGTTGCCCCGGCATCCTGATGGCCAATGCTACGGGCGCCAAGATAACTTGCTCTCCCTTTCTGAGCTAGCAAATCAATGGTTGATTTCATCCCAATTTCAGCAACTTCCACTACTTTTTCCAAAGCTAATTCAATCGTATCTTTTGTTGCAACAGATTTATTGAGAGATTCTACTACCGGTTCAAGTACGTCTATCATTGTTTTTTCGCCAACTGACGCCCTGCCTCTGTTCTTAATTCCTTGTACTCCATTTGCGATTCCATTTTTTAAATCCTCTAATGTAAGTTCGCTTTTTAATCCTAAAACGGTACCCGCCTGCATAAAAAAAGTTCCATACAAAGGCCCTGCCGCCCCGCCAACACTTGAAATCAGCGCCATTCCCGTATTTTTCAAAATACTTCCTATATCGCCCTTTATTGAGCCGTCATTGATTTTTTCAAGCACTTTATTAAAACCTCGCTCCATATTAAAACCATGATCCGCATCTCCGATTGCTGAATCCAGTTCTGTGAGATACTCTTTATTATCCTTCATTACCTGGGCAGAGTTAATTAACCACAAAATAATTTGAGATTGAGTTATAACTTTCATTCCGTTTTTATTAATACTGATATGATGGAGTAATGATTATTTCCTCTTTAACAATCATCGCACTAAGCTTCATCGTTTTTATTTTAATTCATTATAACTTCTACATGCCCCACCGCAATGAAGACGCATGCACCGGTGCATCCCAAAAATTGAGAATTTCAGTATCTGTTTTAACCAATGTGATAGAAAAGCCTTGCATATCCAAAGAGGTTATGTATGATCCAATAAGGTTCCTAACAATTTTAATACCCCTAGATTCACAAATCTCCATTAATTTATTATAAATTGGATATAATTCGGCGTTAGGAGTTCCCCCCATTCCATTTACCAAAGCAATCATTTGGTCGCCTGAAACAAAAGCCTCGCTTACATTAACTTTCTCTTGCCAGTCGCTGGTTTCAAAATTCCATTCTTTCAAATTACGCGTATAGGTAGTATCGTCTAAAATGGAATTGACTAACAAGGAAGCAATTTCATTTACGGTAGTAAATGGAATTCTTGTTCTGCCAGGCTCGCCATGAATACCAACGCCGATTTCAATTTCATCTTCATCAATTTCAAAGTTTGGCTTACCGGCCGCCGGTACTGTACATGAAGTTAATGCCATGCCCATAGAACGTCCACATGTGTTTACTTTTTTTGCTAACGCCGCACATTGACTAAGGTCGTAACCTGCCTCGGCGGCCGCTCCTACAATTTTTTCTAAAATAACAGTCGTACCAACTCCGCGTCTTCCGGTTGTATAGAGACTGTCTTTTACGGCAACATCATCATCAATCAATACATTTTGCGTTTGAATTCCTTCCGCATTTAACATTTCTGCAGCCATCTCAAAATTCATTACGTCTCCGGTATAGTTTTTAACAAGAAAAAGCACGCCTCTTCCCGTATGTAACGCCTTAGCGCAATCATACATTTGATTTGGCGTAGGAGAAGTAAAAATCTCTCCAGGGCAAGCCCCATCCAACATTCCAAATCCAACAAACCCGCCGTGCATAGGTTCATGCCCGCTACCTCCGCCAGAAATAACTACGACTTTCTTTTTATCGCCAATATCATTTCGGATAATATATTTGGGGTCTAAACTTATTTTTAAATTAGGATAAGCCGCCCCCATTCCTACAAGTTGCTCTATAACAACATCTTCAACTTTGTTTATTAATTTTTTCATTTTGTTATTTTTTATATGTTTAATCAAAAATGGTTTATTTTTTCCTTAAAACTTAGCGCTAAATGCCGCATAAAACTTTTTTCTCTCAGGATTATATATCATAAAAATTATGTATTTAGTTCGCTTTTGTTATATATGACGGGGTTTAATTGAACAACTCTCATTAATAGTTTTTCAAGTACTGGGCCATTAAAGCCATGCTTGTTATACCTAAAATGATTTTCCATAGTTTTTTCCTTACTTACCTGTTGTTGTATTTGCCCGTCTTTTTTCAATGATAAATAGTCCCGGCCATTCGTTTTTACCGAACTGTCTTTGCTTATTTTTTGTCCAAAAAAAGGGTTTAAATTTTTAGCCGAACCATTAACCATTTTCTATAACTTTTACATAGACTGTTTCTATGGCGTTTTTACCATTCTTATCAACTACTTTTTCTATAACCAAACCTACAAACGGCTTGCTCTCATTGCTGCTGCAAAAAACTTCGTCGAGCCTTCTTGCTAAAAAAATCAACTGTTTGAATGTTTTTTCTAAGGGGAGTATTGACCTGAACTTTTCATAATATTTTGATACTTTGTTTTTAATAAACGGACACTTTTTTGCTGGCAAGAAAATTCCTTGACAAACTTATTGGTTGACATTTCCTTTTTCTTCACTCTTACCCCAAATGCAAATGCCTTTAATATAAAAAACTTGCTTTTATGAAAAAGCGTGTAGGCTGTGGCTGACTCATCATATTTACAATCACTACATCTCCTGTAAAATCATTGCCTGCCCTTATACCAATTACTACCCCCACATCGCCTGCGCTCAAATCCCGAATCTCATTTTTGCTCTATCAGAAAATCATGAATAACCCTCTTTTTTTAAATCGCCATCTAAATTCTGCTATAAGAAGTATTATTCATAAACTAAATTAGTTAATTCAAACATAATAAGAAAATTAGCCATCTCCAAATATTTGCGAACTAAATCCTTAATCCTATTATTTCTTTTTCAGTTTATAGCGGGGCTGTTCAATCATCTCCATACGCTTATTTATTTTTTAGGCAGAAGCATCCAGCGGAAGGTCTTCATCCAGTAGTTCAATGTTCTTCTGTTATTGGGCTCTAATCCCTTCGGAAACACAAACCGAAAAACGGTTAAAATATGCGCTAATGACACTTTAAAAGCCATATTTACGGCAATTAACGATAAAGGCCTTGCCAATTAAAAAAAATTTTTGTGAAGTATTTTTTAAGAATTTGCCCAAAATTCACTACAATCCTTATCTTCTGACAAGGTAATTAATTTTCTTATTGAAAATAAAAAAATTTGTTTAATAAATTTGTTTGCGGCGTGTAGCAGTGGCAGCTTATGTGTTTGACTTGCACATGGTCGAGGGTTCGATTCCTTCCGCCGCTACAAATTATACCTTAAAATTATTGCCCTCATAATTTGGACATATGAAAACATTGATTTAAATTAAGATATTAAATAAGAGCCCATGAAAATATTAACATTAATTATCAAACAAAAGTATTGATGAAATTTTGGCCGGGACAAAAAAGAATGAATTCCGGGAAATACGCCCCAAAAACGCAAAAAGATATATCATTGACGATGGTGAAAACGAAGTTGAACCGGTGAAATACGACGCTATTCGTTTTTATGTTGGTTACAATAAAAACAGAGCCACCGGGTTGTTTGCCGTGAAAAACGCAACTATTGAGATTTTCGAGGACGAAGACGGCAACGACATTGTTTATGAAGAAAACGGAGAAAAGTATTTTGTCGCGCAAATGAATTACGAGTTAGAGCAGCGACTCGACTAACGCTGCAATGGTTTCATTAAAAATAATCGCCGAGTTAACGAAATTAAAAAAAGAATTAACAGAATTACGGGGGTAACAACAGCCAGGACGCGCGTAAATGCAGGACGGGTTAAAGAGGTAAAGACGGAGGCTTCGGTAGTCACAGGCAAAAATACCGGGACTTGAGAGGGGCTTTTGGTTTGTCTACCGGGTGATGTTGCCGCAACAACATAGCCGGGAAGTTATTAACAGCATCAGGCAAAAAACCGATGCTGTTATTTTATTTTACAGCGCAGGGAAAGACAGCATTGCGCTATTGGATATTTGCGCAAAAAATTTTAAAAAGGTTATATGCCTGCTCATGTATTTTATACCGGGCCTTGAACACATCGAGCGATACGTAAGGTTGAGTCAAAAAAAATACCCCAACATAGAATTTATACAAATCCCTCACTGGTGTTTAACCTATATACACAAAATCGGTTTTTTTTGTGTGGCAAATCCCAAAATAAAGTTATTAAAGCTAGCTGATATAATCGAATCGGCTAGGCTCAAAACAGGCGTTCAAACCGTTCTGATGGGCATCAAACAAGCTGACAGCATGAACCGAAGAATTATGTTGCGCACTTATGAAAATCAAGCCATAAGCCTTTCCGGGATAGGGTATCCCTTGTCAAAATGGAAAGACCAAGACGTCTTAAAATACATCCGGGCAAATAAACTGCCCATGCCTGTGCAATACGGCAAAAAAAAAGCAACGGAGTGGGCTTTGATACGGAGGTATTTGTTTTCCTGCAAAAACATTATCCAAAAGACCTGGAGGCAATTTTTAAAGCCTACCCTTTAAGTGAAAAAATATTATTCGAACATGAGCAAAGAACTTTACAAGCAGTCTGAAACGGTTAATATCAGACGGTCGCAGATAAAATTTGCGACTTATAATCCCAAAAAACACAGCAAAGAGCAGATCGATGAAATAAAACGCAACATGAAACGGGTTGCTTTTTTGGTCGGCATTGTTTGGAATGAATTGACCGGCAACCTTGTTGACGGCCATAAAAGAGTTCAGGCCTTAGACCTGTTGCATAAATACGACGGCAATCCGAAAACCGATTACCCGGTAAAGGTTGAGAAAATCAGCCTTGAGGAGAAAACCGAAAAAGAACAAAACATTTTTCAAACCCGTTCCCTGACAGATTTTGACCAGGAATTAATGAGGGATTTAGTGCCTCAGATAGATTATCAAAACGCCGGGCTTGACCTGTATGACCTTAATTTGTACGACATCGATTATAACCGACAAAATCAAATTTCCTTTTTTTAGCGCATAATTTAAAAAACTGCTGCAAACATAGCCGCTACCTAATTGCGTTTTAATGCCGGTTAATTACTAAACTACCTGATATTCGGTTTGTTTGCGACGACTACCAACCCTGCTCGCCGATATTTGAGGTTCTATTTCATGTATTACCCATCCGTTAGGTTCTGGGTAAGACTTATGAGTTTATCTTCTTGTCTTTAATTATCTTTGATATTCAACACTTTACAAATAAAGTCCTTTTTTTGTGAAGTATTTTTCCGGAATTTGCCCAAAATTCACTACAAACCTTATCTCCTGAAAGGTAATTAAATTTTTTCAGGCAATCATGTTATTTAACACATCAAGCTTTTTGTAAAAAACGCGGAACAGTTTTCGTTTCTCTTAAAAACCTTTCTAAAAGCGATAAAATTTGTTTCACCCTTCAATTTCTTTCTTTAAAAACATTCCTGTTAAACTGACTGGACTTTTTATTAATGATTCGGGAGCCCCTTCAAAAATGATATTGCCTCCGTTTGCGCCGCCTTCCTCTCCCAGATCAATTACCCAGTCTGCCGTTTTAATCACATCTAAATTATGTTCTATTACCAATACGGTATTTCCTCTGTCTACCAATTTATTGAGTACGCCGAGCAGCACATTAACGTCTTCAAAATGCAACCCTGTAGTAGGTTCGTCCAGTATGTAAAAGGTTTTGCCGGTATCTTTCTTAGAAAGTTCGGCGGCCAGTTTAACCCGTTGCGCCTCGCCCCCAGAAAGAGTGGTTGAGGGCTGTCCTAAACGGATATAACCCAATCCAACATCATGTAAAGTTTTAATTTTGCGATAGATGGAGGGCTGGTTTTCGAAAAAAGCGCAAGCTTCTTCAATGCTCATGTCTAATACGTCGCTAATAGATTTGCCGCGATAGCGGACCTCTATCGTTTCCCTGTTATACCGCTTTCCGCCACACTCTTGGCAAAGCATTTGTACATCGGGTAAAAAATTCATTTCGATTATTTTCATCCCTCCGCCTTGGCAAGATTCGCACCTGCCGCCCTTTACATTAAAGGAAAAACGGCCTGGTTTGTAACCTCTAATTTTTGCTTCGGGCAATTGAACAAATAAGTTTCGGATGTCGGAAAAAACCCCGGTATAAGTAGCAGGATTGGAACGGGGGGTACGGCCAATGGGGGCTTGATCTATTTCAATTACTTTATCAATTTTATTTAACCCAATTACTTTTTCATAAGGCAAGGGTTTTTTTTTGGCTCTAAAAAAATGATGATTAAGTATGGGATATAAAGTTTCGGTGACGAGGCTGGATTTTCCGCTACCCGATACGCCTGTAACGGCAATAAATTTACCCAGCGGAAAACCCACCGATACCTTTTTAAGGTTATGGCCTCCGGCTTTAATAATTGACAGTTTATGCCCGTTTCCTTTTCTGCGTTTTTTGGGTATTTCTATCGTTTTTGTGCTGTTTAAATAGGCGGAAGTAAGCGTTTTTGCTTTTAGGATTTGTTGAGGAGCGCCTTGCGCAACAATTGCGCCGCCATGAATGCCGGCAGCAGGGCCCATATCTATCACGTGATCGGCTTGCAAAATCATGTCTTTGTCATGTTCTACTACTAAAACGGTGTTGCCTAAATCGCGTAGATTTTTTAAGGCTTTAATTAAGCGTTCGTTGTCTCTTTGGTGTAATCCGATACTAGGTTCGTCCAAAATGTACATCACATTCATTAATTGAGAACCAATTTGCGTGGCCAGTCGAATGCGCTGCGCTTCGCCTCCGGATAAGGTTCCGGAAGGCCGATTAAGCGATAAGTAATTTAAACCCACATCGATTAAAAAGTCGATACGAGTTCTTATTTCTTTCAAAATTTCTTTGGCAATGGCGTTTTGACGATTGCTTAGGCGTTCTTCTATGTTTTCAAACCATTTTTTTAAGGAAACAATGTCCATTTCGGCCAACTCGAATATGTTTTTACCATCGAGTTTAAAATGCAGGCTTTCTTTTTTTAATCTTGCCCCGTTGCATTGGGGGCAAGTTTTCAATTTACAATAAGCGTCCATATCTCCCTGCCCGGCGCCCCCTCTGTTTTCATATTGTTCTTCCAGCAGTTTAATTAAGCCCTTATAATTAATTTGATAGTTCTTTACGTCCCATTTATTGTATTCAACCGTTACCGAAATTAATTCCCGACTGCCGTTTAAAATAAGGTCTATTTGTTCGTCCGTTAGTTTTTCCAAGGGGGTTGATAAAGAAAATCGATACTTTTTGGCAACCGCTTTTAACGTCTGAAAAATCCAAGTATTGCGGTACTCGCCAATGGGAGCTAAGCCGCCGTTCATGATACTCAACTTTAAGTTTGGCATTACGCTTTCTTTATCAACCACTGAAATATAACCCAAACCTTCGCAATGCCCGCATGCGCCATAAGGAGAGTTAAAAGAGAAACTATTGGGCTGTGGTTCATCATAAGAAATTCCGGATGTTGGACACATCAAAAATTTACTGAAATGCGCTACCTGATTATCGTTATCGCTTATTTTAATAATCCCTTTACCTAACCGCATGGCTGTTTGAATGCTGTTTGACAACCGTTTTTGGTCTTTTACATCAGCAATCAGTCTGTCAATTACAATCTCAATATCGTGAATTTTGTATCGGTCAACCTGCATTTTGGCTGCAATGTCTTTAATATGGCCGTCAACGCGAACCTTTACATAGCCTTGTTTGCGTATTTGTTCAAACAATTCTCGGTAATGTCCTTTGCGTCCTTTAACAACCGGCGATAAAATATTAATTGACCGTCCGTTAAATTTTTGGTAAATGTTTTGCAGAATTTGATCTTCGCTCATGCGTTCCATTTTCTCGCCGGTATGATAACTGAATGCGTCGGCTACACGGGCAAACAGCAATCGCATAAAATCATAAATTTCGGTTATGGTGCCAACCGTGCTGCGAGGATTTTTAGAGGTGGTTTTCTGCTCAATGGCAATTACCGGACTTAAGCCCAAAACCTGGTCAACATCAGGCCTTTCCATTCCGCCCATAAATTGGCGCGAATAAGCCGAAAACGTTTCCATATACCGCCGTTGTCCTTCGGCATAAATGGTATCAAAAGCTAACGAAGATTTTCCGCTACCGCTTAAACCGGTAATAACCACCAATTTGTTGCGCGGAAAACGAACGTCTATGTTTTTGAGATTGTGTTCCCGGGCACCATAAACCTCTACATTTTTTTGTTCGCCCAGATCAACCTGTTTTTGGCTCATATATTATACGGATAAAAATAACTTGCAAAAGTAGTTAAAAGTACCATAATAAATATTCAAGCAAGCGCCGGCTGTTCTGTTTTTGGTTACGTTTAACAAAATTTATATTAACAAGCGTTTAACCGCGGCCAGTCTGAAATAAAAATGATTTCAAAAAAGGTTTTTAATCAATCGGTCTGATTTACCGTTTAGACCTCTCTTTTTATCTGAACATATTCCGTCGGCCGAATGTAAAGATTAGTATTAAGGCCGTTTTTAAGGTTGATTATTAAGGCGATTTTTTTTATTTGGTTTATCTAAAAATCCAATTTAATTGTTTTCAAACTAGGCCTTCTGCCGACAAGGAATGAACATTCATTTGCATAGCAAAGAAATTAAGAATAGTTTTGACCTTGAAAACGAACATGATTAATTTGTTAAACCATGATTATTGAACCCAAAATGCGCGGATTTATTTGTTTAACGGCTCATCCTGTGGGCTGCGAGCAAAATGTAATCAACCAGATTAACTATATTAAAAGTAAAGGAACAATTAACGGCCCTAAAAAAGTATTGGTAATTGGAGCTTCTACCGGTTTCGGTTTGGCTTCGCGTATTACGGGCGCTTTTGGAGCTAATGCCGGTACCATTGGCGTTTACTTCGAAAAAGAACCTAAAGAGGATAAAACGGCTTCGCCGGGTTGGTACAATACCGCCGCATTTGAAAAAGCGGCCCATAAGGCCGGTTTGTATGCTAAAAGTATTAACGGCGATGCTTTTAGTAATGAAGTTAAACAACAAACCATCGATTTGATTAGGGCTGATTTAGGTAAAATTGATTTGTTGATATATAGCTTGGCATCGCCGGTGCGTACAAATCCCAAAACGGGCGTTATCCATCGTTCCGTTTTAAAACCAATTGAAAGGGTTTTTACTAATAAAACAGTCGAATTTCATTCGGGAACGATTTCTACCATAAGCATTGATCCTGCAACCCAAGAAGAAATTGCAGATACTGTTGCGGTGATGGGCGGCGAAGACTGGGAAATGTGGATAGACGATTTGAAAGCTGCCGATGTATTGGCCGATGGGTTTATCTCTATTGCCTATTCGTACATTGGCCCTGCGCTAACCGAGCCGGTTTATCGTAAAGGAACCATTGGCAAGGCAAAAGACGATCTGGAAAAAACCGCTTTTACCATTGATCATAAGTTGAAAGATTTAAACGGAAAAGCTTATATTTCGGTAAACAAAGCGTTGGTTACCCAAGCCAGTTCAGCCATCCCGGTTATACCGCTTTACATTTCGCTGTTATATAAAACTATGAAAGAAAAAGGGATACATGAAGGTTGCATTGAGCAGATTTACCGATTGTTTAAAGACCGATTGTATACCAATAACCCCGTCCCTGTTGATGAGAAAGGCCGCATCCGCATTGATGATTTGGAATTGCTTGACCAGGTGCAAGCTAAAGTAATGGAACTTTGGCAAATTGCCGACACTGAAAATATTTTAGAAATTGGTGATTTAAACGGTTATAGGTCTGACTTTTTAAATCTCTTTGGTTTTGATATCAAAGGTGTTGATTATTTAGCCGATGTTAACCAAATGGTTGATATACCCGGTTTAATTAAACAAGAAAAAAATAAATAGCCTATAGAGGGTAGCAAAAAATGAAGTTCTTTTTTCCCTGCAATAAATAGCATTTTTGCTTGTTTAAAAAACAGGCTTTTAAACTGTTTTTAAAAGTTAATATCTCTTGTATAACACAGGATGTGTTTTTTAACGGTTTTATCAAGCGATTCTAAATTAGAAAGATCTGACGCTTTTGCGATATCAATTAAACTGTTGTTTTTCATTAAAACATTAATGTTGCTGTTTTGCGCATTATAAGCTCTATTTTTAATTATATCGGTAAAAACAAAATAAGAAGTTTCTTTTTTATTTATGTTCAGCGTTTTCATTGCCTGAGAAACCATTCTTTGCACCCTGGCTTTATCCGGCTTTTTTTTGGTTATTTCTATTTTATAAAGCCTTCTGGCATTTAGCATATGGCAAAGCCTGACCAAAACAGGATCTTTCTCTCCAATCCATACTTTTAAGGAGGTATAAATATCTTGATCATCCAGTTTTGCAAACTGTGTCAGGTGCTCTTCTTGTTTAAAAAACTGCTCGGCTGTTACTTGTTTGCCGAGGAAGTGTTCTAACGCGGGGGTAGCAAACAACTCAACGCCTTCTAAAGCCAGTTTTTTTGCTCTTTCCAATATCTTTGCCAATAATTGCTCGGCTGCGATAACGGTTTTATGCAAATAAACCTGCCAATACATTAAACGCCTGGCAATTAAAAACTTCTCAACAGCGTAAATTCCTTTTTCTTCTATTACTAAATGTTCTTCTGCCACGTTAAACATTTTAATAATGCGATCAAAACTGATTACCCCTTCGCTAACGCCTGTAAAAAAACTATCGCGAATAAGATAATCCATTCTATCCAAATCTAACTGCCCTGAAATAAGCTGGTTAAAAAAAGGGCGTTTATATTTCCCGTTAAAAATTTCTATCGCCAAACTTAACTGTCCTTTAAACTCCTCATTAAGTTTATCCATTATCAGCCTAGAAATGTCTTCGTGCATAATGCCGTTTACTAAGACATATTCCAAAGCATGCGAAAATGGCCCATGACCGATATCGTGCAACAAAACCGCAATGGTTCCGGCCTCTGCCTCTTCGGGGCTAATGATTACCCCTTTGCCCCGAAGCACCTCTATGGCTAAGCTCATCAGATGCATCGCCCCTAAAGCGTGATGAAAACGGGTATGTAATGCGCCGGGATAAATCAAATGCGTCATCCCGGTTTGCTTGATATATCTTAACCGCTGGAAATAGGGGTGAGAGATGAGGTCAAAAATTAACGATGAGGGAATATTGATGAATCCGTAAACGGGGTCATTAATAATTTTCTTCTTATTCAAAACTATAATTATAATTGATTCGTTACAAATTTTGTTAATTTTATCAACATATTTTAAAAAATAGCGTGTCAATTGGGCGCTGTAAAAGTAAAAAACAAGTTATAATATGCAAGAAACCAAAATACTTTGGGCAGACGACGAGATTAACCTGCTTAAGCCGCATATTCTTTTTTTAAACGAAAAAGGATACCATGTTAGCCCCTTTACAAATGGAAATGACGCTTTGAACGCTTTTAGCAAAGAACACTTTGATTTGGTTTTTTTAGATGAGAATATGCCCGGAATGTCTGGCCTGGAAACCCTTGCCGCCATTAAAAATATACGGTCTGACGTGCCGGTGGTATTAATTACCAAAAGCGAGGAAGAAAACCTGATGGAAGACGCCATTGGCTCCAAAATAGACGACTATCTGATAAAACCGGTAAACCCCAAACAGATTTTACTAACCATCAAAAAAAACCTTGACAATAAACGTTTGGTAAACGAAAAAACTTCCTCTGCCTATCAGCAAGAATTTAGACGATTAGGAATGACGCTTAACGATAATCTTAATTTTGACGAATGGGTTGAGGTTTACAAAAAACTTGTTTTTTGGGAACTTGAACTCGAAAAACTGGAAGATCAGCAAATGCACGAAATTTTAACCATGCAAAAGGCCGAAGCAAACATGCTGTTTTCAAAATATGTGGCCGGCAACTATTTAGATTGGATTAACGCCAAAAAACCGGCCCCTCTGTTTTCTCACGAATTGATGAAAAAAAAGGTGTTCCCTTTAATTAACCCCAACATAACCACTTTTTTTATTCTTATTGATAATTTACGCTACGATCAATGGAAAGTTATCCATCCGCTAATTGGCGAGTATTTTAGACTGGAAGAAGAAGATACTTACTCAAGTATTTTACCCTCGGCAACTCAATATGCCCGCAACGCCATTTTTTCGGGCTTACTTCCTCTTGACATGGAAAAACGATTTCCGTCGCTCTGGCAAAATGACGACGAGGAGAGCGGTAAAAATTTACATGAAGAAGAGTTTTTAGCAGCCCAAATTAAACGAAGCCTACGAAAAGACTGTAAATTCAGCTACCATAAAATACTAACCTTTGAACAAGGGAAAGAGTTAACAGAGCAGGTAAATAACCTTTTTCAGAACGATTTTAATGCCTTGGTTTACAACTTTGTCGACATGCTGAGCCATGCCCGTACCGATATGCAAATGATTCGAGAACTGGCCAACGATGACGCCGCTTACCGGTCTTTAACCCTGTCTTGGTTTGAACACTCTCCGCTTTTAGATTTATTGAAAAAAATATCTCAAAAAAACGTCAAACTGATTATAACTACTGATCATGGAACCATTCGCGTAAAAACCCCCAGCAAAGTAGTTGGCGACAGAAACACCAACACCAACTTGCGTTACAAACAAGGCAAAAACTTGAATTACAACGCCAAAGAGGTTTTTTTGATAAAAAACCCTCACGATGCTCTTCTGCCCAAAACAAATATCAGCTCCTGCTATATCTTTGCCAAAGAAGATCTTTATTTTGTTTACCAAAACAATTACAACCAGTTTGTAAATTACTATAACGAAACATTTCAACACGGAGGCATTTCGTTAGAAGAAATGATTATTCCGTTTGTAACCTATTGTTCCAAATAATGGAAAAAATAAAAGTTAAAAACATTTTAGAATTACCTTCTCTTGCAAAAAAACTGAGTGCTTTTGCCGAAGATATTCCTTTTTTTACGTTTGAGGGCGAAATCGGGGCCGGAAAAACCGCCTTTATTAACGCTTTTTGCAAATTTTTAGGCGTTGCCGAAACGGTTAGCAGCCCAACTTTTTCCATTATAAATCAGTACCAAGGCGCAAAAAACAACATCTATCATTTCGATTTTTATCGATTAAAAAACCAACAAGAAGCCTATGAGATTGGCTATGAAGATTATTTCTTCTCCGATTCGGTATGCTTAATAGAATGGCCAAGTAAAGTGGCAGACCTGCTGCCGGAAAAATATGTGCAAGTTTGTATCAATGTTGAACCCGACGGCTCCCGTACTTTTATATTCAACAAAATACAGCCCTGAGATGATTTCAAAAACAAAATTCTTTCTCTTTAACTCAAAATTATTGTTAATGTGGATTGATATATTTTCCGTATCTTCAAAAGCAAAATTTTATTAAGAGATAAAATGGTTTCCGGACTAAGAGAAGGATTGTCTGCGATTGCTCGCAAAGGGTTGATGCAAACCAAAGAAAAAGCAATTGAAACCGGCCGAAAAGGCAGAAGTCTTTATATTGGTATTCCTAAAGAAATTTCTTACCAAGAACGCAGAATTCCGCTTACCCCCTTTAGCGTTGCCTTGCTTGTTAACAATGGTCACAAGGTGCTTTTAGAAAGCGGAGCCGGCAACGGCGCAAATTTTACCGATAAAGATTACAGCGAACAAGGCGCTGAAATTTCTTACAATACCAAAGCAGTTTGGGCGGCGGATGTTATTGTTAAAATTGAACCGCCTACGATCGAAGAAACAGGAATGATGAGCAAAGGCCAAACCTTAATTTCTGCCTTGCAATACGGAACCCTGAAAGCGGAGCTTATCAAAGCGTTAATCCACAAAAAAATTAATGCCCTTTGTTTTGAAAAAATACGCGACGAAGGAAATGTTTTGAGCGTGGTACGCGCAATGGGTGAAATTGTTGGCGCGGCATCCATTTTTATTGCCGCCGAGTATTTAGGCAGTCCTCTGGGCGGAAAAGGCCTAATGTTAGGCGGCTTTACGGGCGTTCCGCCAACTCAAATCGTAATTTTGGGCGCCGGCACCGTGGGCGAATGCGCTGCCAGAACAGCTCTTTCTTTGGGCGCAGAAGTTAAAGTTTTCGATCCTTCTATTTTTAAATTACGCCGCCTGCAAACCAATCTGGGTTGCCGCGTATTTACCTCTGTAATGCAGCCCTTTATTTTACACAAAGCCGTTACCACCTGCGATGTGGTAATTGGCGCAATACGTTCTGATCACGGACGAAGCCCTTGTTTGGTAATGGAAGAAACCGTTAGCCGCATGAAACCGCTCTCTGTTATGGTTGATGTAAGTATAGACCAGGGAGGTTGTTTCGAAACCTCTGAACTTACCAACCACAAAGATCCTGTTTTTATAAAACACGAAGTTATTCACTACTGTGTTCCCAACATCGCTTCCAGAGTACCCCGAACGGCTTCCTATGCCTTAACCAACATTTTAACGCCTATTTTGGTTGACCTCGGCCAAAAGGGCGGCTTAATGAACCTGATTTGGAACAAACGCAACATCCGCGAAGCGCTCTACGCTTTCAACGGGCATTTAACCGATAAAGATTTGGCCAATATGTACAACTTACCTTTTAAGAGTTTAGACATGCTGATGGTTTCAAGCCAATAAGAATCTTATTTTTATCCGGCTATTTTACAAAACATTTAATGTATTGTAAATCCGGGTTGCCTGCTTTTGGCTTATTCAAATCGTAAATTACGGCCGTTACAGTATAAATCTCAGGCTTAAAAAAACCAAAATTTATCTTTAAACAGGTCTTATTTTGTTAAAATAACAATAATATCTTTGTGCTTTTTAACTGGTTATGTATTTAAAAACGCGTTTAGCTGCTGCTCTTTTTGCGGCCATCCTTTCTTTAATTTTGTCGGCATGCAATTCCAATTCAAAAAAAATCGCTAAAAAATCAAATTTGATTTCTTCATCCGCTCAAAACCCGCTAACTTTCAAAGATGTAGAGGGCATCCGGTTTTACGAGGTTAAACGCCGGTTTAACAACGGTCTTTCTTTTAACAAAGAAGGGTTTCAACAAGAGCCCTCTTGGATTATTGAGTATAACCATCCCGATACAATGCTGGCTTACAGCCCAGAAAAACGCGAAATGGAGCGTTTTTATTTGCATTACGACCATGGCCGCGTTTATAATTTTGCAAGAGAATTTTTCAGGGTAATAAAAATTACTAAAGACAGTTTGGTTTTACAGCGTTTGGAAGTAAACGACCGGCGAATAAAAAACGATGAGCGTTCTGACGTTTATTGTATTTATTACTCCAAAAATTATATAGAAAATCAACTTAAAACAACTATCGGAGAGTTGCAACGCCCCGGCAAAGCCGATACTGCCTACATAAAAAACCTTTCCGCTATATCAAACAGATACCCCGCCAATGCAGACCTTGCTTTTGCCGCGCGACAGCCTGTAAGGTTTAAAACCAACAGCCCAAACGTTACGGCCGAAAAAGTCAATTTTTATGACAATATAAACTACCGAAAGTCTTACGATTATATGTATCCCGAATATCGTTTGGCAATTAACAAATCATATAAAGATTTTTCGTATCGTTTTTCGGTAGTAGTTGATGCAAAAGGTAATTTATACGTAAACCGTGTTGAGGGCGTAATGCCCGAAGATGTTCCTAATCGAAAAAAATTATTACAAAGCATTGCCGATGTTTACCTTAAAAATCTCTTTTTTATAACGCCTGGCTCTACCTTAGATATTCCTCATTCCAGCGAGGTTACCCTCAACGTAATAGGCAAAAAATCTAAATAATTTATTAAAAATTAAAAACAAATTCGTACCTTAAGCGCCAAAATAAATCTCTTTTATAATGCAAGAAGGAACAATAAAATTTTTCAATGTGACAAAAGGATTCGGGTTTATTATCCCATCAAACGGCGATCCTGAAATTTTTGTACACGCCTCCGGCCTTAAGCAAGATGTTCGTGAGAACGATAAAGTTCTGTACGATATTGAGCAAGGAAAAAAAGGCTTAAATGCGGTTAATGTGACAGTAATAACTTAATTATTATAATCATATTTAATAATTGCAAAAAACCTCGCTAATAAGTACCTGGCGAGGTTTTTTTGTGTCTTTAAGAAACCTCGTTTGCCGACAAAAACGGTTTCCTCTGCTCAAATGCTAAATATTTAACCCAACAATTGTTAGTTTTTTTTCGTTATTCTGATAAAACTCTCCAAAATATAACATATTGTTTCTTTTCGGGTTCATTATAGCCGCACTTTAATTAACTTTATTGCCATTAGCTCTTTGAAAATGAAAAGCGATTACGAATTACTTCTTGCCAAGATTAACGAATTTACTCGAAAGTTTTATCTCAATAAACTTTTGCGGGGAAGCATTTATGCTACCGCATCTATTTTAGCCTTATATTTATTCGGCTTTATAATGGTTTATTATTGCCAGCCCAGCATTTTTGCCAAAACGGTTCTTTTTTTTCTTTTTTTATTACTTGCTTTTACCGCCATTAGTTTTTGGATTATAAGACCCGCGCTTTTTTATTTTAACATTAGCAAAGGTTTAACTTCTCAACAAGCGGCAAAGCTAATCGGAGATCGCTTTTTTAACGTGAAAGATCGTTTGTTAAACGCCTTGCAACTGAAAGCGCTGGCCGATAACCATCCTCAACAAAACAGCTTAATTTTAGCCGGTATAACCCAAAAGATTGCCGCCTTAAAGCCCATTCCTTTTTCCAAAGCTATTAACCTTGCCGAAAATGCCCGGCAAATCAAATACATTTTTTTTCCTCTTGGCATAATTCTGCTTATCGGGATACTTGCTCCTGCCATTTTGTTCGAGGGAACCAAAAGTTTTATTAAATATAATCAAGAAATTTTACCCGAAGCCCCCTTTAATTTTAACCTTCAAAATAAAACCCTTCGCATCACCCAAGGAGACGATTTTACGCTTGATTTAACCCTTTCCGGGAATGAGTTTCCTCAAGATGTGTATGTACAAGACGGAGTTAACGTATATAAATTGGAAAAAAAGAGCATCAGCAACTTCGCTTATACTTTTAAAAACATCCAAAAAAACAAACATCTTCAATTTAATGGCGGCGGATTTAAATCTAAACCCTTTCTTCTTGAAGTAAACCCCCGTCCTCAGTTAATGAGCGTTTCTGCAAAACTTATATATCCTGCGTATTTAAACCGAAAAAACGAAATCGTAAAATCCGTAGGCGATTTACTTTTACCCGAAGGAACCAAAGTTACTTGGATTATGCAGGCAGAAAACGCCAATCAAATCAACTTTATCTTCCAAAACATTAACCATCCGCTTGCTATTGCCAACCAAGAGGCCGCATTTTCCGCTATTGTTAAAAAAAACGGCAATTATCGTATCATTCCTGAAAATGTTTTTGTTTCGTCTCGCGATTCTGTTGAGCATCAAATTTTGGTAATCAAAGATCAATATCCAACTATCAGCGTTAAAGAAATACCCGACAGCTTAAGCGCCAAGGCCATTTATTTTTCGGGCAATATTGAAGATGATTATGGTTTCTCCTCATTAAAATTTAAATATCAAATTAAACAGAACGACAAAATAATCCGTTCAGGAGCCGACGAAATTCCCATCAACAAAAATCAACAAAAAAACGCCTTCTTTTTCCCTTGGGATATGAAATCGTTAAATATAAATCCGGGAGAAATCATTTCTTATTTCTTTGAAGTAACAGACAACGACAGAGTTAACGGGCCAAAAACTTCTCGCTCCGAAATTAAAAATTTTAACGCCCCTACCAACCATGAAATAGCAAAACAAACCGAAAAAGAAAGTAAAGAGCTTTTGAACAAGATGGAATCAACCATTAAATTAGCCAAAGCAATTGAAAAGGAAAGCAAAAAACTAAGCCAAAGCCTGATTGATAAAAAAACACTTTCTTTTGAAGATAAAAAACAAATTGAACAATTACTCGATGAGCAAAAAAAACTCGAAAAAGCGATAGAAGACATTAAAAAACTAAACGAAAGAAACAACTTCAACAAAGAAGAAAATGGTTTGTTAAATCAAGAATTAAAGGAAAAGCAACAACAAATCAACTATTTGTTCAACAACGTGTTAAACGAAAAAACCAAAGAATTGCTCAATAAACTGCAAGAATTGATAGAAAAAAACAGCAAAGATATGATGCGAAATGAACTTAATAATATGCAGATGGACAACAAAAGTTTGAAAAACGAACTTGACCGCATTTTAGAATTATACAAACAATTAGATTTCGATCAACAACTGCAAAATAAAATAGATCGGTTAAAAGAACTTGCCCAACAACAACAAGAACTTGCTAAACAATCAAAAGACAAAAACCTAAGCAATACCGATATTAAAGATAAACAAGAGAAAATAAACCAAGAGTTTAAACAATTAAAAGAAGAAATTAAGCGTTTGGAAGAAAAAGACCAAGCCTTAGAACGCCCAAACAACTTTAAATCTCCCGAAAAAAGCATTTCTTTGATTGAACAAAACCAAAAACAAATAAAAGAACATTTGGACAAAAACGACAAAAAAGCCGCTTCTGAAAACCAACAAAAAACAGCAGAGCAGATGCGACAAATGTCTCAAGAAATGGAACAAGAACAACAACAAGGACAAGAAAAAGAAAATAATGTTAATGCCCAAGAGTTAAGAAAACTGCTTAAAAACCTTCTGACAACCTCTTTTCAACAAGAAAAAGTACTGTTGGCTTTTCGCAAATTAAGCACAACAGACCCCGAATATGTTGCCATGACACAACAGCAAAACGTAATTAAAGAAAACATGAAAACTATTGCCGATACTCTTTACTCGATAAGCAAACGGGCGCCTCAAATATCGTCTATGGTAAACGCAGAGTTAGACAAAATTAACATAAACATTACAGCCGCCCTTGCCGGCTTAGGCGAACGCCGCTCTGCCGAAGCCTTAAGAGGCCAACAGTTTGCCATGACCTCAATGAATAATTTGGCGTTGATGCTGAACGAATCTTTAGAAAAAATGCAAAATTCAAAAAAGGGCAAAAAAGGCAAACAGAATTTGAAAGATTTGCAAAAAATGCAGGATGAACTGAACAAAAACATGCAAAAGGCTCGCCAAAAGATGGAAAAAGAAGGAAATCGAGGGCAGGTTCCTAAAGGACAAATGGGTCAAGATTTTGCGCGAATGGCACAGCAACAACAAATGATTAGGGAAGCGCTTCAAAAAATTAATCAGGAAGAAAATAAAGACGGAGGAGAAACAGGTAAAAAGTTAAATCAGGCGCTTGAAGAGATGAAAAAAACCGAAATCGATTTAGTTAACAAACGCCTTACAGAAGAAACCTTAAAACGCCAGCGAGATCTAAGCGTAAAATTATTAGAAGCACAAAAATCACAGCGCGAGCAAGATCAAGACAGTAAAAGAGAAAGTAATGAAGGAAAGCAATTTCCGCCATCTTACAAACAAATGCTGGAGAAGTTTAATAAAGATTATAAATCGCAGAGCGAGATGATCCAACAACTTCCGCCAAAATTAAACTATTATTACAAACAAAAAGTGTCCGAGTATTTTAAGTTATTAAATTCTGTCAAATAATTTGCTCAATGCCTAAAATCCCGATTCATTTTTTCTCCGAAGAAATTTCTTTCAATCTTAAAAACAAAAACCTCCTCAGAAAATGGATTAAACAAACCATTACTTCCGAAGGCTACCAATTAAAAGAATTAAACTTTATTTTTTGCACCGACGAATATTTATTACGCATTAACCAAAGTTTTTTACAACACGATGATTATACCGACGTCATCACTTTTGACAATTCTGACCTGTTTAAAACAATAATTGGCGATATTTTCATAAGCATTGACCGAATCAAAGAAAACGCAAAACAAAATAACGTTAGTCTCCTTAACGAGCTTTGTCGGGTCATGATTCATGGAACCTTGCATCTGCTTGGTTATAAAGATAAATCCAAAACGGATAAAAACAGAATGACAAAAAAAGAAAACCAGTGTCTTGCAACCATTTCATTTTAACCTTTTTACTATACGAATAGATAAAATTCTTCAAGCGGTCGGTTTTGCCGCCTGTGATATCTTCGGCTGCTTGCGATATAAAGCGGATAATGACAAGGGTTGAAACATCAAACTAATATCTTTTAGCGCTCCTGTATGTTTAACACGCTTATGTTTCTTAGCATACATCGACACCATTACCTCTTTCAACCCTTCCGCTATACGCTCTTCTCTATCTCCGGAAGCCTCTATCTCCGTTTGTCCATAACCATTGCGGCTATTGTTACCGTCGCTTTGCTACCGCTTATCATAACTCTGATTGGTCGTCAAATTCGTCTTTCTGCCTTTTTTCAATAACCTGTTTTTGGATGACGGAAAAAAATAATTAAGCTGTTCGCCTGTTTTGAATTGCTTTAAAATTTCGTTAGATAAAGTTTTTTCCGTTCTCATTTATTGTGTGTTTAAAATCAAAAAACCGAGTTTTTTAACCCTCTGTTTTTTAACTTATACGCTTTGTAAGACAATGTTCCTCTCTTTGTGCCAACTCATTAATTTTAATGCCTTTTTATGCGTTCTTTAGCTTGTTTCTGTTTATATTTGCACTCTTTATTAAGTCTGTCTTTTTAAACCTGTTTGGATATTTTGTTTAATACGACAGATTACAATGCCTCTCTTTTTGTTTCACGTGAAACAAATTTGCCGGAGGTCTTTTTTATTTTATTTGTTTCACGTGAAACAACGATACAATGTTTAAAGAATATGATATAATTGTGGTCGGCGGCGGCCATGCAGGATGCGAGGCAGCAGCAGCAGCAGCTAATTTAGGATCTTCGGTTTTGCTGATAACCATGAATATGGAAACCATTGCGCAAATGAGCTGTAACCCTGCTATGGGCGGCGTAGCGAAAGGACAAATTGTACGAGAAATAGATGCTATGGGCGGATATTCAGGCATTGTTGCCGACAAAACCACCCTTCAGTTTAGAATGTTAAATCGTTCTAAAGGACCTGCCATGTGGAGCCCAAGAAGTCAAAACGACCGGAAAAGATTTGCAGAAGAATGGCGCATAGCGCTTGAAAAAACCCAAAATGTAGATTTTTGGCAAGAAATGGTATCAAGCCTACTCATTAAAAACAAAAAAGTAATTGGCGTAAAAACCTATTTAGGCATAGAAATTAAAAGTAAATCGGTAATATTAACTAATGGAACTTTTTTAAATGGCATTATTCATATTGGCGAAAAAAAACTTGGAGGAGGAAGATCGGGAGAAAAAGCAGCAACAGGATTAACAGAGCAATTAACTTTTCTTGGTTTTGAAACCGGTAGGATGAAAACCGGAACCCCTCCCCGAATAGACGGACGTTCTTTAAATTATAATTTAATGACCGAACAATGGGGAGATGAAGATCCTGGAAAATTTTCGTATACAGACGTTGAAATTCCCAAAACAAAACGCTGCTGCTGGATTACTTACACCAATCATAAAGTTCACGAAACACTGAAAGAAGGCTTTGAAAAATCTCCCATGTTTACCGGCCGTATTAAAGGTCTTGGCCCTCGATATTGTCCTTCCATTGAAGACAAAATTAATCGCTTTGCCGAACGAGACCGCCACCAAATTTTTGTAGAACCGGAAGGCTTTAATACTATAGAAATATATGTAAATGGTTTTTCAACTTCTCTTCCCGAAGAGGTGCAATATAAAGCGCTTATACAAATTCCAGGTTTTGAATCTGCAAAAATGTTCAGACCCGGTTATGCCATTGAATATGATTATTTTCCTCCTACTCAGTTAGATTTAACCTTACAAACCAAATTAATTGACAATTTGTTTTTTGCAGGACAAATTAATGGAACAACAGGGTATGAAGAAGCCGCAAGCCAAGGATTTATAGCCGGCGTTAATGCTCATCAAAAAATTAAAAATAAGCACGAATTAATTTTAAAAAGATCAGAATCTTATATTGGCGTTTTAATTGACGATTTAGTAACAAAAGGAACTGAAGAACCCTACCGTATGTTTACTTCAAGAGCAGAGTACAGGTTATTACTTCGTCAAGACAATGCAGATATTCGTCTTACTCCTTTAGCTCATCAATTAGGCCTGGTTACCGATGAACGACTACAAAAAGTAAATGAAAAAGTAAAACAAACAGATTATATTGTTTCCTTTACAAAAAAACAAAGAATAGAAATGAATGAAGCTAATACTTTGCTGTCTGAACTTGGCACAGCGCCCCTTACACAAAATGTTAAATTATTCAATCTATTAAGCAGACCGCAAATTAACTTCTCCATTTTACAAAAAGCAAGCAACCCTTTACATAAATTGCTTTCTAATTATAAAAAAGAAATTATTGAACAAGCAGAAATAAAAATAAAATACGAAAGTTATTTTGAAAAAGAAAACGAGATTGTCGCCAAAATGCAAAAAATAGAAGATAGAGCTATTAATCCAAATTTTAATTATAATAAATTAAATTCTCTTTCAAAAGAAGCTCGCGAAAAGTTGCTGAAAATTAAACCAAAAACTTTAGGTCAGGCTTCCAGAATTTCAGGCGTTTCTCCATCTGATATTTCAATTTTAATGATTCATTTGGCTAAATAATTTTATATGTTTGATTTTCAATTAATTATAATAAAAATATTTTCAATTAATTTTACGGCTTATAAACAACTTTTTTAGTTTTTTAATAAAATTATTCCAAAAAAGTCAAAAAACTCTTAAATCTCTTTAAAATGAGCAAATTTGCTTTTAAAAATATATCCATCTGTTTAATTCTCCTGTTTTTCTTTTATACGATGCTTTGTTCTTGCGCAAGCCCGAAAGCTCCTCAAGGCGGACCAAAAGATATCACGCCTCCAAAACCACTTAAAATATCACCAAAAAATTTAAGCGCAAATTTTAATGCTAAAAAAATAGTAATAGAATTTGACGAATTTATTAAACTTCAAAACCAATTTAAAGAATTTTCCATTTCGCCAGAACAAGAAAAAGCTCCTCTATTAAAAGCGAAACTTAAACGTTTAGAAATAATTTTTCAAGATTCTTTAGAAAAAAATACCACCTATACATTAAATTTTGGCAAATCAATCGCTGATGTTAATGAATCAAACGAGTTAAAAAATTTTTCTTATATTTTTTCTACCGGGCCTATGCTGGATTCTCTATCCATCAGCGGAAAAGTAATAGATGCGATAAGCATGAAGCCCGAACCAGAAACGCTTGTTTTTATTATTCCAAAAAACAAAGACAGTATTTTAGGGAAAAAACGACCCTCGATTTATACCTTAGCCGATAGCGCTGGAAATTTTAAGTTGTCTAACTTAAAAAAAGATACCTACAAAATTTATGCGCTTAAAGAAAAAAGAGGAGATAAAATATATCAACAAAGTATTGATGAGATAGGATTTATGAAAGATTCCATTGCGCTGAAAAAAAATGTAGATAGTATATTATTGCCTGTTTTTAAAGAAATACCTTCTGTTTTAAAAATAGTTGACAAAAAAATAAATAATAACGGAGTAATTGATATAAACCTAAACAAAGGTTTAATAAAACCCGAATTAACCATATTAGAACCAAAAAATTTAGACGCTAATAAATTTGTTAAAGTAAATAAAACAAAAGATTCTTTAAAAATTTGGCTTCCAAAATTAAATTTTGATTCTTTAAAAATATCTTTAAAAGATGAAGGAAAAGAATTTGAACGAATTAAAATAAACCGCCAAAAAAAAGATACGTACAATACCGAAATTAAAATTCTTGATAATTTGGAAAATCAAAATTTAAATCCAACAAAATCATTAAAACTTTATTTTAATTATCCCATAAACAACTTGGAAGTATCTAAAATACAATTACTGGAAGACTCTATCCCTCGTAGCGGCTTTAAAATAACAAAAGACAGTTTAGATCAGTTGACATACGATATTACCTACTCATGGAAAGAAAAAGAAGAATATATTTTAAAAATAAAAGAAAACGCAATTACCGGCTTTTTAGAAAATAAAAACAAAGAAATTATTAAGAAATTTAAGTTAGGAAATCTTTCTGATTACGGAACTCTTCATTTAAATATCAGTCTTCCTGATACCAGTATAAATTATATAATAGAACTTTTAAATGAAAACCGCAACGTGGTTTTATCAAACTTTCATCTCAACAAAAACAAAAAAATAACGTTTTCTAATTACAAATCAGGAATTTATTTTATCAGAGTTTTATATGACGAAAATAAAAACGGAATTTGGGATACGGGTAATCTAAAAGAAAAAAAACAACCTGAAAAATACTGGTATTCGCCAACAGAACTTTCCATAAAAGCCAATTGGGACAGAGAAGAAAAAATAACCGTTCCAAATATTTCTGAAGTATACAAACAATTGCCCATACAACAAAAACCTAAAAAGGAAAAAGATTCATTTCAAAACAACCCTTTTGAAGACGCAAAGGAATAAAATATATATCTCAATGACTATCAGAAAACCAGCTTGAATACATTTGATAATTATCAGGTAATTTATTCAACAAAGTTCTTTGCTCTGCCGTAATAGGTTTTATTTTTTTTGCAGGCATACCTGCATAGAGGTATCCGCCTTCGCAAACCATGTTTTCGAGCACTACTGCTCCTGCCGCAATAATGCAATACTCTTCAACTACCGCATGATCCATGACGATAGCGCCCATCCCTATCAATACATTATCTTTAATTTTACAACCATGCACAATGGCATGATGCCCAATATTCACCCTGTTTCCAATATTTGTTGATGCTTTTAAATAAGTAGCATGAATTATTGCTCCGTCTTGAATATTAGTTTCATTGCCAATAACAATAGTGTTTACATCTCCTCTAATAACCGAATTAAACCAGATTGAACATTTATTTCCAATTTTAACATTGCCAACAATGGTTGCATTTGACGCTATAAAACACTCTTCTCCCCATTCCGGATTTATCTCTTTAACGGCTAATATTAAAGGCATTTTTTATTAAATTAAAACTTAAATAATGGTGTCTGTTGTTTCTTTTGCGTGTTTCGGATAATCTGTTGTGTAATGTAATCCTCTGCTTTCTTTCCTGTATATGGCTGATTTAATTACCAAATAAGCTACCTGAATAACATTGCGTAATTCGCAAAGTTTAACAGAAACTTTATTTTTTTTATAAAATTCTTCCGTTTCTTCATACAACAAATATAATCTGCGCAAAGCTCTGTCTAATCTAAAATCAGACCTTACAATTCCTACATAATCACTCATAATTTTCTGCGTTTCTCTTAAATTGTGCGTAACTAAAATATCTTCATTAACTTGTTTAACGCCTTTTTCATCCCAATCAGGTATATTTTCGAGTATGGTATTATTTTTATAGTTTTTAGACATATCTAAAAATATCCTGTGGGCAAATACTATCGCCTCCAACAATGAGTTAGAAGCCAACCTATTAGCTCCATGCAAACCCGTTGAAGAAACTTCGCCACAGGCATACAAATTTTTTATGGACGATCTTCCAAATTCATCAACCATGATGCCTCCACACATATAATGACAAGCCGGCGTAACAGGTATCAAATCTTTACTCATATCAATACCTATTGATAAACATTTTGCATATATATTTGGAAAATGTTTAAGAATATCAACTTTCTTTCTATGAGTAATATCAAGATAAACAAAATCCTCTCCTGATTTTTTCATCTCATTATCTATAGCCCTAGCCACAATATCGCGAGACGCTAACGAACCTCGTGAATCATACTCGTCCATAAATTCTTCCCCATTTCTTCTTTTTAATATCCCTCCAAATCCCCTAACGGCTTCAGTAATTAAAAAAGAAGGATATTCGCCAGGATTATATAAAGAAGTAGGATGAAATTGAATAAATTCCATATTTCTTATCTTACCTTTTGCACGATAAACCATTGCCATACCATCGCCTGTTGCAATAACCGGATTGGTTGTATTTGCATAAATATGTCCCGCCCCGCCACTAGCCATCACGGTAATATCAGCCAATATTTTCTCAACATCATTAAGTTCTGTATTAAAGGCATATACCCCATAACAGTTAATATCAACGCTACTCTTATCCACATGAATTCCTAAATGATGCTGAGTTATTAACTCTAAACAAAAATAATGAGTTAATATTTCAATATTTTTATCTTGATGAATTTGCTTTAGCAATACAGATTCTATTTCATAACCGGTAATATCTTTATGATGTAATACCCTATGTTCTGAATGTCCGCCCTCTTTAGCTAAATCATAAACGCCTTTAACGTTTTTATCAAAATTAATTCCATAATTTATAATTTCATTAATACGCTCAGGACCTTCTTCTACAACAATTTCAACTATTTTTTTATCACACAAACCATCGCCTGCAATAAGCGTATCTTCAATATGTTTTTCAAACGAATCTCCTTTATCAACAACTACAGCAACCCCTCCTTGAGCGTATTTAGTATTTGACTCGTCTTCATTAGACTTAGTAATAATCAATACCTTACCATATTTAGCAGCTTTAAGCGCAAAACTTAATCCGGCAATTCCTGAACCTATAACTAAAAAATTAACTTTTTTCATTTAATTAATAAATAAATATAAACCTGTGTAAAGTTATATTACAAATGTTGAAATGCTGTATAAATAAATCAAGCAAATAAATTTTTATGTTATTATATTTCTACAATTTAAAATTTTCTATAAACTTTTAAGCAAAAAACAGTCTATTATTAACTTTTTATTTATCAAAAATTAATAAACAAATTGTCATTGATATTTTAATTACCGATAAAACATGGTATTGAATATCAGTTATTATAGTTAAAAAAATAGTTGCTTAAATGTTAAAAAACAGCTAATAAAATATTTTACAAAAAAAAATTATTTCATTTTTCTAACAAAGCCAACACCCTAATAAATTTTAAAATCACTTAATATAAATAATTATATTTTTTTGAAATGTTTAAAGAGCCGTATCTTTATGCTACAAAACAAAGGCGGCATTGCTGCGGGGGACTATTTTATGGAAATTGCAGAACAATTAAATTTATATGGTTTTGTACCGGAAATTATAAATTCCTCTTTAGATTTATTTGAGGAAATAGAAAAATTAAAGCGCGAAAAAAAAGCGGTTATTTTAGCGCATTATTATCAGGAGCCTGATATACAAGATGTAGCGGATTATATTGGCGATAGTTTAGGGCTGTCGCAACAGGCTGCAAAAACTAATGCGGAAGTAATTGTATTTGCGGGGGTTCATTTTATGGCTGAAACGGCTAAGATTTTATCTCCGGAAAAGAAAGTTTTATTGCCGGATATAAAAGCGGGATGTTCTTTGGCAGATAGTTGTCCGCCTCATTTATTTAAAAAATTTAAGGAAAAATATCCTGAACATTTAGTTATCACTTACATAAACTGCACGGCAGAGCTTAAGGCTTTGAGCGATATTTTGTGTACCAGTAGCAATGCGGTACAAATTGTAAACAGTTTGCCTAAAGAACAAAAAATTATTTTTGGGCCTGATAAAAATTTAGGAGATTGGGTTTCTAAAAAAACCGGAAGAGATTTAATATTGTGGAACGGAGCTTGTATGGTTCATGAAATTTTTTCTAAAGAGAAAATAACAAAATTACGGGAACGTCATCCCAATGCTAAATTTATTGCTCATCCGGAATGCGAAGAAAAAGTGTTATTAATGGCTGATTATATTGGTTCTACAACGAGCTTGTTAAAATATACTAAAGAAAATCATGCCAATGAATTTATTGTTGCTACAGAAAGCGGCATTATATACCAGATGGAGAAAGCAAATCCGACTAAAACTTTTATTCCGGCGCCGCCAAATAATCTTTGCGCTTGTAACGATTGTCCTTATATGAAAAGAAATACTTTAGAAAAATTGTATTTATGCATGAAAAATGGTATTCCTGAAATTAAAGTTCCGCAACATATTATTACGGAAGCAAGAAAACCCATAGAAAGAATGTTGGAAATTTCTGCCAGATTAGGATTATAATCATTATTATGTTTGAAAATAAAGAGAAAACAAGTTTAGAAGAATTAGGAGAGTTTGGGTTAATTAAACATCTTACGCAAAATTTTAAAATAAAACATGATACCAGCGTAAAAGGAGTTGGCGATGATGCTGCAGTACTTCAATGTAAGGATAAACAAATATTAATTTCTACGGATTTACTATTAGAAGGTATTCATTTTGATCTTTCTTATGTTCCTTTGGTTCATCTGGGTTATAAAGCTGTTCAAGTAAATTTAAGTGATATTTATGCAATGAATGGGTTAGCCCAACAAATTACGGTTTCTTTAGGTTTATCTAATAAATTTCCGTTAGAAGCCGTTGAAGAAATTTACAAAGGAATAGAGCTTGCCTGCAATAAATATAATATAGATCTTATTGGAGGAGATATTTCGGTAAGTAAACAGGGTTTGGTAATTAGCGTTACCAGTATAGGTTTTGCCAAAACAGAAGACGTAACTTATAGAAATGGGGCAGAAGAGAACGATTTACTTTGCGTATCGGGAGATTTAGGGGGAGCTTATGTTGGTTTACAAATTTTGGAGAGAGAGAAAAAAATATTTTTTGAAAATCCTAAAATTCAGCCTGATTTACAAGGAAAAGATTATATTATTGAAAGGCAGTTAAAACCTGAAGCTAGGAGAGATATTGTTTATTTATTGTATCAATTAAATATCAAGCCGAGTTCAATGATTGATATTTCTGATGGGTTGGCTTCTGAAATTCTGCATTTATGTCAACAATCTGAAAAAGGTTGCACTATTTACGAAGAAAAAATTCCTATAGATCCTATGACTTGGGAAACTGCTCGGGAAATAGGGCTTGATCCTACTATTTGCGCCCTGCATGGAGGAGAAGATTATGAACTTTTATTTACTATAAAACAAGTTGATTACCAAAAAATAAAGTATGATGTTGATATCAGTGTTATTGGATATATGACCGACAAAAAATCGGGCGTTAATATGATATCAAAATCAAACGCGGTTCATGAGTTGAAAGCTCAGGGATGGAACGCTTTTAGAGAAAACCTCTATAAAAAGTAAGCAAAAAGATTAAATTTGTTTTTCTCCTTTTTCAGCCGGTTTAATATCGTTTAAACCAAAGGGCAACAAGTTTTTTGTTTTTAAATAAGTAATGCCTACTATGCTTAAAGTCATACATCCTCCGAAAACTACTGCCGGAACCGTGCCCATCAGTTTTGCGGTTAATCCGGATTCAAAGGCTCCTATTTCATTGCTGGAGCTAATAAACATTTGATTTACGGCTGATACGCGTCCGCGCATTTGGTCGGGAGTAAGTAATTGTACAATAGTTGAGCGGATAATTATGCCTACGCTATCGAAAGCCCCTTCGCAGAATAATAGAAAAAGCGTTAAATAAAAACTTTTAGACAATCCGTAACAGATGATGCTGATGGCAAAGCCCGTTATTGCAATCAGCAGGTTGCGCCAAGGTCGTTTCATGGGTGAAAATTTTGTCATGGCAAGCATTGTAATTACAGCTCCCATAGAAGTTGCTGCCCGCATAAAACCTAACCCTTCTGAACCTACTTTAAGAATATCGTTTGCAAATACGGGCAATAAAGCCACTGCTCCTCCGAAAAATACCGAAAAAAGATCTAAACACATGGCTCCAAACATCATTTTGCTTTTAAAAACAAAGTTAATTCCTTCCGATAAACTCTTATAAATACTCTCTTTGGGTATAAATTTAGGAGGATGAGGTTTGAAGAAAAAAATGCAAATAAGAGAAGTAAAAATAAAAAATATAATGATGCTATAAGTAAAGGTAATACCATAAAATCCATACGCCAATCCGCCAATAGCGGGGCCGGCAATAGAAGCTGTTTGCCAACAGGAACTGCTCCAGGTTGCTCCGTTTGGATAAAGTTTCTTAGGCAATATTTCGGCCATTAAAGAAAAAGTTATTGGGCTGAAAAAGCCTCTGGCAATACCGGAACAGGCAATAATGCCGTACATAATTATTATTGTTTGGCGGGAAGAGAAATAGCGATATGCCGTAGGGCCGGTTATAAAAAGCATAAGCCAAGAGAGAATAAATATGCTTAAACATACTTTTGTCAACAACGTTCTTTTCTCTGATTTGTCAGCCACATAACCTCCATACAAAGCAATGCTGATTGCCGGAACAGCTTCACACAAACCTATTAAACCCAAAGCCAGCGGATTTTTCGTTAAATAATAAATATGAAAACCGATGATAACCGCTTGCATTTGATAGGCGAAAGTGAAAAAGAAACGCATGCCAATAAACGACCTGAATTCGCGATAACGAAGGGAAGCAAAAGGGTCTATTTTTTCTGTGTTGTTCATTTTTTTGACTTAAGTTTAAGACGATATAATTCCCTATTTATAAAGTTTTATAGCAGCTTGTCTAGAACTTCTTGCCAGTTGTTTACCCTTTCGTATGTTGTAATAAGCATATTGTGCGGAGAAGAAAACAAGAGCGGTCGTCCTTTAAAGTTTTTAAAATTTTTTACGCGGTCATCAATCATAATATCGGTATTTACAATTTTATGACCGCAAAAGATGATGTTTTGCCAGCCGATAAAAGGAAAATGTTCTTGAAGCCAATTATATTTATCTTCTAAAGAATTGCTAAATTCCATAGCTGCCGATACAATGTAAATGTCGTATTTTGTTTGTAATTGTTTTACCGCTTCTACGCTTCCTTTTATAAGAGGTAAATCTCTAAAAAATCCTTTTTCATTGATATAATCGATCCATTTGTTGCGCATGCGTTCAGGGATGCGTTCGTAAAATTCGCTTCCGGCTTCCGTTTTCAGGTCTAACTGAATCCCATAATCGCGGTTGTAAAGTTGTATAAATTTGGCGGTCGGGTCTGCTAGAACTTCGTCCATGTCTATAGCTATTTTCATTAAACAAATATGCTTAACTACTTACATAAATTATTATTTAAACATAAAATTATAGTTTGTTAATGGTTAACATTTTAACTACCTTTGCTCCCCCCTGCAACAATGGTGTTCCGGGAGATATGTTGAATACATAAAATTTCTTAAAGAATGGCAACTAAAATCAGATTGCAAAGATTTGGTAAAAAAGGAAAACCTTTTTTTCATGTTGTGGTAGCAGATTCTCGTGCGCCACGCGATGGTAAATTTATTGAGCGTTTAGGTTCTTATGATCCAAACACTAATCCGGCAACCATCGAAATTAATTTTGAAAGCGCATTGGAATGGATTAACAAAGGCGCACAACCTACAGATACCGCTCGCGCGATTCTTTCTTACAAAGGGGTTCTTTACAGAAAACACTTAGAAGGAGGCATTAAAAAAGGAGCTTTAACTCAAGAACAAGCCGAAGCTAAATTTAACCAATGGCTGGAGCAAAAAAAAGATAAAATTTCCGGCAAAGCAGCCGGTTTAATTAATGCAAAAACTGAGGCTAAAAAAGCGGCCTTAGCTGCTGAAGCTAAGAAAAAAGAAGAAAAAGCGGCCTTAATTATCGGTAAAAAAACGCCGATAGCAAAAGAGCCTATTGCTGCTGAACAAGCCGCCCAGCAACCGGTTAAAGAAAATCCTACAGCCAAAATTTCTGAAGAAGAAAAAGCGGAATAAAATTATTTTACTGAATTTAAGTAGCGTTTCTGTTTGGGGCGCTATTTTTTTAATCCGTACGGTTTAAAAACAACATGAAACATGAAGAAGCATTTTATCTTGGCTATGTAACCAAAACGCGGGGATTAAAAGGCGAAGTTCAGGTTTTTTTTGAGTTTGAGGCTTATCGTCAGATAAATTTTGAGGTGATGCATTTGGAAATTGACCATAAACTTGTGCCTTATTTTGTTTCTTCTGTTAAACTTCTGCTCAACAAAACCGGCTATTTTTATTTTCAAGACATTGACCATATTGATAAAGCGGTCTTTTTAGTAAAGAAAAAAATCTATTTGCCTTTAAGCCAAAAACCCCAACAAGCTGAAAATGATTTTTTTTATTCCAAGTTGTTGGGTTTTCTTGCGGTTGATAAAAAACGGGGGAAATTAGGTAAAATTATTCAAGTGAACGAATATCCGCAGCAGTTTGTGGCCACCATTTTATGCCAAAACCAAGAGGTATTGGTTCCGCTTAATGAAGATTTTATCATAAAAATTGAAGCAAAGGAAAATATTTTAACGCTTGATTTACCGGAAGGATTGTTGGATATTTATCTGGCTTAATGTAAAGTTTTTATGAAAAAAAAGAGGTTATATTGTCTTATTTTCGTTTTCGCCTTTTTCTTTTTTTTATCCTGCAACAGCAATAGACAAGTAAAAGTAATTACTCTTGATTCATTGTTTGAAAAAAAAGCTAAATCAGACAGCATTCAACCGGTTATTAAAAAGGAGATTGACAGCATCGTAACCGTGGTTGCCGATATACCGCTTGAAAAAGATTCTATTAACAGGGTAGCTCAAAAGGTTTTGACGGCTTTAAAAGAGAAGAATTATCGCTTATTTGCTGATTATTTCCATCCCAGAGAACCGGTTCTTTTTGCTCCCTATGGTTTTATCAAAAAAAATATTTCTAAACGATTGTTAGCCAAAGATTTTCTTGAGGCAATTGATAAAAACTGGACTTTAACTTGGGGTGTTTACAAAGATTCCGACGAAAAAATACAACTGAAAGTAATTCCTTATATAGAAAAATTTATTTACGATGCTGATTTTCTGAATGCCGAAAAAACCGCTTTTGACCAAGTTGTAAAAAAAGGCAATCAGGGTAATAACATTTTGGAAATTTTCCCAAGCCTTCACTTTTTCGATTATTATTTTTATGGTTCCGATTCAGAAGACAAAAGTATGGAAGAAAAAAGTTTGCGCTTGGTATTTAAAAAATACAATGGCCAATATTATATTGTTGGCATAATTCACGACTAATGAATTCCCTGAAAAATCAATCGGGAAATAATTACAATCTTATAAAAGGGCTTATTAATAAGCGATTTTTGCTTTAAGATTGTTTTTACGGGTTAAAATATATAGAAATGGGTTTCGGCTTTTCTTGTTGGCGCTGAAATTTTTGAATTAAAACAAAACGCTTACTTTTGTTTTATGCGTTTCGATATTATTTCTGTATTACCCGATTTAATGTCTGGACCTTTTGCGCATTCTGTTTTGCAACGGGCGCAAAAGCGGGGCTTGGTTCAAATTGTAGTGCATAATCTTAGAGAATATGCTGCCAACAAACAAAAAAGTATAGATGATTATCCTTATGGGGGCGGCAGCGGGATGGTAATGATGATTGAACCTTTTGCTGCCTGTATTGAAAAATTGCAGGTTGAGCGGGATTATGACGAGGTAATTTTTATGTCGCCGGATGGCATTACCCTGAACCAAGACACCGCAAACGAACTTTCCATTAAAAAAAATCTCCTCATTTTATGCGGTCATTACAAAGGGATTGACCAACGCATTCGCGATATTTATGTTACCAGAGAAATTTCCATAGGCGATTATGTTTTAAGCGGAGGAGAATTACCTGCGGTCGTTTTGGTAGATGCTGTTACAAGACTGATTCCCGGAGTGTTAAATGATGAAACATCGGCCTTATCAGATAGTTTTCAGGGCGAACTTTTGGATGCGCCCGTTTATACGCGTCCTGCCGATTGGAAAGGTTATAAAGTGCCGGATGTTTTGTTAAGCGGGCATGAAGCAAAAATAGCAGAATGGCGTTACGAGAAGGCGTTGGAACGTACCCAAAAACGCCGTCCGGACTTGTTGAAATAAAAACAATTACACACGCAAGGTGGTAAATTTTGTTTCATTTGCGCAAAAAAACAACCCTCTTTATGAAACATCTGCGGCAAATATTGCTTTAAATTGTGGAGTGTATGACTGTCAATATCTTATCTTTGTGATCATGAAAAAATATCTTGCAGCAGATTGGATTTTCCCAGTTTTTGACAAGCCAATTCGTAAAGGCGTGTTATGCTTGTCGGTCGAAGGGCAGATATTAAATATTTTAAGCAGCCAAGACGCGGAAGAGCAAGGGATAACGGATATTGATTATTATAAAGGGGCTTTGATTCCGGGATTGATTAATACCCATTGCCATTTAGAATTATCGCACCTGTGGAAAAAGATTAAACCGCATACCGGCCTGCCGAATTTTATAAAACAGTTTTTAGCTCTTCGCAAACAAGATGAATCAGAAACGGAGGAAGCAATGGAGCAAGCTGACTTAGAGATGTACCATAACGGGATTGTTGCCGTTGGCGATGTAGCTAACGAATTAGTTTCCAAAAGAGTCAAAACTCAAAGTAAATTATACTACCATACCTTTGTTGAAATATATGGATTTAATCGATCTTCGGAGTCAATCATTGCCCAGGGGCAACAATTAAAGAAAAATTTCGAACCATTAAAAGCGTCTATTGTTCCACACGCGCCTTATTCGGTTTCTTCGGAGTTGTTTGCGGCAATTGCCCATACTTTTACTCGAGACGATGTGCAAACCATTCACAACCAAGAAACCTTAAGTGAAAACGACCTTTTTGAAACAGGACAAGGCGAACTTGCTAATGTTTTTGCCGAAATGGGAATTGCGCAAAGCGATGCGTATGCCGGCAAGCGCAATGCCATCAGGTACCATTTGCCTCAGCTTAATACGGATATAAACACCTTGTTGGTGCATAACACTTTTTCTTGCAAGGCCGATGCGGAGTTTGCCGTAGCCAATCACCCCAAGTTATTTTGGTGTTTATGCCCCAAAGCGAATCAATACATAGAAAATACTCTGCCAGATACCCATTCTTTAAAAGACGCAGGGGCTGTTTTTACCTTAGGAACCGATAGCCTGGCGAGCAATGCCGAGCTTAATATTTTGGCGGAGATGAAAATTTTACAAAAAGAAAAAGGCATTCATTTTGAGGAGCTTTTACAATGGGCTACTATAAATGGAGCCAAATTTTTAAACATTGAAAATCAATACGGCAGTTTTACAATCGGTAAAAAGCCGGGAGTTGTGTTAATTGATCTAAACGATAAAATGCAAATTGGCAATGTTTCTCAAATTACCAGAATAATTTAAACATGAATCGTATTACTGCTTTATTTGGAATTCGGTATCCTATTGTGCAAGCGGGGATGGTTTGGTGTAGCGGGTGGCGTTTGGCCGCGTCGGTAAGTAATGCAGGCGGCTTGGGTATCATTGGAGCGGGTTCTATGTATCCCGTTATTCTTAAAGAGCATCTTGTGAAATGTAAAAAAGCAACAGATAAACCTTTTGCGGTTAATTTACCTTTGTTGTATCCAAATATTCAAGAGCTGATAGATATTATTGTTGAAGAAGAGGTAAAAATTGTTTTTACTTCTGCGGGTAATCCGGCAATTTGGACAGGCGGTCTCAAAAAATCAGGCATAACAGTGGTACACGTTGTTTCTAACGCCAAATTTGCATTAAAAGCGCAACAAAGCGGCGTTGACGCCATTGTTGCAGAAGGATTTGAAGCCGGAGGCCATAACGGACGAGAGGAAACAACCACGATGTGTTTAATTCCCATGATTGCAGAGGCTGTGCAAATTCCATTGATCGCCGCCGGCGGTATTGCAAGCGGAAAAGCGATGCTGGCAGCTTTTGCTCTCGGGGCAGAAGGCGTACAAATAGGTTCTGCTTTTGCGGTGGCAGAAGAATCTTCGGCACACCCTCTTTTTAAGGAAAAAATTATAGCCTCCGCAGAAGGCGATACCATGTTGAGGTTAAAAAAACTTGTTCCTGTTCGGTTATTAAAAAATGAGTTTGCCGATGCTGTTGCCAAAGCCGAAGAACAAGGAGCTACTAATGATGAGTTGACAAAACTTTTAGGCCATGCCCGCGCTAAAAAAGGAATGTTTGAAGGCAATATAACTGAAGGAGAATTAGAAATAGGTCAAGTAGCAGCCATGCTGAAAGCGATTAAACCCGCAAAAACGATAGTTGAGACTATTTGGGCCGAGTTTTTGCTCGAAAAAGAACGCTTATCAAAATTAATTTACGATTAATATTTTATCGTTAATCAATCATTAAAAATGAAACACATTGATATAACCATTTACGGCAAAGTACAAGGGGTATTTTTTCGAGCTGGCGCCAAATCCGTAGCCGACCGGATGGGCGTTAAAGGGCTGGCAAAAAACCAAAGAGACGGTTCGGTTTTTATAGAGGCGGAAGCAGAGAGCATGATTTTAGCGCGATTTGTAGAGTGGTGTCGTAAAGGCCCTCGAAAAGCAATCGTTGAAAAGGTAGAAGTTGCAGAGGGAGAATTAAAAAATTATAGCAACTTTGAAGCGCTTAAAAAAGTTTAAAATATGTATATTCTTTACCAAGAAGAAAAAATTTAACCGGTTAATTCCTTGATACTCGTTGTCTGTTTATAAAAATTTTATTGGAAACACCGTTATTTATGGGATAAGCGCCGTTATTTCGAGGTTGTTTAACTTTATACTTACCCCTATTTATGTGCGCGTTTATCCTAAGGCGGTGTACGGTATTTTTACCAATGTTTATGCAAACGCGTCAATTATTAACGCCGTATTGGCCTTTGGGATGGAAAGCGCTTATTTCCGTTACCTTAACAAACACGAAAATCAAAAACGAGAGGTTTATAATAATTCTTTTCTGGTTATAGCTTTTTTGTCCGCTCTTTTTTTAATTAGCGGATTGGTTTTAAAAACCGAAATTGCAACATATTTGTCTAACAAAGCCGAAGAGATTGACGACTATAAAAAATATGTTTCTTATTTTATTTGGGTGTTGTATATCGATGCCGTTTGTATTATTCCTTTTGCCAAGCTGCGCGCCGATGAAAAACCCAAACAATACAGCATTGCTAAGTTTTTAAATATCGGCAGCTTTGTAGGTTTTAATTTGTTTTTCATCTTTGTCATTCCTTACCTAATTAAACACAATGCATGGGGAGCCCCTTGGTTAGCCTCATGGTATCGACAAGGATGGGTTGGTTACGTGTTTATTTCAAATCTTATTGCAAGCATAGCTACGTTTTTATATCTGTCGCCTCTGTTATTGCAGCTTCAACTTCGGTTTAACAAACAACTATGCAGATCTATGCTGTCTTATAGCTGGCCTGTTCTGGTTGCCAATCTTTCTTTCATCGTTAATGAAAATTTAGATAAAATTGTGCTGGGTAAATTACTGCCTGGTAATATTGCCGACGGTCAGGTTGGTATTTATGGAGCCGTTTGTAAAATTGCCGTGTTTATGAGCATTTTTAATACCGCTTTTAGGCTTGGCGCCGAACCTTTTTTCTTTAGTCAAGCCAAATACCAAAACGCAAAAAAAATATATGCTGTCATTCTGGAATATTTTGTAATTGCGCAGGCTGTTATTTTTGTGTCCATGGTAGCCAATATCGAAATTTTAAAATTTTTTATTGGCAGAGACGCTGCTCATCGGGCAGAGTATTGGGTTGGTTTGCCGGCTGTACCCTATCTTTTATTAGGTTATGTTTGCTTAGGGATTTATATGAATCTTTCCATTTGGTATCGTTTATCAGACCAAACCCGTTTTGGGGTTTATATTTCGATGACCGGCGCTTTGATAACTGTCATATTCAATTTTATTCTTATTCCGCATTTTAGTTACATGGGTTCTGCCTGGGTTAGCATGCTTTCATATTTGGTTATGATGATCGTTAGTTACGTTTTGGGACGGAAATATTATCCGATTCCCTATAACCTTAAAAAAATTTTGACTTACCTTATTGCTTCTTCTGCCATTGCTTTTTGTTCGTTTTTCTTGTTTAAGAAAGATATTTATATTGGTAATGCGTTACTTTTGATTTTTGTTGGGATTATCTTTTATACCGAAAAAGAACAATTGCAGAAAATATTAAAAGAATACAAGCGATCTAAATCGGCTAAACGATAAACTTGCGTTAATTAAATTTAATATCGCGTATTCGTATTACAGAAATCTTTCTAACCCCCTTAAGAAAGAAAATTTATACCGCTATCGGTCTCTGCCAAACAGCATTGAAGCGTAATAAATTAAATTTCCCAATGCGCCTAAAGCCGCTGCCACATAAGTCATTGCAGCCCACCATAAAGCGTCTTTAGCTTGCTGATTTTCTTCTTGAGTACACATTACGCCTTGATTGTTTTTAAGCCAAAGCAACGCCCTCTTGCTTGCGTCAAACTCAACCGGAAGCGTTAAAAAACTAAATATGGTAATAAGCGCCAAACCAAGCACCCCCAGACCTAATACAGCAGGATTTCCGGTAAAAAAAATCAACAATATTCCTATCAGCAAAACCCATTGCACTAAATTAGACGAAATACTTACAACAGGTACCATATTAGATCTAAATCGCAACCAGTTATAAGCTTTTACATGTTGTACCGCATGGCCGCATTCGTGTGCTGCAACAGCCGCCGCAGCCACGCTTCTTCCATAATATACATCAGTGCTTAAATTAACAGTATAATTTGTTGGATTATAATGGTCCGAAAAATGTCCTTCCAAGCTCACTACCTTTACATTATAAATGCCATTATCTTGAAGCATTTTTTCCGCAATTTCTTTTCCGGATAAACCAGACATTAATTGCATTTCAACGTATCGGCTAAATTTATTCTTAAACCGCCATTGTACCACCATGCTTAATAAAAGTATCGGAATAATTATTATAAAATAAGCGCCCATGCTCTAACTTGTTTTTTATGTCTGATCAAAAAGCGTACCTTTTTATTAAATATTAAAAAATATTTTGGTTTTGTAACCGCTATTTAATCATTTTACAAGCGTAAAATTTGATGCGCCTGTACAAAAAACAAGTCATTTTAATAAGACACATTCAAGCTACAAGCGCAATAGATTAATCGGGTTTAAAGTTATGTATAAAAATCTGTAGAGGTTTTTATAGACCTATTATTAAGAAACGGTTTAAATTTTATTCAAAATAATTTTATGGAAGCAAGATACAACGATAGAGAAGATTCTGATAAAAATTCAAAATTTTTGCATAGCCTTCGGAAGGTTTCTGCCATGAAAAACCCCATTCTGGCGCCATCCGCCGTCAGCAACCGGTTGTTAGCAAATGAAACAGGGGGTCAAAAAAGGGCTTCAAGAAGACGTTTTCGCTTGCGGCTTGTTTCTCCAAGATATTTTTCTATATTTAGTTGTTGGAAATCAATAGTTTGCGTAGTTTCATTAATTTTTTGTCAAATATCAAACCAGAGATTTTACAACGGTTTTAGGGGCCCCTTTCATAAAATTTTAACAATACAATTTTAAACAGTTTCTTTTAATTTTTGTGAAGAACTTGTAATTTTTTGCTTGGTAAGATTAGACATAGAAGGGTTTAAATTACGGGAAATAATTTGGGCTTAAAATACTCAAAAATCATATATTAAACCCAAAGACAAGATTAGGCTCTCAAAAAGCAGCTTTAGTGCGCGCCGAAAAATAATTTTTTTTGAAGATAAGGGTCAAGACAAATTAATAAGAAAAAGATCTTTATAAATAGTTGTAAATTAATAAACAAAAAGTTTTTTTCTTGTTTAAAATTTGTAAGGGCTAAAATCAGGGAAATTTTAGGGCAGTCCTGCAAATTGGTCAGCAAACCAAATTATCTGGCAGATTAACAGTAATTTTAACAAAACAGGCGGGCGTATGCCTGGTTTGTAAGCAGAATAATTTGCAGGGCAAGCGCCAATTATTCGGCTATTAGGAAGAATTGTAGAATCGGTTCCCGTCGCCGAAGAGCAAACCCCGGCTATAAAACATGCCGTAAATACCTTGCAAAAAAGAAATTGCTTTAGGTTTTATCCGCATCTTAAAGCGAGCGAATTCCGGATACGACAAAGGAGAAAAAAACCCGTAACATATTTGTTTAAATAATCGTTAAAATTATCTTGACCCTTTTAAATTAATCTGATAAACAATATTTTATTTTATTTTTATGCCTTATAATAATTTTAAGATATGTGTTCTTTTTTTTACGTTTGCCAGACGAAAGTAAGCGTCATATACATTAAAAACAGACGATGGTTTTCTCTAATTACACATGAGAAAAAAGGTATGAAAATGTTTTTATGCGGGCGTTGCAGCATTAATGTAAATTAAAAGTTATGCCAATTATGCAATAGCCAATTTTCTCCTTTTAATTTATATATAACTTTTTTATGAAAAAAGAATCGCTTTCCATTATTACGTTTTTTGGTTTAGCTATTTTTCTTTTAACATTTTCGTTTTCTGTAAAAGCAGAAAGAATAGGGTTTAAAAATTTATCTGATAGCAGTAAAGCAGGGTATCTTCGATTTGCGGCTGCGCCATTTAAAACCGGTTCTGTTTATAAATACAGGGCAACCGATTTTGGCAACGCCTTAAATTTTGACGGGGAGGGTGATTTTGTTTCCATGGAAGCGGGGCTTACCCTTCCTGAAAGCGGGTGGACAGAAGAAATGTGGATTTATGTGCCTGAGGTATCACCCTCTGTCAGAAGGGTGGGGATGACGGTGATAGGCAGCGATGATATGACTGTTTTCTCGAAAAGAGGAGCTTTCCTTCAAATATTTAATGGTAATGATTTGTACGGCGGTTATGGCTATGGAACCGGGCAAACTCAGAAAACTTTTGATGCTCGCAATGTTTTGGCTGTTAACGCCTGGAACCACGTTGCCCAAACTTATGACGGAAGCAGGTTAAAAGCTTACGTTAACGGGGAAATGGTAGCTGATGTTCCTGCCCCCGAAAAGCCTAATGCCAACCCAATTAAGTATTTGGGGCGGGGAGTTCATATGCATTATTACGATTTTAAAGGTTCTATAGACGATTTTAGGATTTGGAACCGAGCTCGCAGCGCGGAAGAAATTAGAGACAACTATACTAAAACGGTCGATCCTGCCCACGCTGATTTATTGCTTTACTATTCCTTTAACCAGGGCACGGGCGGGGGCGACAATACGGGCATTAGAACCGTTACGGATAGTAAAGGGGGAATTAACGGCGTTCTTCATAATTTTGCATTAAAAGGATCAAGGTCCAATTTTGTAGCTTCTTTGAGCTTTGATAGGCCAACAGCTATTACGGCTGCAAACATTACCGATCGTTCATTTACGGCAAGATGGGAAGCGCCCGAAGGTACGGTAGTAGATAAATATTGCTTAGAAGTATCCCGGGATGATAAGTTTACAAAATTAGTACCCGGGTATGAAAACCTGAATGTATCGGCAGGCGCAACCTCCCAAGCGGTAAGCGGCTTAAGCCCTGATTTTACCTATTATTACAGGGTTAAGTCCTTAGTGGGCGAAGCTATCAGTCTTAATAGTAACGCTATATCGGTAAAAACGCATGCTTTAAGCGGCTTAGGCAACGCCTTAAATTTTGACGGGGAGGGTGATTTTGTTGCCATGGAAGCGGGGCTTACTCTTCCTGAAAGCGGGTGGACAGAAGAAATGTGGATTTATTTACCTGAGGTATCACCCTATTTCAGAAAAGCGGGGATGACGGTGATAGGCAGCGATGATATGGAGGTTCGGTCGAAAAGAGGAGCTTTCCTTCAAATATTTAATGGTAATGATTTGCACGGCGGTTATGGAACAGGGGAAAATCAGAGAAGTTATAATGCTCGCAATGTTTTGACTGTTAGCGCCTGGAACCATATTGCCCAAACTTATGACGGAAGCAGGTTAAAACTTTACGTTAACGGGGAAATGGTAGCTGATGTTCCTGCCCCGGAGAAGCCTAATGCCAACCCAATTAAGTATTTGGGGCGGGGAGTTCATATGCATTATTACGAATTTAAAGGCGTTATAGACGAGTTTAGGATTTGGAACCGGGCTCGCAGCGCGGAAGAAATTAAAGACAACTATACTAAAACGGTCGATCCTGCCCACGCTGATTTATTGCTTTACTATTCCTTTAACCAGGGCACGGGCGGGGGCGACAATACGGGCATTAGAACCGTTACGGATAGTAAAGGGGGAATTAACGGCGTTCTTCATAATTTCGCATTAAAAGGATCAAGGTCCAATTTTGTAGGCTCTTTAGTTTTGGCGCCGCCAAAGGCTGTTGGGCCGGTAGCCGAAAGCATTACCAATGGTTCGTTTACGGCAAATTGGGAAGCGCCCGAAGGTACGGAGGTAGATAAATATCGCCTGGAAGTATCCCGGGATGATAAGTTTACAAATTTAGTACTCGGGTATGAAAACTTAGAGGCTCCGGCCGGCGCAACCTCCTGGACGGTAAGCGGCTTAAGCCCTGATTTTACCTATTATTATAGGGTTAAAACGGTATCTGGCGGGGCTACCAGCGAGGGTAGTAACGCTATATCGGCAAAAACGCTTGCTTTAAGCGGCTTAGGCAACGCGTTGAATTTTGACGGGGTAAATGATTGGGTTGGTTTAGGAGATATTAACTTCCCGAAAAACGAGTGGACAAAAGAAATGTGGATTTATTTGCCTGATGTACCCCCGGTTAAAGTTATGGCGGTGATAGGCAACGACGATGCGAATAAACCCCTTGAAAGAAGACCTTTCATTCAAATAAATAATGGAAAAGAATTGCAGGGAGGTTACGGGGATGGGAAAGAGCAAAAAATTTACCGCGTAGGCAATGCGCTTACCGTTGGCGCCTGGAACCATATTGCCCAAACTTTTGACGGAAACAGATTAAAAGCTTACGTTAACGGCAAAGAGGTTGCTGATGTTGCCGCTGCCGGAATTTCTAATACCGGCCCAATTAGGTATTTGAGCAATTACACTACGGGCTTAGCATTTGATAATCCCCTTAAAGGCGCTATAGACGAGCTTAGGATTTGGAAAACCGCTCGCAGCGCGGAAGAAATCAAAAACAACTATAAAATTTCTGTTGATAAGAACCACAGTGATTTACTGGCCTATTATGATTTTAACCAGGGGCTAGCCGGCGGGGATAATACCGCCGTTAACCTCCTTATAGATCATAAGGGCGCCTACAACGCTAAGCTTGAAGGCTTTGCTAAAGCCGGCGAAACGTCTAATTTTGTGGGAGCGTTAAAACTATCGCCACCTGTGGTCGCCGAAGCCGCCGATATAGTTGTGGGTTCATTTAAGGCTAAATGGACAATTGGCGCCGGCTCCTCGCCAACTCCAAATAAATACTTTTTAGACGTATCAACCGACGCAACTTTTGCCGACCCTGCTAAATTTGTTTCAGATTACCAAAATAAAGACGTAGGCCATGTTACCGAATATGCGGTAACAGGACTTAAAGAGCATACTCCTTATTATTACCGTGTTAGAGCGGGGTATGCCGAACCATGGTTACACCCCAGCGTTAGCTCAAATACGAAAACGGTAAAAACGTTGCAAACCAATGCTATTACCCTTTCTGCAACGGGGGTAAAAGTTTATGGAGATGCTCCTTATCAACTTGCGCTGTCAGGTTTGGGCACAGGAGCATATACCTATACCGTTACTGAAGGCGATGCGGTTTCAATAAGTAATACCGGGCAGGTAACCGTTTTAAAAGCGGGTACAGCTACTATTGTTGTTAATCAGGCGGCAGACGCTGTTTATGGTTCGGCCGGCCCGGTTACTCAAACTATTACGGTTCTGGCTAAAAGCTTAACAATTAGCGCTACGGCGACAGACAAAGAATATGACGGCGCCAATGCGGCCGGCGTAACCCTTTCGGTAAGCGGAACGGTTAATGGAGATAAGGTAAGTGCTGCCGCCGAAAAAGCAACTTTTGATAATAAAGACGCAGGCATTGGCAAACCCGTAACGGTAACCGGAATTACGCTTTTTGGGGCAAAAGCAGTCAATTATACGCTTGCCAATACTACGACCGTTTCTACAGCCAGTATTACCGCCCGGGCTGTAACGGTAACATTTTTGGCAGAAGATAAAGTATACAATGGCTCTGCGGCCGCTACCGGGAGTTTTTCCGTCGACGGAAAAATAGAAGGCGACGATGTAAGGGCTGCCGCCGGAGAAGCAGCTTTTGATAACAAAGACGCGGGCATTGGAAAACCCGTAACGGTAACTGGAATTACGCTTTTAGGGGTAAAAGCAGGCAATTATGCGCTTGCCAATACTACGACCGCCTCCTCGGCTACTATTACCGCGAAACCTGTAACGGTAACATTTTTGGCAGAAGATAAAGTATACAATGGCTCTGCGGCCGCTACCGGGAGTTTTTCCGTCGACGGAAAAATAGAAGGCGACGATGTAAGGGCTGCCGCCGGAGAAGCAGCTTTTGATAACAAAGACGCGGGCATTGGAAAACCCGTAACGGTAACCGGAATTACGCTTTTAGGGGTAAAAGCAGGCAATTATGCGCTTGCCAATACTACGACCGTTTCTACTGCTAGTATTACCGCCCGGGCTGTAACGGCAACATTTTTGGCAAACAATAAGGTATATGACGGTACTGTTGCCGCTACTGGCGAACTAAGCGAGGATGGCAAGGTAGAAGGCGACGATGTAAAGGCTACTGCCGAAAAAGCAACTTTTGACAACAAAGACGCGGGCATTGGTAAACCCGTAACGGTAACCGGAATTAGGCTTTCAGGGGCAAAAGCAGTCAATTATACGCTTGCCAATACTACGACCGTTTCTACTGCCAGTATTACCGCCAAACCGGTAACGGTTACCTTTAAGGCAGAAGATAAAGTATACAATGGCTCTGCGGCCGCTACCGGGAGTTTTTCCGTCGACGGAAAAATAGAAGGCGACGATGTAAGGGCTGCCGCCGAAAAAGCAACTTTTGATAATAAAGACGCAGGCATTGGAAAACCCGTAACGGTAACCGGAATTAGGCTTTCGGGGGTAAAAGCAGTCAATTATACGCTTGCCAATACTACGACCGTTTCTACTGCTAGTATTACCGCCCGGGCTGTAACGGTAACATTTTTGGCAAACAACAAGGTATATGACGGTACCGTTGCCGCTACGGGCGAACTAAGCGAGGATGGCAAGGTAGAAGGCGACGATGTAAAGGCTGCCGCCGAAAAAGCAGCTTTTGATAATAAAGACGCAGGCATTGGAAAACCCGTAACGGTAACCGGAATTAGGCTTTCGGGGGTAAAAGCAGTCAATTATACGCTTGCCAATACTACGACCGTTTCTACTGCTAGTATTACCGCCCGGGCTGTAACGGTAACATTTTTGGCAAACAACAAGGTATATGACGGTACCGTTGCCGCTACGGGGGAACTAAGCGAGGATGGCAAGGTAGAAGGCGACGATGTAAGTGCTGCCGCCGAACAAGCAGCTTTTGATAACAAAGACGCAGGCAATGGCAAACCCGTAACGGTAACCGGAATTAGGCTTTTAGGGGTAAAAGCAGGCAATTATGCGCTTGCCAATACTACGACCGTTTCTACAGCCAATATTACTGCTAAACCTATAACGGTAACATTTTCGGCAAACAACAAGGTATATGACGGTACCGTTGCCGCTACGGGGGAACTAAGCGAGGATGGCAAGGTAGAAGGCGACGATGTAAGTGCTGCCGCCGAACAAGCAGCTTTTGATAATAAAGACGCAGGCATTGGAAAACCCGTAACGGTAATCGGAATTAGGCTTTCAGGGGCAAAAGCAGTCAATTATGCGCTTGCCAATACTACGACCGTTTCTACTGCCAATATTACTGCTAAACCTATAACGGTAACATTTTCGGCAAACAACAAGGTATATGACGGTACCGTTGCCGCTACGGGGGAACTAAGCGAGGATGGCAAGGTAGAAGGCGACGATGTAAGTGCTGCCGCCGAACAAGCAGCTTTTGATAACAAAGACGCAGGCATTGGCAAACCCGTAACGGTAACCGGAATTAGGCTTTTAGGGGTAAAAGCAGGCAATTATGCGCTTGCCAATACTACGACCGTTTCTACAGCCAATATTACTGCTAAACCTATAACGGTAACATTTTTGGCAAACAACAAGGTATATGACGGTACCGTTGCCGCTACGGGGGAACTAAGCGAGGATGGCAAGATAGAAGGCGACGATGTAAGTGCTGCCGCCGAACAAGCAGCTTTTGATAACAAAGACGCAGGCGCTGGAAAACCCGTAACGGTAACCGGAATTACGCTTTTAGGGGCAAAAGCAGGCAATTATGCGCTTGCCAATACTACGACCGTTTTTCTACAGCCAATATTACTGCCAAACCTATAACGGTAACATTTTTGGCAAACAACAAGGTATATATGACGGTACCGTTGCCGGGGGGAACTAAGCGAGGTGGCTAAGGAGGATGATGTGAGTAGTAAGCTGTGCCGCCGAACAAGCAGCTTTTGATAACAAAGACGCAGGCATTGGAAAACCCGTAACGGTAACCGGAATTAGGCTTTCGGGGGCAAAAGGCAAGCATTATGCGCTAATCGCTTACTAACCGTTTCTACTGCTAGTATTTTTGACCGCCCGGGCTGTAACGGTAACACTTTTCGGCAAACAACAAGGTATATGACGGTACCGTTGCCGCTACGGGGGAACTAAGCGAGGATGGCAAGGTAGAAGGCGACGATGTAAGTGCTGCCGCCGAACAAGCAGCTTTTGATAATAAAGACGCAGGCATTGGAAAACCCGTAACGGTAATCGGAATTAGGCTTTCAGGGGCAAAAGCAGTCAATTATGCGCTTGCCAATACTACGACCGTTTCTACTGCCAATATTACTGCTAAACCTATAACGGTAACATTTTTGGCAAACAACAAGGTATATGACGGTACCGTTGCCGCTACGGGGGAACTAAGCGAGGATGGCAAGGTAGAAGGCGACGATGTAAGGGCTACTGCCGAAAAAGCAACTTTTGATAACAAAGACGCAGGCGCTGGAAAACCCGTAACGGTAACCGGAATTAGGCTTTCGGGGGCAAAAGCAGTCAATTATGCGCTTGCCAATACTACGACCGTTTCTACAGCCAATATTACTGCTAAACCTATAACGGTAACATTTTTGGCAAACAACAAGGTATATGACGGTACCGTTGCCGCTACGGGGGAACTAAGCGAGGATGGCAAGATAGAAGGCGACGATGTAAGTGCTGCCGCCGAACAAGCAGCTTTTGATAACAAAGACGCAGGCGCTGGTAAACCCGTAACGGTAACCGGAATTAGGCTTTCGGGGGCAAAAGCAGTCAATTATGCGCTTGCCAATACTACGACCGTTTCTACTGCTAGTATTACCGCCCGGGCTGTAACGGTAACATTTTTGGCAAACAACAAGGTATATGACGGTACCGTTGCCGCTACGGGGGAACTAAGCGAGGATGGCAAGGTAGAAGGCGACGATGTAAGTGCTGCCGCCGAACAAGCAGCTTTTGATAACAAAGACGCAGGCATTGGCAAACCCGTAACGGTAACCGGAATTAGGCTTTCAGGGGCAAAAGCAGGCAATTATGCGCTTGCTAATACTACGACCGTTTCTACTGCTAGTATTACCGCCCGGGCTGTAACGGTAACATTTTCGGCAAACAACAAGGTATATGACGGTACCGTTGCCGCTACGGGGGAACTAAGCGAGGATGGCAAGGTAGAAGGCGACGATGTAAGTGCTGCCGCCGAACAAGCAGCTTTTGATAACAAAGACGCAGGCGCTGGTAAACCCGTAACGGTAACCGGAATTACGCTTTTAGGGGCAAAAGCAGGCAATTATGCGCTTGCCAATACTACGACCGTTTCTACAGCCAATATTACTGCCAAACCTATAACGGTAACATTTTTGGCAAACAACAAGGTATATGACGGTACCGTTGCCGCTACGGGGGAACTAAGCGAGGATGGCAAGGTAGAAGGCGACGATGTAAGTGCTGCCGCCGAACAAGCAGCTTTTGATAACAAAGACGCAGGCATTGGAAAACCCGTAACGGTAACCGGAATTAGGCTTTCGGGGGCAAAAGCAGGCAATTATGCGCTTGCTAATACTACGACCGTTTCTACTGCTATTACCGCCCGGGCTGTAACGGTAACATTTTCGGCAAACAACAAGGTATATGACGGTACCGTTGCCGCTACGGGGGAACTAAGCGAGGATGGCAAGGTAGAAGGCGACGATGTAAGTGCTGCCGCCGAACAAGCAGCTTTTGATAATAAAGACGCAGGCATTGGAAAACCCGTAACGGTAATCGGAATTAGGCTTTCAGGGGCAAAAGCAGTCAATTATGCGCTTGCCAATACTACGACCGTTTCTACTGCCAATATTACTGCTAAACCTATAACGGTAACATTTTTGGCAAACAACAAGGTATATGACGGTACCGTTGCCGCTACGGGGGAACTAAGCGAGGATGGCAAGGTAGAAGGCGACGATGTAAGGGCTACTGCCGAAAAAGCAACTTTTGATAACAAAGACGCAGGCGCTGGAAAACCCGTAACGGTAACCGGAATTAGGCTTTCGGGGGCAAAAGCAGTCAATTATGCGCTTGCCAATACTACGACCGTTTCTACAGCCAATATTACTGCTAAACCTATAACGGTAACATTTTTGGCAAACAACAAGGTATATGACGGTACCGTTGCCGCTACGGGGGAACTAAGCGAGGATGGCAAGATAGAAGGCGACGATGTAAGTGCTGCCGCCGAACAAGCAGCTTTTGATAACAAAGACGCAGGCGCTGGTAAACCCGTAACGGTAACCGGAATTAGGCTTTCGGGGGCAAAAGCAGTCAATTATGCGCTTGCCAATACTACGACCGTTTCTACTGCTAGTATTACCGCCCGGGCTGTAACGGTAACATTTTTGGCAAACAACAAGGTATATGACGGTACCGTTGCCGCTACGGGGGAACTAAGCGAGGATGGCAAGGTAGAAGGCGACGATGTAAGTGCTGCCGCCGAACAAGCAGCTTTTGATAACAAAGACGCAGGCATTGGAAAACCCGTAACGGTAACCGGAATTAGGCTTTCAGGGGCAAAAGCAGGCAATTATGCGCTTGCTAATACTACGACCGTTTCTACTGCTAGTATTACCGCCCGGGCTGTAACGGTAACATTTTCGGCAAACAACAAGGTATATGACGGTACCGTTGCCGCTACGGGGGAACTAAGCGAGGATGGCAAGGTAGAAGGCGACGATGTAAGTGCTGCCGCCGAACAAGCAGCTTTTGATAATAAAGACGCAGGCATTGGAAAACCCGTAACGGTAACCGGAATTAGGCTTTCAGGGGCAAAAGCAGTCAATTATGCGCTTGCCAATACTACGACCGTTCTCTACTGCCAATATTACTGCTAAACCTATAACGGTAACATTTTTGGCAAACAACAAGGTATATGACGGTACCGTTGCCGCTACGGGGGAACTAAGCGAGGATGGCAAGGTAGAAGGCGACGATGTAAGGGCTACTGCCGAAAAAGCAACTTTTGATAACAAAGACGCAGGCGCTGGAAAACCCGTAACGGTAACCGGAATTAGGCTTTCGGGGGCAAAAGCAGTCAATTATGCGCTTGCCAATACTACGACCGTTTCTACAGCCAATATTACTGCTAAACCTATAACGGTAACATTTTTGGCAAACAACAAGGTATATGACGGTACCGTTGCCGCTACGGGGGAACTAATCGAGGATGGCAAGGTAGAAGGCGACGATGTAAGGGCTACTGCCGAAAAAGCAACTTTTGATAACAAAGACGCAAGCGCTGGAAAACCCGTAACGGTAACCGGAATTAGGCTTTCGGGGGCAAAAGCAGTCAATTATGCGCTTGCCAATACTACGACCGTTTCTACAGCCAATATTACTGCTAAACCTATAACGGTAACATTTTCGGCAAACAACAAGGTATATGACGGTACCGTTGCCGCTACGGGGGAACTAAGCGAGGATGGCAAGGTAGAAGGCGACGATGTAAGTGCTGCCGCCGAACAAGCAGCTTTTGATAACAAAGACGCAGGCATTGGCAAACCCGTAACGGTAACCGGAATTAGGCTTTTAGGGGTAAAAGCAGGCAATTATGCGCTTGCCAATACTACGACCCGTTTCTACAGCCAATATTACTGCTAAACCTATAACGGTAAATTTTTGGCAAACAACAAGGTATATGACGGTACCGTTGCCGCTACGGGGGAACTAAGCGAGGATGGCAAGGTAGAAGGCGACGATGTAAGGGCTACTGCCGAAAAAGCAACTTTTGATAATAAAGACGCGGGCATTGGCAAACCCGTAACGGTAACCGGAATTAGGCTTTTAGGGGCAAAAGCAGGCAATTATGCGCTTGCCAATACTACGACCGTTTCTACAGCCAATATTACTGCTAAACCTATAACGGTAACATTTTCGGCAAACAACAAGGTATATGACGGTACCGTTGCCGCTACGGGGGAACTAAGCGAGGATGGCAAGGTAGAAGGCGACGATGTAAGTGCTGCCGCCGAACAAGCAGCTTTTGATAATAAAGACGCAGGCATTGGAAAACCCGTAACGGTAATCGGAATTAGGCTTTCAGGGGCAAAAGCAGTCAATTATGCGCTTGCCAATACTACGACCGTTTCTACTGCCAATATTACTGCTAAACCTATAACGGTAACATTTTCGGCAAACAACACAAGGTATATGACGGTACCGTTGCCGCTACGGGGGAACTAAGCGAGGATGGCAAGGTAGAAGGCGACGATGTAAGTGCTGCCGCCGAACAAGCAGCTTTTGATAACAAAGACGCAGGCATTGGAAAACCCGTAACGGTAACCGGAATTAGGCTTTTAGGGGCAAAAGCAGGCAATTATGCGCTTGCCAATACTACGACCGTTTCTACTGCTAGTATTACCGCCAAACTTGTAACGGTAACATTTTCGGCAAACAACAAGGTATATGACGGTACCGTTGCCGCTACGGGGGAACTAAGCGAGGATGGCAAGGTAGAAGGCGACGATGTAAGTGCTGCCGCCGGAGAAGCAACTTTTGATAACAAAGACGCGGGCATTGAAAAACCCGTAACGGTAACCGGAATTACGCTTTTAGGGGCAAAAGCAGGCAATTATGCGCTTGCCAATACTACGACCGTTTCTACAGCCAATATTACTGCCAAACCTATAACGGTAACATTTTTGGCAAACAACAAGGTATATGACGGTACCGTTGCCGCTACGGGGGAACTAAGCGAGGATGGCAAGGTAGAAGGCGACGATGTAAGTGCTGCCGCCGAACAAGCAGCTTTTGATAACAAAGACGCAGGCATTGGAAAACCCGTAACGGTAACCGGAATTAGGCTTTCAGGGGCAAAAGCAGGCAATTATGCGCTTGCTAATACTACGACCGTTTCTACTGCTAGTATTACCGCCAAACTTGTAACGGTAACATTTTTGGCAGAAGATAAAGTATACAATGGCTCTGCCTCCGCTACCGGGAGTTTTTCCGTCGACGGAAAAATAGAAGGCGACGATGTAAGTGCTACCGCCGGAGAAGCAACTTTTGATAATAAAGACGCAGGCATTGGAAAACCCGTAACGGTGATCGGAATTAGGCTTTCAGGGGCAAAAGCAGACAATTATGCGCTTGCTAATACTACGACCGTTTCTACAGCCAATATTACTACTGCCAAACCTATAACGGTAACATTTTTGGCAAACAACAAGGTATATGACGGTACCGTTGCCGCTACGGGGGAACTAAGCGAGGATGGCAAGGTAGAAGGCGACGATGTAAGTGCTGCCGCCGAACAAGCAGCTTTTGATAACAAAGACGCAGGCATTGGAAAACCCGTAACGGTAACCGGAATTAGGCTTTCGGGGGCAAAAGCAGGCAATTATGCGCTTGCTAATACTACGACCGTTTCTACTGCTAGTATTACCGCCCGGGCTGTAACGGTAACATTTTCGGCAAACAACAAGGTATATGACGGTACCGTTGCCGCTACGGGGGAACTAAGCGAGGATGGCAAGGTAGAAGGCGACGATGTAAGTGCTGCCGCCGAACAAGCAGCTTTTGATAATAAAGACGCAGGCATTGGAAAACCCGTAACGGTAACCGGAATTAGGCTTTCGGGGGCAAAAGCAGTCAATTATGCGCTTGCCAATACTACGACCGTTTCTACAGCCAATATTACTGCTAAACCTATAACGGTAACATTTTCGGCAAACAACAAGGTATATGACGGTACCGTTGCCGCTACGGGGGAACTAAGCGAGGATGGCAAGGTAGAAGGCGACGATGTAAGGGCTACTGCCGAAAAAGCAACTTTTGATAACAAAGACGCAGGCGCTGGAAAACCCGTAACGGTAACCGGAATTAGGCTTTCGGGGGCAAAAGCAGTCAATTATGCGCTTGCCAATACTACGACCGTTTCTACAGCCAATATTACTGCTAAACCTATAACGGTAACATTTTTGGCAAACAACAAGGTATATGACGGTACCGTTGCCGCTACGGGGGAACTAATCGAGGATGGCAAGGTAGAAGGCGACGATGTAAGGGCTACTGCCGAAAAAGCAACTTTTGATAACAAAGACGCAAGCGCTGGAAAACCCGTAACGGTAACCGGAATTAGGCTTTCGGGGGCAAAAGCAGTCAATTATGCGCTTGCCAATACTACGACCGTTTCTACTGCCAATATTACTGCTAAACCTATAACGGTAACATTTTCGGCAAACAACAAGGTATATGACGGTACCGTTGCCGCTACGGGGGAACTAAGCGAGGATGGCAAGGTAGAAGGCGACGATGTAAGTGCTGCCGCCGAACAAGCAGCTTTTGATAACAAAGACGCAGGCATTGGCAAACCCGTAACGGTAACCGGAATTAGGCTTTTAGGGGTAAAAGCAGGCAATTATGCGCTTGCCAATACTACGACCGTTTCTACAGCCAATATTACTGCTAAACCTATAACGGTAACATTTTTGGCAAACAACAAGGTATATGACGGTACCGTTGCCGCTACGGGGGAACTAAGCGAGGATGGCAAGGTAGAAGGCGACGATGTAAGGGCTACTGCCGAAAAAGCAACTTTTGATAATAAAGACGCGGGCATTGGCAAACCCGTAACGGTAACCGGAATTAGGCTTTTAGGGGCAAAAGCAGGCAATTATGCGCTTGCCAATACTACGACCGTTTCTACAGCCAATATTACTGCTAAACCTATAACGGTAACATTTTCGGCAAACAACAAGGTATATGACGGTACCGTTGCCGCTACGGGGGAACTAAGCGAGGATGGCAAGGTAGAAGGCGACGATGTAAGGGCTGCCGCCGAACAAGCAGCTTTTGATAATAAAGACGCAGGCATTGGAAAACCCGTAACGGTAATCGGAATTAGGCTTTCAGGGGCAAAAGCAGTCAATTATGCGCTTGCCAATACTACGACCGTTTCTACTGCCAATATTACTGCTAAACCTATAACGGTAACATTTTCGGCAAAAACAAGGTATATGACGGTACCGTTGCCGCTACGGGGGAACTAAGCGAGGATGGCAAGGTAGAAGGCGACGATGTAAGTGCTGCCGCCGAACAAGCAGCTTTTGATAACAAAGACGCAGGCATTGGAAAACCCGTAACGGTAACCGGAATTAGGCTTTTAGGGGCAAAAGCAGGCAATTATGCGCTTGCCAATACTACGACCGTTTCTACTGCTAGTATTACCGCCAAACTTGTAACGGTAACATTTTCGGCAAACAACAAGGTATATGACGGTACCGTTGCCGCTACGGGGGAACTAAGCGAGGATGGCAAGGTAGAGGCGACGATGTAAGTGCTGCCGCCGGAGAAGCAACTTTTGATAACAAAGACGCGGGCATTGAAAAACCCGTAACGGTAACCGGAATTACGCTTTTAGGGGCAAAAGCAGGCAATTATGCGCTTGCCAATACTACGACCGTTTCTACAGCCAATATTACTGCCAAACCTATAACGGTAACATTTTTGGCAAACAACAAGGTATATGACGGTACCGTTGCCGCTACGGGGGAACTAAGCGAGGATGGCAAGGTAGAAGGCGACGATGTAAGTGCTGCCGCCGAACAAGCAGCTTTTGATAACAAAGACGCAGGCATTGGAAAACCCGTAACGGTAACCGGAATTAGGCTTTCGGGGGCAAAAGCAGGCAATTATGCGCTTGCTAATACTACGACCGTTTCTACTGCTAGTATTACCGCCCGGGCTGTAACGGTAACATTTTCGGCAAACAACAAGGTATATGACGGTACCGTTGCCGCTACGGGGGAACTAAGCGAGGATGGCAAGGTAGAAGGCGACGATGTAAGTGCTGCCGCCGAACAAGCAGCTTTTGATAATAAAGACGCAGGCATTGGAAAACCCGTAACGGTAATCGGAATTAGGCTTTCAGGGGCAAAAGCAGTCAATTATGCGCTTGCCAATACTACGACCGTTTCTACTGCCAATATTACTGCTAAACCTATAACGGTAACATTTTTGGCAAACAACAAGGTATATGACGGTACCGTTGCCGCTACGGGGGAACTAAGCGAGGATGGCAAGGTAGAAGGCGACGATGTAAGGGCTACTGCCGAAAAAGCAACTTTTGATAACAAAGACGCAGGCGCTGGAAAACCCGTAACGGTAACCGGAATTAGGCTTTCGGGGGCAAAAGCAGTCAATTATGCGCTTGCCAATACTACGACCGTTTCTACAGCCAATATTACTGCTAAACCTATAACGGTAACATTTTTGGCAAACAACAAGGTATATGACGGTACCGTTGCCGCTACGGGGGAACTAAGCGAGGATGGCAAGATAGAAGGCGACGATGTAAGTGCTGCCGCCGAACAAGCAGCTTTTGATAACAAAGACGCAGGCGCTGGTAAACCCGTAACGGTAACCGGAATTAGGCTTTCGGGGGCAAAAGCAGTCAATTATGCGCTTGCCAATACTACGACCGTTTCTACTGCTAGTATTACCGCCCGGGCTGTAACGGTAACATTTTTGGCAAACAACAAGGTATATGACGGTACCGTTGCCGCTACGGGGGAACTAAGCGAGGATGGCAAGGTAGAAGGCGACGATGTAAGTGCTGCCGCCGAACAAGCAGCTTTTGATAACAAAGACGCAGGCATTGGAAAACCCGTAACGGTAACCGGAATTAGGCTTTCAGGGGCAAAAGCAGGCAATTATGCGCTTGCTAATACTACGACCGTTTCTACTGCTAGTATTACCGCCAAACTTGTAACGGTAACATTTTTGGCAGAAGATAAAGTATACAATGGCTCTGCCTCCGCTACCGGGAGTTTTTCCGTCGACGGAAAAATAGAAGGCGACGATGTAAGTGCTACCGCCGGAGAAGCAACTTTTGATAATAAAGACGCAGGCATTGGAAAACCCGTAACGGTGATCGGAATTAGGCTTTCAGGGGCAAAAGCAGACAATTATGCGCTTGCTAATACTACGACCGTTTCTACAGCCAATATTACTGCCAAACCTATAACGGTAACATTTTTGGCAAACAACAAGGTATATGACGGTACCGTTGCCGCTACGGGGGAACTAAGCGAGGATGGCAAGGTAGAAGGCGACGATGTAAGTGCTGCCGCCGAACAAGCAGCTTTTGATAACAAAGACGCAGGCATTGGAAAACCCGTAACGGTAACCGGAATTAGGCTTTCGGGGGCAAAAGCAGGCAATTATGCGCTTGCTAATACTACGACCGTTTCTACTGCTAGTATTACCGCCCGGGCTGTAACGGTAACATTTTCGGCAAACAACAAGGTATATGACGGTACCGTTGCCGCTACGGGGGAACTAAGCGAGGATGGCAAGGTAGAAGGCGACGATGTAAGTGCTGCCGCCGAACAAGCAGCTTTTGATAATAAAGACGCAGGCATTGGAAAACCCGTAACGGTAACCGGAATTAGGCTTTCGGGGGCAAAAGCAGTCAATTATGCGCTTGCCAATACTACGACCGTTTCTACAGCCAATATTACTGCTAAACCTATAACGGTAACATTTTCGGCAAACAACAGGTATATGACGGTACCGTTGCCGCTACGGGGAAACTAAGCGAGGATGGCAAGGTAGAAGGCGACGATGTAAGTGCTGCCGCCGAACAAGCAGCTTTTGATAACAAAGACGCAGGCATTGGCAAACCCGTAACGGTAACCGGAATTAGGCTTTTAGGGGTAAAAGCAGGCAATTATGCGCTTGCCAATACTACGACCGTTTCTACAGCCAATATTACTGCTAAACCTATAACGGTAACATTTTTGGCAAACAAAAAGGTATATGACGGTACCGTTGCCGCTACGGGGGAACTAAGCGAGGATGGCAAGGTAGAAGGCGACGATGTAAGGGCTACTGCCGAAAAAGCAACTTTTGATAATAAAGACGCGGGCATTGGCAAACCCGTAACGGTAACCGGAATTAGGCTTTTAGGGGCAAAAGCAGGCAATTATGCGCTTGCCAATACTACGACCGTTTCTACAGCCAATATTACTGCTAAACCTATAACGGTAACATTTTCGGCAAACAACAAGGTATATGACGGTACCGTTGCCGCTACGGGGGAACTAAGCGAGATGGCAAGGTAGAAGGCGACGATGTAAGTGCTGCCGCCGAACAAGCAGCTTTTGATAATAAAGACGCGGGCATTGGCAAACCCGTAACGGTAACCGGAATTAGGCTTTTAGGGGCAAAAGCAGGCAATTATGCGCTTGCCAATACTACGACCGTTTCTACAGCCAATATTACTGCTAAACCTATAACGGTAACATTTTCGGCAAACAACAAGGTATATGACGGTACCGTTGCCGCTACGGGGGAACTAAGCGAGGATGGCAAGGTAGAAGGCGACGATGTAAGTGCTGCCGCCGAACAAGCAGCTTTTGATAACAAAGACGCAGGCATTGGAAAACCCGTAACGGTAACCGGAATTAGGCTTTTAGGGGCAAAAGCAGGCAATTATGCGCTTGCCAATACTACGACCGTTTCTACTGCTAGTATTACCGCCAAACTTGTAACGGTAACATTTTCGGCAAACAACAAGGTATATGACGGTACCGTTGCCGCTACGGGGGAACTAAGCGAGGATGGCAAGGTAGAAGGCGACGATGTAAGTGCTGCCGCCGGAGAAGCAACTTTTGATAACAAAGACGCGGGCATTGAAAAACCCGTAACGGTAACCGGAATTACGCTTTTAGGGGCAAAAGCAGGCAATTATGCGCTTGCCAATACTACGACCGTTTCTACTGCTAGTATTACCGCCCGGGCTGTAACGGTAACATTTTTGGCAAACAACAAGGTATATGACGGTACCGTTGCCGCTACTGGCGAACTAAGCGTGAAGGGCAAGGTAGAGGGCGACGAAGTAGAAGCGGAGGCATTCAGCATTTTATTTAAGGACGCAAAAACGGGGATAAATAAGCGGGTAATTGCCTCAGAAATCCGCTTAAAGGGTTTGTCTGCTGCCAACTACTTATTAATGGGTTCCGAGGCGGCCTCTTCGGCAAAGATTACCCCAAAAGACTTATATATTACCGCAGATAATAATACAAAATTGCCGGGCGAAGAAAACCCTCCTTTAACGGCCAGTTACAGCGGCTTTGTAAGCGGAGAAGACCATACCAATGCATTAACAGCTCAGCCGCTATTAACTACCTTGGCAACACAAGCCTCGCCTCCCGGAGATTATCTTATTGAGGTAAGCGGCGCGGTTGCGGCAAACTCTAATTACAACATTATTTATAATAAAGGTACTTTAACCATTCCCACGATTAAGATTACGGCATTAACTCTTAAAGCTAATACTTTGTATACCAACTGTCCTGCAGGCACGTTAGCGGGGACGCTAGCAGCTTCTTCAACCCATTCGAAAGCCAGATACGCATATTCGCTGGTTCCCGGAGTAATTGATAACGAGAAGTTTACTATCAAAGACGATAAGCTGTATACTAATACCGCATTAAATTATGCATCCCCATGTACTTTTACGGTAAAGGTACAGGTTAGCTCACAATCTGGAGATATGCTTACAAAAGATTTCGCTTTTACTCTTTTGTACGTAAACGACTCTCCAACAATAGATGCGGTTCCTGATCAGTCAATCTGCGCTACAACAGAAAATAATACAATCAACCTTAGCGGTATTACGCCCGGGGCGGAAACTAGTCAAACCACAAGCTTGTCAATAACCGGCAATAAAAATGACATGTTTAAAGTTTTGAATATAAGGAAATTAGATGACGGTAAAGGAATAATAAACTATTCGTTAAAGGCAGGGGTTAGCGGGTCTGCTGTAATAACGGTAACGGTGAAGGATGATGGAGGAACAGCCGATGGCGGAGTTGATAGTTATAGCGTCAGTTTTACGGTTAATGTAACCCCGCTTCCTGTAATAAATATTAGCACAAGTACGGGTAAATTAAAGGTAATCAGGGGCCGTACCATTGAGTTAATCGCAGATGCTCCGGGGGCAACCGTTTATTCATGGGCGGATGCCAAAGGAATTATAAATGGTCAGAACACAGCCAGGCTAACGGTTAAACCAACCGGGCTTACCGTTTATACGGTAAAGGCTAGTTCTGCCGCCGGATGTATCGGCGTTAAACGCATCACCATAGAAGTAGGAAGAGAATACAGCGATGTTATAGCCGGCAATATTATAACGCCTAATGGCGACGGGTTAACGATTTGTGGGTTATTGAGAATATCGAACAGTATCCGGACGCTACCGTAAAAGTGTTTGACAGGGCCGGGCGGTTGGTATTTAGCCAAAAAGGTTATGACAATAAGTGGAACGGTTATTATAACGGAGCGATATTAAACGATGGAGCTTACTATTATGTGATAGATTTTGGAAAAGGTTTATATAAAGCTAAAGGATATGTTACGGTTCTAAACGAGGTGAATTGACGAAAAGACTTAAATATTATTTGTGGTAGGTTGAAGTATTACAATAGGCATAAAGCGCAAATAACCATTAGCGGCATAATCGGTTATTTGAGAAGTTTCCCCGAAAGTTCTGTATCTCAAAGGCAGGATGTGGATTATGGTTTTGAGAAGATAGGCGAGCGCATAAATATCTTTAACAACAAGTTCGGTTTGTTAAAGCAAACGCGTGCTGTCGGGTCTTTTTAGGCAATGCCCAAAACAGAGAATTGGGCAATAACACCTATCAATTGTTTGGCTATTTTTGGTCGGGTTATTATCCTTATCCGCTTTGTTATTGTCGGAGTTCTTCTTTTGAGCTGTAAAAAGCTATTTACAAAATATAGCTACAAGTACATAAGATGACTTTTTTTGAGGCTATTTTTTATAATAAAAAACCAAAGATGCTTTTTCGATGGTGTTTTGAGAAAGATTATAACCCACCAGCGCAGGACTTGCCGAACTATCCAACCCTAATTTTTCTACTTTTAGGGCGTACACAGTTATTATATAACGATGAAAACCGCTTCCTGATGGCGGGCATGGGCCGCCATAACCGGGTGTTCCAAAATCGGTTTTACTTTGTAGGGCATTTTTCGGCGCTATGTTTTTTGCAGGGTTTCCTGCATCGGCAAGTAATTCACTCACGTTTTTATTGATATCAAAAATTAACCAATGCCACCAACCGCTTCCGGTAGGGGCGTCAGCGTCATGTATGGTTACGGCAAAACTTTTAGTATCTTTTGGAGCGTTTTCCCAATATAACTGAGGAGAAATATTTTCGCCATCGCAGCCATAGCCTTTGTAAACCTCCTTGTGCGTAGCTTGCCCGCCAAGCGTTTTGCTTTTAAGAGTAAAAGTTTGTTGAGCAAATAAATGGTTTGTTAAAACCATAAAAATCAATAAAAAGAGATTTTTTTTCATTACTTAAAATTTTTCTTAAAATACAAAAAAAAAACTGAAAAAACCGAAATTTAAATGTTGTCTAAACTTAAGTATTAATTTTATTATTCATTGAAAAAATATGTTGCAGACAAGTGATGGAAGCCAAGTCAGCAAAAATATAGACTTCTTACAGACCGGATAAATTCTATCTTCGAAAAAGAACTATCGTCAAAAGCGTAAGTAATCAAAAATATTTGTAAGTTGAAACAAATATACCGCTCGATGAACAAATCCTGATAAACGCGATGAGTGTAATTAGCCCCTATGTTTTCTTCCCTAAAAAACCATCGCCAAACATTCGGTTTCAACGAAAAATAAACGCCCTTTTTAACCGATTAACCCCAACTCTCGCTAAACTAAAAAATAGACTGCGATTAGGTTATTTAAATTCGCTGGTGCGATAAAAATTGATATCTGGATAATCGTTTTTAGCTATATTAATCATAAACTCATTATCTGCCAGATAAACAGGGTTGCCTTCTTTATCTATTCCGATATGCTGTTGTTTACGTTTAACAAACTCGTCAAGCTTTTTTTTATCACCCGAATTTATCCAACAGGAACGGCTATAAGAAAGCGTTCTAAATCTGCAATTGGCTCCATATTCATGCTCTAACCTAAAGTTGATAACCTCAAACTGAAGTTCGCCCACAGCGCCAATCACTTTTCTGTTCCCGGGTTGCATTATAAAAAGTTGAGCAACTCCTTCTTCAGTTAATTGTTCAATACCTTTTTCTAATTGTTTGGTCTTCAGAGGATTCATGTTTTCTACTTCTTTAAAAATAGAGGGGGAGAAACTGGGGATGCCTTTAAAATGAAGTTTTTCGCCTTCAGTAAGCGTATCGCCTATTTTAAAATTACCGCTGTCGTATAAACCAACCACATCTCCGGGCCAGGCTTCTTCTGCAATGCTTTTTTCATTGGCCATAAAATACATGGGGTTGGCAAATTTCAATCTTTTGTTATGACGGGTATGATAGTAAAATTTATTACGCTCAAATTTCCCGGAACAAACACGCAAGAAAGCAATCCGGTCGCGGTGCTTGGGGTCTAAATTAGCATGAATTTTAAAAACAAAACCGCTAAAATTTTTCTCTTCAACTTTTACATCTCTTTGCTCTGCTTGGTGGCGTTTTGGGCTGGGAGCAATATCAATGAAGGTATCTAACAATTCTTTTATCCCAAAATTGTTGATGGCGCTCCCAAAGAAAACAAGCGCCGCCAATCCGTCTGTATAAAGCGATTTGTCTAATTTTCCATAAATGCCGTCTACTAATTCTATCTCGTCTTTTAAGGTTTTTATTTCGGTATCTTTCAAATAATTTAATAGCGCGGGATCGGCAAGGTTGTTAACCGCAACCACGCTTTCGGTTACTTTAAACTTATCGGGCTTAAACAGGTTTAGGTGGCGATTAAAAATGCTGTATACGCCTTTAAAGGTATGTCCTTGTCCAATTGGCCAACTTAAAGGGCATAAGCTAATGTTTAATTTGCTTTCTATTTCATCTAACAAATCAAAAGGCTCTTTGCCTTGTCGATCCATTTTATTGACGAAGATGATTACCGGCGTATTTCTCATCCGGCAAACAGACATCAATTTTTCGGTTTGCTCTTCCACGCCTTTTACACAATCTACTACTAAAATAACGCTGTCTACAGCAGACAAAGTTCGGTAGGTATCTTCTGCAAAGTCTTTATGTCCGGGAGTATCCAGAATATTTATTCTTTTGCCTTTATATTCAAAACCCATTACCGATGTAGCAACCGAAATACCGCGTTGCTTTTCAATTTCCATAAAATCTGAAGCGTTGCTTTGGCTGGCTTTGTTGCGCTTGACGGCTCCGGCAGTGTTAATTGCTCCGCCAAAAAGTAAAAACTTTTCTGTTAATGTGGTTTTTCCTGCGTCGGGATGGCTAATAACGGCAAAGGTTTTACGTTTTTCTATCTCTGGATTAAGCATGGCATTTTATCGTTTTTGAGCTTGCAAAGTTAAACTTAAAAACCATTTTATTCATAAGACAGCCAAAAGCGCCATAACCGTGTTCGCTCGTTGTAAACTGTAAATTATGGTTGTGTATTTCTGTTATTAAAGGTTATTTTTGTTTAATGACACAAAGCGGAACCCTTTTTCTTATTCCGGTGCCTTTAGCAGATAATGCGGCTCACAAATCCTACACGCTTTTTTTAAAAGAAACGGTAAACAGCATTAAAACATATATTGTTGAAAACGAAAAAACGGCGCGTAAATTTTTAAAAGAGGCAGAAATACAGATTCCGCAGAGAGAATTAAAACTGTATAATTATGGCAAACACAAGCCCGAAGGAGCAAAAGCAGATTATTTTAAAGAGTTAATACAAGGTGAAGATGTTGGTTTAATGAGCGAAGCAGGATGCCCGGGCGTGGCCGACCCCGGCGCGGATATTGTAGCCGAAGCTCATCAAAAAAACATCAAAGTGGTACCATTGGTAGGGCCAAACTCAATAATACAAGCCATTATGGCTTCGGGGTTTAGCGGGCAAAACTTTACATTTCACGGTTACTTGCCTGTTAATAAAAACGATCGCATAAAAAGATTGAAAGATTTAGAACAAAAATCTTTGCGTTATAAACAAACGCAACTGTTTATGGAAACCCCTTTTAGAAATAATCAGTTGTTAAACGATATTCTTAAAACATGTTACCCAAACACCTTGCTTTGCCTGGCAAGTAATATTAACGATTCCGATGAATTTATTAAAACACAAACAATAGCAAATTGGAAAAAAAACTACCCCGATTTACATAAAAAACCTACTATTTTCTTAATTTATAGCGCTTAGTAGGTTTCGCTATCGGCAGGAATGCCATAATCGGTAAATATCAATTCCTTTTTGTCAGACTTCTTTTTTTCCTTTGAAATAAAGATAGATATTAAGCAATTCAAAAAATCGTTTATAACGCTAAAGCTAAGCTTTTGGCCTAATTTTTTTGCGGCAAAAGCGGTTATTGTCTTGGTAAAAAACCCCGAATTACGGAATAATGTTTTATTAATTAATACGGGTAATATTAAAGACATTATCCAACCGGTTAAATTTGTTTTTTCATCAAAAAAAATCAATCTGCTTGGTGTAGCATATTTTTTCAGGAGATTTAATACAGAAAACCGGTTAATATAGGTTTGTACATTTTCTTTTAAGAGAACCTCTTGATACTCGTAGCTTTGTTTTAGAAAGGCAAGTTCTTGCCTCAACTGCGATAAATTTTTGATACGCTTATTTTTCCTCGTCTTCATCGTTTACTTTGTCGAAATATTTTCTGATAAACAGATTAATCAACAAGCGTTCCAGGTACCTGTTTTTGATTAAAAAGATGATGGTGGAAAGTAAAAAATAGATGATAGCAATATAGCCAAACCCTTTCACATAGCTGCCAAAAACGGCAGACAAGTAAAGACCTAAGGTTACTGAACCAAACAAAAACGCCAGCACAAAACAAAAGACAACGCTTGCGCCGGTAATAAAATAGGCAAATAACCTTGAAGCCTTTTCTATATACGATAATTTGGTATATTGTATTCTGGTTTCGACATACGCTTTTGCTTCGGACAAAAGATCTTCCAATTCTTTTTCTTTTTTATCTTCCATTATCAAACTCTGGAAAAACTTATATGTGTTCTGTCTCAGAAGAGTATTCTTCCTCAGAATTTTTAAATTTAGATTTGATAGAATTTACTACTTTGTCTTTTATGCCGGAAAGGTTTTCTGCGGCTTTGTCTTTTATGGCATCGCCAAAATCTTTTAAAGATTGATTAAGTTTGTCTCTGGTTTCGCTGCCCTTATTGGGAGCAAATAAAATGCCTAAAACAGCTCCTGCAGCCAAACCGGCCAACAAAGCAACTATTACTTTTGAGTTATCTTTCATAATGCTAATAAAATTAATTAAACAAATTTGTTTAGGTAAACAATTATCAATACAAATATGATTTTAATTTAAATATAAAACTCTTTTTTGCAAAAATTGTTTTTCTGTCATAAAGAATAGATGAGTTTTATCACAAAAAATTATTTTTTGGATTTTATTTTTATACTTAAAAAATCATATAAGAGTTACGTAAATGTTGCTTAAAGGATTATTGCCCGATGTATTTAGGTTTTCTTTTTTCCAAAAAAGCGGCTACTCCTTCTTTAAAATCCGTTGTTGAAAAACAATGGCTGAATGCTTTTATTTCGGTTTCGAAACCGGTGGTTGTATCGGCAGCATTAATGGCTTTCAGCGCGGCCTCTACGGCCAATGGGGCCCGGTTTTTTACTTTTTCTAAGATGCTTTCGGCCTTTGCCAATAGTTCTGAAGGGGTTGTAATGTGATTAACCAAGCCTATTTTTTCTGCCTGGCTTGCATCAATCATGTCGGCTGTAATAATCATTTCTATTGCTTTGCCCTTGCCAACAAGTTTGGTTAAACGTTGTGTGCCGCCATAACCCGGAATTAAGCCTAACGTAACTTCGGGCAGTCCGAGTTTTGCATGGATAGAAGCAACTCTAATATGACAAGCCAATGCCAATTCTAACCCGCCGCCCAAAGCAAAACCATTAATGGCCGCAATTACCGGTTTTGAGAGGTTTTCAATTACGTTGAAAACTTTTTGCTGCCCGGTTCTTGCCAGCTCTTCGCCTTCTCGGGCGTTAAAACGACTAAATTCTGCAATATCGGCCCCCGCTACAAAGGCTTTTTCTCCGCTGCCGGTAATAATAAGCCCTTTAATTTTGGGGTTGGTATTTGCAGTTGAAACAACAACGCTCAACTCCGATAAAACTTGTTGGTTTAATGCATTTAGCTTTTCGGGTCTGTTTATGGTAATGTATAAAATTTCGTTGCGTTCTTCAACCAAAATTTGTTCATAAGTCATCTTCTAAATTTTTTTATTGTAAAAATAGGGATTTTCTGCTTTTATCTTTCATTTCTTTAAAACAACTTTATATCTTATTAACTTTGAAACCTTAAAATTACCGATATATGAGCGAAATAAAGTCATTAAACTTTATTGAAGAGATAATAGAAAATGATTTAAAGAGCGGGAAATACAAAACCTTGGTTACCCGTTTTCCGCCGGAGCCGAACGGCTATTTGCATATTGGCCATGCCAAAGCTATCTGTTTAAATTTTGGGCTTACTCAAAAATACGGAGGATATACTAATTTGCGGTTTGACGATACCAACCCGATAACCGAAAAAACGGAGTATGTAAACAGTCAGCAAGAAGATATTAAATGGTTGGGATTTCAATGGAAAAATGAGCGGTATGCCTCCGATTATTTTGAGCAGTTGCATCATTACGCCGTGAAATTGATTAAAGATGGTTTGGCTTATGTAGATCACAGTACGGCTGATGAAATTGCAGAACAAAAAGGCACGCCAACCGCTCCAGGGCTTAACTCTAAATACAGAAACCGAAACGTAGAAGAAAATCTGGCTTTGTTTGCCCAAATGAAAAACGGCGATTTTGAAGACGGTCATTGTACTTTAAGAGCGAAAATAGATATGACCAGCCCTAATATGTTAATGCGGGATCCAATTATTTATAGAATTAAACATGCATACCATCATCGTACGGGTAATGCTTGGTGTATTTACCCAATGTATGATTTTGCCCATGGGCAAAGCGATAGTATCGAAAACATTACGCATTCTATTTGTACCCTGGAATATGTTTCGCATAGAGAATTGTACGATTGGTTTATCGAAAAACTGGGTATTTTCCCATCAAAACAATACGAATTTGCCCGATTAAACCTTACTTATACCGTTATGAGTAAACGGAAACTATTACAATTGGTTAATCAGGGATTTGTTAGAGGTTGGGATGACCCTCGGATGCCTACTATCAGCGGTTTGCGTAGACGGGGTTACACCCCTGAAAGTGTGCGTGAATTTTGCGAGCGTATAGGCGTTGCTAAAAGAGAAAATTTAATTGAGTTGGGTTTATTGGAATTTTGTATACGCGAAGATTTAAACAAAAAAGCCGATCGTGTAATGGCCGTTTTAGATCCGATTAAACTCGTTATTACCAACTATCCCAAAGAGAGAGAAGAAATTCTTATTGGAGAAAATAATCCCGAAGCGGAAGATAAAGGCGGCACAAGAGAAATTCCGTTTGGCAAAGAGCTTTGGATTGAGCGGGAAGATTTTATGGAAAAACCGGCAAAAAAATGGTTTCGTTTGGCTCCGGGAGCAATGGTTCGTTTAAAATTTGCTTACATTGTAAAGTGTGAAAACTTTATTAGAGATGAAAGCGGAAATATAACCGAAGTGCGGTGCGTTTATATTCCCGAATCAAAAAGCGGGAACGACGCAAGCGGTATACGCGTAAAAGGAACTATCCATTGGGTTAGCGTTAAACACGCAAAAATTGCCGAAGTTAGACTGTACGACAAACTGTTTACAGTTGAATCTCCGGATGCCGAAGAAGGCGATTTTAAAGAATACTTAAACCCAAAAAGTATAGAAGTGTTGGATAAAGTTTATATCGAACCGCATTTAGGGCATGCAAAAACCGCCGCCGCTTATCAGTTTATCAGAAAAGGATATTTTTGCGCAGATAAAGACAGCACAGAGCAAAAGGCAGTGTTTAACAGGGTTGTAACTTTGAAAGACAGTTGGAAAGGTTAAAAAAAACGGTTCGGGGGTTTAAGGCCCTGAACCGTCTTAATTAAAAAACCTGTTTATTTTACTAAAATCTCAACGGGAATGCTATTATTAAAACCCTTTACAGAAGGATTGTAGGCGATAAATTTGGCTAGCACAGTACCTGCGGCCGGTTTGGGGTCGCTTATTTTATAGGTTGCCTCAATTGCTTTTAGGGCCGTTAAACCTTTGAATTCGGGGTGTTCTGTTTCGGTCGCTTTTACAACAAAGTTCAGGTTCTTGTTTAGATTGTCGTACGATTCAATGAATTTATTCTTGATATGAGCTACCGTTTCTCCGGCTATTATTTTTCCGTTTACTTTAATTTCTGATGCAAACGATAACTTTTCTATAATATTTAGCGCATTAACGTGCGGCACAATAGAAGTTGAGGCAACCGGTTTTAAGATGGCTACTCTGTTTGGTTGCGAATAATAACTCGTCATTACTATACTGTCTCTGTTGTAAGAGTTAATTAGAAAATCAAAGTCAAAATTTTTTGTACGTTTCAAATCAGATAAGAAGCTATTGCTAAGAAAAGTTAACGAAGAGTTGAAATCTCCTTGAACGTCAAAAGTATTAGGGGCTTCTGTAATTTCAATCTGCTTTAGCGGGCCAATTGATTTAACAGGAAAGTATTTTTGACAGCGATCTAAAAAAGATTTATTTTGCGGATTACTAATTAGATAAAAGCGAAGCAGGGCGTCGTCTATACCGGAAAAAGCACCAATTAAGGAATTGATAACACGGAGGTCTTCAGGCGTAGTAAAAATTAATTTAGCTAGATTTAACTCTTCTATAAGCGTAAGCGTTACATGTTCTATCTTATAAAGAATTACGGTTTTATCCTTTTTAAAATCAAACCCTACTTTAAAAGTTAAGACGTTTTTGTCCAGTTTTTGGGTAATCCAAACAGAATCATTAGTTAGATAATCTATAATTTGGTTATTATAAAACTGGCGCCTTGGCGTGCCTTCCGGAACGGTGTTGTTTAATGCTTTTTGGCAGGAACTAAGCAGAAACAGCAAGGAAGCGCCCCCCCCCAAATATTTTATATATGCTAAAGCTTTCATTTTGTATTTCATAAATTATTTAGTTATTCTTCATATTTTTTTTTGATGGCAATTAAACGGTCTTTTACCTCCTGGGTTTGCAGGTATTCTCTTAATTTGTTTAAGTCTAAACCTAAATTTTTATAAAAGGTAAGAACATAATAATACTTTTTAGTTGTTTCAGGGCTTTTTAAATAGATATCCTTTATTACCTCCGGCGTTTTCCAAACAATAATTTGTACGTAAGTGGCAAAATCTTCCATTTCATTTTGCATCCCGTAAGGAATAAAAAAACCTTTTTGGTATGCCTCGGAGGAAAGAATTCTCGTATAAGCGTTGGTTCCTTTTAAATAGTTTTTTACAGCAGCCAAAGCAAAAACAATCGGAATATCATTTCTTACATTAACATAATGCGTATATTCATGATACAAAAAGCCAATTAAGCCGGCTTCGTTCGGAAAACTGAATGTTGCCTTTTCATAAATCATATTTAAAAAAGCATCGTCTGCATCTTTTTTCTCGGCCGTATTTTTTTTTCTTAAGGCTTCTCCAAAATTGGTTAGCCCTCCTAATGTTAACCTATTGGGCTGTATATTTCCGGCTTGGCTAACGGTACTTTCTCCAAAGGCTTCTGATCCGCCGTAGTTAATACCGTTACCAATCAAGTAAATAGTTAGCGGGGTTTGATTTTTTACAAAAGAACCCTTATCAGCTACTTTGGCCAAGGCTTTATAAAACAACTCTTCCATAATTTCCATATAAGGAAGTACGTCTTTTTCGTTGGCTGGGTCGGCAATTGCATTTCGCGCAAAAACGTTTCTGTCCCACTTGTATTCAAATAATACATTGTATTTTTCAAAAAACTCTTTTTGTTTTTGGCCCAGCGGGGTATTCGCAAAAGTAATGGGGGGTTCTATTTCTGCGTTAATTGCTTCTTCTTTTTTTTTGCAAGAAAAAAGGATAAAAAAACTTAGTAAAGCAAAGCTTATTTTTAAATTTCTTTCCATGTTATATTTCTTTGTTAAACTGTATTTCATCTAAAGGGAGTTTAATTACGTAATCTTCGGGGTTTTCGCCGCTTATCGTAAATTTTGTTCCATTATATTCGTGCGTTATCGGAATTTGGTATCTTTTCAGGTCAAACCATCTCATTCCTTCGGCAAAAAACCGGGCACGCTTCAGTATTAAAATAAGTCCGATGCCAGCTTCTTTACTGCTAATGTTGTTTAGAAAGGTTTTTAAACGGGTTTCAATAGCAGAGTTAAAATTAAGCGTATTTATTATGGTTGTTAAATCAGCCTTTACGCTTTCATTAAACATGCCGTTTTCTTGTATAACGGCCTCTGCTTTATTAAAAAGCGCTTCATCAACCGTAATAAGCGGCATATTCATGTTTCTTCTTGCTAGTGAGGCGAAATAATAAATCTTGAGAGGAATAATGTCTTCGAAAAGGGGGCTGGATAGAATAAATTCATTATTATTGCCTAGAAACTGTCTATGCGGATAAGGATAATAACCCGAGAAAAAATAGGCAAGCAATTGATAGGTGTTATTACCCATCATCAGGAAGGCGCTGTTGGCAGGGTCAAAATAAGACCTGCTGTATAAACTTAAATCGTTATTACTTTGAGCTCTTAGCGACTTTATATCTAAAGGAAGCCTGTCGGCTTGCAAAGCCATGTCTGCATATTCAATTGTTTTTTTCCATTCTTTTTTATATAAATAAAATCTTGATAAAAAACCGTAGACAGCTCTTTTGCTGAAATAGAAATTGCTGCTGAAAAAAGCGTTTTTTTCGTCCATTAACTTAAGGGCATTAAGCATGTCTTCTTCTATTTTATCGTACATAAAAGCAACAGTTTGGCGCGGACGGTTTACAATAGCGGAGGAAATATATTCGCCAAAGTAAGGAACGGCTAAATCTTTTGCAGCAGTGGCCTTGTCGTATTGTTTGCCAAACAAATTGGTAAGCATAAAATTGCAATAGGCTTTAATAGCCAAAGCATGAGCAATTACATTGTTGATTTTGGTAATATCTCCTCCTTGGCTTTTTAATTTGTCGGCCCGTGAGATTAATAAATTAGCATTGTGAATTTTATAATAGTAGCGGAGAAAAGCCAAATTGGGATTCATCCCTGATGAAAGCATCTCGAATTGGTTAAAGCTATGCTTGGTGATAGCTAAGGTATAAATGGGGCGCAGTTTTTCTGAAGCATCCCTAACTACGTGCCCTGCGATATCTTTATATGAATAATCATCAGACATTAAATCGGTAAAATGATGGTCTGAGCCGGGCTCTAAGGCAATAATAGCCTTTTCAAGATCCTTTAACTGATCAACCGACACGCGATTGTCAATGGGTTCATTTAAAAACTTCTTGCATGAACTTAACGAACATATAAGCGTCATTAACATCAAAGCAAGGGTTAAAAATGGGCGAATTGTTTTAAATAATATAATCTTCATAACTAAAAACTGGCATTAAGTGAAACAGTAAATGATTTTACGGGAGGTAGGTTTAAACCGGAAAGTAACGTTTCAGGGTCTTGGCCTTTAAGCCTTTTGGAAGACCATATCGCTATGTTTGATGCTTCGGCGGCAATAGAAAAACTTCGTATTTTTAGCTTTTTTGATAATGCGGGAAAACTGTATTGGATGTTTAGGTTTCTAAACCTCAAATAAGAAGCATTTACCGTACGCATGTTGTTATAGTTATAAGCGGTGAAGATTGATTGACCAAAAAATCCGGATTTAGCATAATTATCGATATCGTCATCGGTAATTAATTTTGGAATAATGGTATATCGTTCATCGCCGGGGGCTGTCCATCTGTTGGCAAAATCTCCCGGGGTATTAAGGTCGTCTCTAAATAAACTGCTAATGGTTCCGTCTCTATAAAAGTCAACTAGTCTTACCACATGGCCGGCGTTAAATATAAAAGCGGCGCTTAGCGATAGGTTTTTATACCTTAAAGCAGGGGTAAAACCGCCGGAATATTTAGGATCTCTGGTGCCTTGATATTCTAAATCGGCAAGATTGGTAGAACTGGAGATAAATGTTGGCACAATTTCTCCTTTACCGTTATAATATTGCGGTAAGCCGTCTTTTGAAAGGCCGGCAAGCCTAAATGCATATAAACCCGATCTAGCCCCGCCCTGCATACTATACCCTTCTGAACGAGCGATTTGAAATATTGTCGGCTTACTGCCCGACAAGTCAGATAACACCGTGTTTTTATTGTAGGCCGCATTTACCATCAGGGTTAATTGCAGGTTTGAAACCAGTTTAATAGGACGTAGGTTTATACTAAGCTCAACCCCTTGGTTACGCATATTAGCCCAGTTAAATTGTTTGCTACGGTAACCCGACGAATAAGCTACTTGCTTGTCGCCTATTAAATCGAAATTATTTTTTCTATAGATGTTTGCGCTTATATCCGCATAGTTTAACAAGGTAAAATCTATACCAAAATTGATTGAATACTCTTTTTCGAATCGCAAGTCGGTATTCTCCGGCTCTAAAACGCTTACAGCCGTAGAGTTATAATTAGGGTATACCCGGGTAATATTTACTGGATAGGATACTATGGCAGGCCCTCTGTCTCCGTCGTTACCCCGAAGGCCGTAAGTAAACCTGATTTTAGCGTTGGAAATCGTATTTTCTATAGATTTCATAAAATTTTCGTTACTAAGGTTCCATCCGATACCCGCAGACCAAGTAGGCGTAAACCTGCTTAAAGTAATGTTGGCGGCGTCATTTCTCAGATAAAATTCCAACACATATTTTTTTAAATAATTATACTCTGCTTTGGCGTAATAGGCTACCGTGTTCCTATTGTACATGGTATAATAATAGTTTGTTCCCGCCAGTAAATTTCTTCCGTTATACATTCTTTTTTCATCATCAGGAAGATTGGTAGCCTCAATCAACCTTTGAAGAGCCAAATAGTTTGGCGAGGTGGTTTTATTTGTAGTTAAATAGCCATACCCTCGGTTAAAATAGCCGTTTTGGTTATTAGCAGCGATCTCCCCTCCCGCCAAAATACTAACAGAATGGTCTTTAAGATTGTTTAATACATCCCACTCTAATTGAAACCTGCCGGTATAAAATTTAGAAGTAGAGGTTTCTCTGTCTAAAATACCTCCTTCGGGTAATACGCTCTCTGCCGGCAAATACAAAGCTTTAGAAGGATTTTTATAAAGTCTTTCATTTTTGTCTGATAGTAAAAACCCGTCAAGGTCAACAACCCCTTTTTTTCTGAACTGGTTTGCGTAATTAGAAAACTCTGTCTGTATTTCCGATACGTCGCTGTTTACAAATCTCGTATTGAATATTCCGCTTAGGGTAAGGTTATTCGCAAATTTGTATTTCAAATCCGCCTGGACTAAAAAGTCGCTACCGCTAAGGTCGATGTAGTCATTGTTGATTTCCTCGATAATGTTAAAGTTTGTATAGCCTTTTTTATAGTATTCAAAATTGCCGTTTTCATCATAAGGTCTCATGTTTCTGGCCGCATCTCTGGCATATCTAAATGGATTTACTTTAGTACCCGGATTATGTTGATTTCTTTTAGAAAATTTGACCATAATATCGGCAGCCAGGTTTTTACTGATTTGATAACCGGAATTTAGGTTTACGGTGTATCGCTGAACCTTTTCTCCAAGGGTTTTACCAAGGTCGTCATAATAACTTACAGATAACCGGGCCGAAGCGTTTTCACCCCCGTAGCTGGCGCTTAAAGAATGCTGTTGCATGAGCGCGTTTTTGTAAAGGTAATCAAACCAATCGGTATTAACCGTTTTTAAATCTTTTGTTTTAGCCCTAAATTGTTCATCTGTAAAAGATTTTACGTTTTGTTCGTAACGCAATTTTGAATAAGCGCCGGAGGTTTGGGCAGAGAAATCCATTAAACTGCTTTGATATATTCTAAATATCTGTTGATTTAAGACGGTTTGATCATAAGAATTCAGCACGTCAAAACTTGTGATCGAAGGTTTAAGCGTTAAAGTTGCATTGCTGTTATAGTTAATATTTAGCGGCGTGTTTTTTTTGGCTCTTTTGGTGGTAATTACAATTACCCCGTTTACCGCTCTGGTACCGTACATGGCTGTTGCCGTTGCGTCTTTTAACACGCTAATATCTTCAATGTCTTCTGGGTTTACCCCCGAAAGAGCGCTGGCTAACAGGTTTCTGGCTGCGCCTGAATAAAGTTCTGAAGCAGCAATGCGCAAAGGTGTTTCTAAAGCTACCCCGTCTAATACCCATAACGGTTCGTTAATTCCCGACAAGGAAGAACTGCCTCTTATACGAATTTTTGGAGCTGTTCCAAATACCGAAGATGCCGTTTCTATCGTAACCCCTGCCACTTGGCCTTGTAGCATCTTGTCAAGCGTGCCCATACTGGCTACCTGAATGTCTGATGCTTTTACTTTTGATACCGAACCGGTAAACGATTCCTTTTTTATCTGTTGATAGCCGGTAATTACAACATCGGTTAAACTTTGTACATCACTTTTTAGTACAATGCGCATAGGGTTCGTTTCTGCGGGGATTTGGCGGCTTGTGTATCCAACGCAGCTAAAAACCAATATAACCCCGGCTTTTGAAATACTGATTTTAAATTCGCCGTTGTTATTGGCCACAACCTGGTTATTGGTCCCTTTTTCAATAACGGAAGCCTTTGATATGGGATCGCCATTATCATCAACAATCCGTCCTGATGCAAACAATTGCTGTCTAATTTCCGCCTTCTGTAAACCGTTGCTTTGATTAATGAGAATGGTTTCTTCTGATATTTTGTAACTAAATGGCTGATTGGCAAGCGCTACTTTTAGAGGCTCGAACGAAGATTTTATCAGATCTGGCGTTATTTTGTGAGAAAACGCTTTTGCAGATACTTGCCAATGAACAACAAAGATTAACAATGTTGTTAGTTTTATGACTAAAGAGCGTTTAAAAAAGAGATTTTTGAAAAATAGATAATTTTGCTTATCGTAAAATAAGGAATTAGTATAAGTTTTTAAATTCATACATTTGGTCAGATTAAACAGTTGTTTGATTAATGAGTTTGTTTAATCGCCGCTTAGCTATCGGCGAATAGTTTGTTCTTTTTTTGTTTATAATGTTACATAGGCAAACTTTTGGTTAAAATTTGAATGGTATTGTCGGTTATTTTAAAATGAATGTCTCGCGCGTCTTCCAAAGTTTTTGGTAAGTTATTCAAGGTCTCTTTTTTGGCAAGCAATACATTGTATCCCGTTTCTGGAACATGGCGATAATCTACTTTTACGTTATACCCTCCAGAAAGTTGTTTGAGAATGTCTTTTATGCATAGGTCAAACATAAAATTTTCTTGCCGCCAAGCTATCGCTGTTTCGGTGTTAACCGTGTTTGTTTTGGTTGGCTTATTAATTTCATAGAAAGAATGCGCTGCGGGTAAAAGAGGGTGTTTTTCATAAGATAGGGTAATTATGTTTACGCAACCGCTTAACAAAGGCGGTTTTTGGACAGAATTACCGTTGTAACGGCTTAGGTTAAACTTAGCTCCAAATACCTCAATATCCTGTCTTTGAGAGAAATAAAGCGGTAAAAGCCCAATAATAGCCGTTATTGCAACGACTGAGGCGTACTTAAACAAATAATTGTTAAATAAGAGGATTATTAACGGTTTATAATAGATGTTGGCTTTTAAGAACTTATTTGTTTTTTGAAAAACGCTACAAGGCTCAATGTTGTTGTTAATTTTAAAAAATTCGGTTACCTCCTCTTTATCAAATTGGGCTTCAATAAGCGCTTTTAGTTGTTCTTCATTTAAATCCTCGCCAAAATATTTAATTAACGCCCTTATTTCATCCTCAGAGCATTTGTTTTCCAAATAACGATTAAATGTTTCTTGTAAATTTAGCATCATAAATAAAAAAACAGATTTTATTCAAACATAATACGCTTTAACTGAAAAAACCAACTATCCGTTTTCAAAAAAAAATAAAAAACAAGAATGTAAAAACTTGCGAATCGCCGCTTCAATATTCGGGAGGCTTTTACAATATGATTGTTTATTGTAGCAGTAGAAATGTTTAATAATTTAGCAACTTCTTTGTAGCTTTTATCTTCTATTTTGCAAAGGTTAAACACTTCCCTGCATTTTTCCGGCAGGTCCTCAATGGCTTTTTTCAGTTCTTTAATATCTTCTTTAAGATAAAGATCTTGTTCTAAAGAGGTATATTCGAGTTCTTTATAAGCGCTAATCAGTTGGTTTTGCAGTTTTATATCTCTTGAAACTTTTCTAAAAAAATCATACACTTTATTTTTAGCGATATTATACAAAAAACTTTGAAAAGATTTTTCTGCGTCTATCTTTGCCCTGTTCTGCCAAACGGTAATAAACACATCTTGTAAAATGCTTGAAGCAATATCAGTATCTTTTACCAGCCTATAAATGTTGGCATATAAGCCCGACCGGTATTGCTTGTACAACATATCGAACCCTTTTATATTGCCGTTTTTCAGCAATAAAATTGTCTTTTCATCATTATAATTATACAAACTACGCATAGAAGGAAACAGAGATGTTTAGGTTTAAATAGAAGGTTGTTTCAAATATATTAAAATATGTTAATAAAAAACACATAAATTAACATTTTTTCATTAAAATAAAAGATAGATTTTATTTTAATTCGCGATGAAATAAGGGCGGGTTATTTGTATAGACTTTTCTTTTCCATGAAATCAATCACGGCATCTGGCACTAAAAACCGGATATTTTTGTGGTTTTTTATCGCATTTCTGACAAAGGAAGACGATAATTCCATTAACGGCGTTTCGGTAATAAAAACGGTTGGTTCTTTTTCCCATTCGTTCGGGTCGAAGCCCGGGCGGGGATAGACAAAAATCTTATGATTTTTCAAAAGCGTTTCGTAATTCTTCCATTTCTTAAAAGAGGAAAGATTATCAGTCCCCATAATCAAAGCAAATTGCTTGGTTGGATATTTTTCCTGTAAGTAAGCCAGCGTGTCTGAGGTGTAAGACGGTTGGGCTAGTTTAAATTCAATATCGCTTACCTTAATTTGCGGGACATCTTCGGTTGCCAACTTGGCCATTTCCAGGCGGTCGTACATATCGGCTAACCCGGTTTTTTGTTTAAAAGGATTTTGCGGCGATACCACCAGCCAAACCTCTGTTAGTTGGGTGTAGTTGGCCATATAATTGGCTATGATTAAATGGCCGATGTGTATAGGATTAAACGAGCCGAAGAAAAGACCAATCATATTTTAAAATTAAATACAAAATAACGGTTTAGGCTAAGATTAGCCTTTTAAAAAAGCGCTAACCAAATTTTCGGCTTCTTTGCAAGCAGTTTCTAAATGGATGTTTTTTAAAATCAAGTCAAATTTATCAGCGTATAAAAGTTCTTTTTCAGCTTTTAAAAAGCGTTCTTGAAGTTTTTCTTCGCTGTCGGTTCTCCGGGCGGTTAAACGCTGTTTCAAAACGTCTAATGACGGCGGTTGTACAAAAACGGCTAAGGCTTTGTCTCCAAATTTGCGTTTTAGGCGCAGGCCTCCTTCTACGTCAATATCAAAAATCACGCTTTTACCTTCGTCCCAAATACGCTGAAGTTCGCTTTGCAAAGTGCCGTAAAAGGCGCCGGAATACACCTCTTCAAACTCAACAAACTGCTGCGTAGACACTTTATGAAAAAACGCTTCCATACTGATAAAATAATAATCTTTTCCATCTACTTCAGCCTCTCTTGGCAGGCGGGTAGTGGCCGAAACAGAGAAACTAAGTTGAGGAATTTTTTTAAGTAAATGTTTTACAATGGTTGTTTTACCGGTGCCCGAAGGAGCCGAGAATATAATGAGTTTACCTTTTTTCATTTTATGCCAAAGCCAGAAAAAAGACCCCAAGCACAGAACTTTAAGGGCTTATATTTCGGCCTACAATATGTTTAACAATTGTTCCTTTATTTTTTCCAACTCTTCTTTCATGCAGACAACAAGCTGTTGTATTTTAGCATCATTGGCTTTTGCGCCCATTGTGTTAATTTCGCGTCCAATTTCTTGTGAAATAAAATTCAATTTCTTTCCATTCCCTTCGTTGCTGTTTAAAACAGATATAAAGTAGCTGCAATGACTTTTTAGACGAATTTTTTCTTCTGTGATATCAAGTTTTTCGATGTAATAAATGAGTTCTTGCTCAAGGCGGTTTTGGTCAACACATATTTTGCTGACCGCATCGCCTAAAAACTGTTGTAAGCGGGTTTTTATCTGGATCATGCGTTGGGGTTCTAACAGGTCAATCTCCTTGAAAAGAACCATGATATTGTTTATACGAAGCAGAAGGTCTGCCTTTAGCATGGTTCCTTCATTAGCTCTAAACTGGTTAAAATTAGCAAGAGCATTATTAAAAGTTTCGTTCAGCGCTCGCCACTCAGCCTCATTTGCCGTTTCTTCGGCCGAGTTAATAACCTCCGGAAAGGTTAAAGCCAATTGAAACAGGTTATCGCCTGTGCTGCCTAACTCCGTTTTAATTTCCTCGAGTTGTTTGTAGTATTGTTTGAGGAGATTTTTGTTAATAACGGCTGCTTTTTGCGTATTCTCGTTGCGTTCTATAAGCAAAGCAACGCTTACTTTGCCTCGTTCTATTTCTTTGGCACAAAGATTACGAAGGCTAAGTTCTTTATCAAAATAAGCTCTTGGAATTTTTAGGGTAAGATCTAAGAACTTAGAGTTGAGCGATTTGATTTCTACCGTGATTTTAGCGCCATTAAAATCGGCGATAGCCAAGCCGAAGCCTGTCATTGATTTTATCATATGTAAAGATATAAAAGATATTCTAAAATAGATGCGACTGACGGTTTAAGACTTTGTTTGCGTAATTTTTGGCAATTTTTATCCTTGTAACCTGAGTTGGGTTAATAATTAAGAAATTATTTGCAATCAAATCGGGATATTTGTATGTTTAAGTTTGTGAATATTAAATGGTTAAAAAACAAATCCGCTATGATTAGCCGCCATAAAGCTATTGATATTTTTTGCATAGTCTTGCAATTTTGTAAGAATTTTGATAAAAACGCTAAAAACTTCATTTTAGGTAAGCCTTCTTAACCTCCCCTTATAATGTCCAATAGCGAGATCGTTAGTGTCTTGCTATGAAAAGGTCTGTTATCGAAACGGTAAATGATGAGCATAAAAACAGTTGTCAAATCGAACATTCCAGCCCCTGATCATTGCAACGGCAAAAATAAACAGCGAAAAAATGATCAGATTTTTTTACGATAAAATTTGTCAAAATTAGCCGTTACGACCTTTAACCGGGATTCGTATGCCATCGTTATTCAGATTAGGTTATATCGTCATAATATCTTTTTCTTTGGCTTCGGCATGTTTATCTATTTTTATAATACAGGCGTCTGTTATTTTTTGTACTTCCGCTTCGCCGGTTTTTATTTCGTCTTCAGAAATACCTTCGCCTTTCAGCTTCTTAATTTTCTCGTTAGCTTCTTTACGGATATTACGCACGGTTATTCGGCCTCGTTCTGCTTCTTCTTTTACTTTTTTTACTAAATCTTTACGTCGTTCTTCGGTTAACGGCGGAACCGCCAACCGAATTATCAAGCCGTCGTTTTGCGGGTTTAAGCCAATATTTGCCTCCATAATAGCTCTTTCAATTGATGAAAGCAAGGCTTTTTCCCAAGGCTGGATAATCAAAGTTCGCGCATCGGGGGTGTTGATGCCTGCTACTTGGTTTAAAGGAGTAGAGTTTCCGTAGTAATCTACCATAATGCCGTCAAGCATGCTCGCAGAAGCTCTTCCTGCTCGTATTTTAGCCAGTTCTGTTTCGTAGTGTAAAATAGCTTTTTCCATTATGTTTTGCACATCAGTCAACTGTTTTTTTATAAGGTCGTTCATTTTCGATGAGTTTTGTGCAAAAATATAAAATAAACCATTAACCGGCTATTTTGTTAAACCGCTTTATGATAATGAAATAAAAGAGATGGTTGTAAATAAAATTTATCTCAACCGTTAGCCAAAGAAGGCAATTACAGGACACAAAACAGGAACGGTTTTTAATTTTTTACCAAAGTGCCTATTTCTTCGCCCTTGGCAATTTTCATCAGGTTGTCTGAATTGTTCATGTCGAACACAATAATTGGAAGTTTATTTTCTTTGCAAAGCGTGAAGGCCGTCATATCCATTACGTTTAAGCCATTGTTGTAAACTTCTTTAAACGAAATTTGCGAATATTTTATTGCAGAAGGATCTTTCTCCGGGTCTGCAGAATAAATACCGTCTACTCTTGTGCCTTTTAATACCACATTGGCGTTAATTTCGAGGGCTCTGAGAGCTGCGGCCGAATCTGTTGTGAAATAAGGGTTGCCGGTGCCTGCGCCAAAAATTACAATGCGACGTTTTTCTAAATGCCTAATCGCTCTGCGACGAACAAAAGGCTCGCAAATTTGTTCCATTTTAATGGCAGACAACAAGCGGGTTTTTATGCCTATTTTTTCTAAGGCATCTTGTAGCGCCATGCTGTTAATTACGGTAGCCAACATGCCCATATAGTCGGCCTGCGCTCTGTCCATGCCGGATTTTTCAGCGCTTAACCCCCTAAAAATGTTTCCTCCGCCAATAACAATGGCAATTTCAAGGCCGATATCATGTACGGCTTTAATGTCTTCCGCGTATTGTTTTACGCGATCATTATCAATACCATATTGTTTGTTGCCCATCAATGCCTCGCCGCTTAGTTTAAGTAAAATCCGTTTGTATTTCATGAAGGTCAAAAATATCAAGTTTTTTTAATTTGCCGCCTTTAAATTTTACAGACTTTATAAAGCGCTTTTTTATTTGCGCCAAGTCGGCTATCTTTTCTGGGTTTATGAGCTTTTGGAGGGATAAATATGGCCTTTCTCAAAATGTTCCCGTTAATTGAAATCGTATTGGGCTACGCAAATATTGAGGCCTAACTTAGCAATACAAAGAGAAGCCGGATACTTCCCTGCTTTTGGGCAAATAAATTTTCTGTTGATCGGTTGGGCACGGCTTATGATGGCAGGCTGTTTTTTTGGAAAGGCCTGCTAAAAAACCTTTCGGAGGCCTTGTAACTCTGCGGGCCGAGAAACCAAAAATAATCGCCGTTGCCAATTATGGTTATTTAAATGTTTGCGCCATGCCGCGCTGTAAATTTATCTCCAACTTTGATAAAATTAGCAAACAACTCTTTTTATTTCTGACTTTTATAAATAAAAGAAGATTATACAAAAGCAAAAAAGCTTCGGAATTTCCAAAGCTTCTTCTAATATCTGTTTTTACTTAAAATTAAGCGCCCAATTGTACCCGCTTAAAGGTTGTAATCGTTAAACCTTTAGATGTTTCGTCTAAAAATTTACCAACGTCTTTAGAACCGTCTTTTATAAACTCTTGATTCAATAAAGTGTTTTCTTTGTAAAATTTATTCAATTTACCTATGGCAATTTTTTCAACCATATCTTCCGGCTTGCCTTCTGCGCGGATTTGTTCTTTGGCAATTTCTAACTCTCGTTCAACAGTGGCAGCATCTACCCCGTCTTTATCAACCCAAACAGGGTTCATAGCGGCAATTTGCATGGCAACATCTTTACCGGCTTCTTCTACGCTGGGGCCTTCTTGGTTTAAGGCAACCAATACCGCCAAACGGTAGTTGCTATGAATGTAAGAAACCACCCTATCGCCTTGTATAATTTCTAATTTAGAAATACTAATTTTTTCTCCGATTTTGCCGGTATTTTCAGTGATTACCTCTTCCAATTTCAAACCGTCTGATTCCAAGCCGAGCAAATCGGCTATAGACGAAGGATTTTTCTCTAAGGCCAGTTCGGCAATTTGGTTGCCTAAAGCGATGAAATCAACATTTTTAGCTACGAAGTCTGTTTCGCAGTTTAACTCGATAATTACGCCGCGTTTGCCATTAGCCGCAGCTTTAGCAATAACCACTCCTTCGTTACTATCTCTATCTTGACGGGAAGCGGCAACTTTAGCGCCCTTTTTACGTAAGTAATCAATAGCAGCCTGAAAATTGCCTTCGGCTTCTGTTAAAGCTTTTTTGCAATCCATCATTCCGGCGCCCGTTTGTTGACGTAGTTTGTTTACATCGGCAGCAGTAATTTGTAATGTAGACATTTTTAAGTTTTTTTATTTTTTTTTAAATATAAAAGCGACAAGCGTTTGGCGCTTTAACGCTAACCGTTCCGCTTATTTGTTTTATTAACCTTCTGCGTTTTTGTCGCCGGTTTCTGCTTCAGCAACCGCTTTTTTTGTTTTTTTAGAAGGCGCTTCTTGGGCATCGGCTGCTGCTTTGGCCGCTGCGGCTTCTTTTTCTGCCTCTTCGTCTTTTTCGCGTTTACGCTCTTCTAAACCTTCTTCAATCGCTTTTACGATAATATTGGTAATTAGTGAGATTGATTTGGTGGCATCATCGTTAGCCGGAATGGGAAAATCAATATTTGAAGGGTCAGAATTGGTATCAACCATTGCAAAAGTTGGAATGTTCAAATTCAAAGCCTCTGTAACGGCGATGTGTTCTTTCTTAACGTCAATCAAAAATATTGCAGCAGGTAAGCGGTTTAAATCGGCAATGCCGCCCAAAAGGGTTTCTAATTTTACACGCTCTCGTTGAATCATTAAGAGTTCTTTTTTAGAAAGAATTGCATAAGTTCCGTCTTTGGTCAATTTATCGATGTTTGCCATCTTTTTGATAGACTTGCGTACGGTAGAAAAGTTTGTTAACATCCCGCCTAACCAACGCTCGGTTACATAAGGCATGTTTACTTTTTTAGCTTGTTCTGAAACAATTTCTTTCGCTTGTTTTTTGGTAGCTACAAATAAAATTTTTCGCCCCGATTTTACGATTTGCTTTATCGCGGCGGCAGCCTCTTCGATTTTAGCTAAAGTTTTGTTCAAGTCTATAATATGGATACCGTTTCGCTCCATAAAAATATAAGGGGCCATTTTTGGATTCCATTTACGGGTAAGGTGACCAAAATGTACGCCTGCATCCAATAAATCCTGATATGTTGTTCTTGCCATTGTTCTTGTCTCCTTAAAAAATTAACGTTTGCTGAATTGAAATCTCTTACGCGCTTTTCTGCGACCCGGTTTCTTGCGCTCAACCATACGCATATCGCGAGTCATTAACCCTTTTGCGCGTAAAACAGGTTTCTTTTCAACGTCTAACTCAACAATAGCTTTGGCAATAGCTAAACGAACAGCCTCTGCCTGGCCTTTAAGCCCTCCGCCAACAACGTTTATATTTACGTCATATTTGCCGATAAGACTTGAAACTTCAAAGCTTTGATTAACAATATACTGTAAGGGTAGCGTTGGAAAATATTCTTTATGATCTTTACCGTTTACGGTAATAATCCCGTTGCCTTCTTTTAAATAAATACGAGCAATTGCCGTTTTTCTTCTTCCGGAAGTATTTATAGTAGCCATTTCTTTTTCTCCTTTAATTAAAGTTTAATGGTTTTTGGCGATTGCGCTGCGTGCGGGTGCTCTGAACCGGCATAAACGAATAAATTAGCGTATAATTTTTTGCCCAATCTGTTTTTGGGGAGCATACCGCGTACGGCTTTCTCTACCAAACGCTCCGGGTGTTTGGCCAATAACTCTTTAGGAGATGTGAAACGCTGTCCGCCCGGATACCCGGTATAGCGAACATACGCTTTTTCGGTTAATTTTTTCCCGGTTAATTTAATCTTGTCTGCATTAATAACAATTACGTTATCTCCGCAGTCTACGTGTGGGGTGTACTCAGGCTTGTTTTTTCCTCTGATAATCATAGCGATTTTAGAAGACAAGCGCCCCAAAATCTCTCCTTCAGCATCAACCAGAACCCAATGTTTGTTAACGGTTTTGGCATTGGCAGAGACAGTTTTGTAACTTAACGTATTCACTTGCTTTTGTTTAAATTTGTTAATAATTTCTTTTTCCTAAAATTTTTAAGGACAGCAAAGATAAGCCAAACATATTTAAATATCAAAAAGGTTAACAAAAGTTTAAGATAAAAGAATTTGAATAACTCGGTCGTTCTAAAGATTATAAAGTTTTTTGGCCTTTTATTTTTGTTTGGAAAGATAAAAACAGTATTGCTCCCCGTTTTTACAGCAGAATTTTTTTGCCATTATTACGCCGGTATACGGCAAGAAAGAAGGTTTTCCTTGCAGTTAAAAATTTAAAAAAAAATTCTTTATTATTATTTTTTTGCATATATTTCGAATAAGAAAAATAATTTTTGTTTGAGGCGGGTTTTTGATATAATTTGTTTATTTTCAGTATTGCTTTGTCCAGTATTTTTTTAAGATAGAAGAGTTTATGACAAATTCAATTTTATGCCAAAAGGCGGCGTATCTAAAAAACAAAGCGTTTGCAAGGCGTCGTCTTTTCTAAAAAATAAAAGCAAACGCGCAATAAAAAAAAATGAAAAAAATAACCTTAATTTCAAGTATGCTGATGATATTGGCTTCTTGTGTAAAAAAGGAATCATCGTTTGATCAATTGCAAAACAAAAAAATTCCGGCAGATTCTTTTTTTCAAAAAGTAATTGCTCTAAATCCTACAACAAAGGATGAAGACGACGCTTTTTATATTGATTATAATTGGAATAGTCAAACTAAAACCATTGAAATTACCAAAGTAACTGAAAAAGAGCTTGATTTTTGGCCTTTTACATCTAAAGCCGAACGAAAAGAGTTAATACTTGGTAATAAATACAACGTTACATGTACAAAAGGAGGTAAAGATATATGGACTAAAACTTGTGACGGTAAATTCTCTTGCGGTTCTTTGGTAAAGGATTGCTTGGAAAAGGAAAAAGGATGCGCCACTGTTTGCGCTAATAAAATGGTCTTCATCCCTAAGAATAGAGAATTTTTTTTATTAGATGATGAGTAATTTACCAGGCATAATTGGCTTGTACCCCAAAGTATCAATAAAAGCGTTCAAACGGTTAAAAAATTAGCGTTCTAAAAACATTTGCCGAGTTCAACCGGTGAGCACAATTTTTTTAAACCGAAATTACCAAAATTATAATTAAGCGTTATGCCTGTTATCAGGCTTTAAGGAAAGGCGTTTAAAATTTTTTTAATTAAAAAACATTCCGTAATATTGCAACTCGATTTTCATAGGGTAGGGATATCGTTTAAATACTTAATAAACAATGGATTTAGTAAAATTTGTAGAAGAGCGGGTATTTGCAAAAAAAGAATTTCCTTCTTTCAAATCAGGAGATACTGTGAGCGTTCATTATAAAATTCGGGAAGGAAACAAAGAACGCGTTCAAATTTACCAGGGAGTGGTTATACAACGTAACAGCCTTGGCGCGAATGAAACTTTTACCGTTCGTAAAATTAGCAACGGGGTTGGCGTAGAGCGTATTTTTCCTTTTAATTCTCCCAATATTGAGAAAATTGAAGTAAACAGCTATGGTAAAGTACGTAGAGCCAAATTGTTCTACTTACGTAAACTAACCGGTAAAGCTGCTCGTATCAAATCTGTCAGAAAGTAATTTTACGAGATATATTTGATTAAAACCTCCGTAAGTCGATTTGCGGAGGTTTTTGTTTATATCTTTGGCATAATATTACAGTAGCCTACGTAAATGAAAAGTCTCTTAAAGAAAATTGAAAAAAACCGTTCTGAAGTTATTTTTTCATGCAAAGACGGCCAAACTGATGCCGTAGGTTGGGGAGTTATTAACTCTTTACAGAGAGAGGCTGCCGATGGCGGTATGCGTAAAGGCTTGGATAAAAGCGAGGCGAAGGCTAAAACTATGGAAGTAAAAATTACTGTTTCCGGGCAGGCTATTGAGGAGGCTAAATCAGGCATAAATTTTGAACCTTTCAAACTCGCGCAAAAAAAGAGGTTTTACAACATGGCATAAAACCGTAATGCCGCTTTTAAAAAACGATTACGGAACCGATTTACCGCAGATGAAATATACCGACATTTCTTTCAGCGCTTCAGAAATAGCTTTAAAACAACTGTTATAGATGAATATGCAAATATTTAAGCACGAATTTTTGGGAAATAACGTTTTACAATATTGCCTTTTTGTAGTAATTATCCTGTTAGGGCAATTACTTAAGCGAATTATTTCAAGTTTTTTCAGCAGGCTTCTTTTTAAGGCTATCCAAAAGTTTGCCGATGACGTTCGCGTAGAAACCTTTGTTGCTTTATTACTAAAGCCCATCGAGTTTTTTTTGAGTCTGTGTACGTTTTATTTGGCGATAAACCAATTAAAACACCCGCTTGAAGTTGTTGTTTGGCATTATATCAAAATTGCAGAAAAAATTAAGGTTAAAGAGGGTTTTACCTTTGGCGAATTGATTGATAAAGTCTTTTTTTTTCTGATTATCCTGTCTGTATTTTGGATTATCCTGCGTATAATCGATTTTATTGCTTTTGTTTGGATGCACAGAGCCTCAAAATCGGGAAGTAAGGCCGATGAACAACTGATTCCTTTCTTAAAAGAACTGCTCAAAATTATTGTTGTTTTTGTTGGTTTCTTTGCTCTTTTGGGCTATGTTTTTGAAGTTAATGCCGTAAGTTTAATTACCGGTTTAGGCATAGGCGGTATAGCTATTGCTATGGCGGCAAAGGAGAGTCTGGAAAATTTGATTGGTTCTTTTACCATTTTTATGGATAAGCCTTTTGCCGTTGGCGATCTTGTAAAAGTTAACGGGGTTGAAGGCACGGTTGAAAAGGTGGGCTTTAGAAGCACCGTAATATGTAGCGTTGATAAAACAACGTTGGTTATTCCGAACAGAGCAATGATAGCCGGCGTTTTAGAAAATCTTACCCGAAGAAACTTTAGGCGCGTAAATTTTCGGGCTGCAATAGTTCTTGAAACGCCCGCCAAAAGTATTCAGGCTATTATAAACGAACTTCGCTCTTATTTAGAGAATGCTGTTTGCGTATCTGAGCCGCTTGTTTTTTTTGATAGTTTTGGCGATTCTTCAATTAACCTTCAAATCTATTGTTTGATAGAAAACACAACTTACTCTAATTTTTTAAAAACAAAAGAAGAAATTAATTTTAAGGTAAAGGAAGTAATAGAAAAACACGATTCTCATTTTGCTTATCCGACACAACGCTCCTACACCTTACCCCCAACTATTGAGGAGCCGAACAAAGATTAGCGGGCTGTTGCGGGTTAAATATTCGGATAACGGCCCGGGTATCGCCTAAGGCGGCGATTTTCAGCCCAACAGCATTGGGTCAGCCCCGCTTTTGGCAATACCCTGATAGGCGAATACCGCTTTGTCTTTCAGCATGTTTGTTAGTTTTGTTTCGTCTTTCAAGTCGCACTCCCAAATTCTGATCACACTCCAGTTTTTGCCTGTCAAAACTTGTGTTACCTCGCTGTCTCGTTTCTTATTTCGCTCAATTTTTTGTTGCCAATAGTCGTGGTTATCTTTGGGTTTGGTGTTTCGGCAGTTATGGCCGTGCCAAAAGCAACCGTCAACAAAAATTACAACGCGTTGTTTAGGAAATACGAAATCAGGTCTGCCAAAAAGTTTGAATGTCCTGCGCCAGCCTATTATTTTGTTCGCTTTAAAAAATTGAATTAGTTTAAGTTCAGTTGATTTGTTGCGGTTAGATTTTACTTTCCGCATCATTTCGCTTCGCTGTTCTTTTGTGAAAATGTCAGCCATTACGTTTAGTTTACGCTAATCCAAGATTTGTCAAAACCCAATGCCTTTAGAACGTCTTCTTTATTCAAAATTTCGGGCTCTTTGATTTTTATAAGCAAACCGCTTTCGGGAAGGTCTTCAACTCCAAGAACGAAAGGAAAGTCTTTAGGAAATTCGTTTAGCGGAAACGATTTATCAACGGTTCTTAATTTAGGTTTATTCTTTGCCATATTCTCTTAAAACGGCGTTCATATCCAACGTAGCGGCCACATAAGGCAATAATTTTAAGATTACCGCTTTTACAAGATTTACAGGAACGGCGTTTCCTGCTTGTTTTCTTGCTTGCATATCGTTGTTAATAATTTTGTATGAGTCAGGGAAACCTTGCAGTCTAAACATTTCTCTTGGCGTTAACCTGCGTTCGCCATTTACAAGCAAATAATTGTATGATGCTCCGGCACGCAATGCGCAAGAATAAGGATAGCTACAAATATTTCCCGCTTTGTTTTCGTGCCAAATAGAAAATTTATAAGCTGATTTGTGTGTCGCTTTTCGCTTATTTTTTATGTAATCAGAGGCGTAATGCTTTTGATCAACGCTCTTTTCTAAAACTTCGCTTAATGGTTTGAATGGTTTAACCGGCGTTGGGTAAGAAAATAATATAGGCTCTCTGTGTCCAACAATTATTACTCTTTCTCTTTTTTGAGGCAATCCGTAATCAAGGGCGTTTAATACGGTATATTGAACGCGTTGATAACCCAATTCTTTGAGCGTCTTGATTATTAGCTTTAAAGTTTTTCCTTTATCGTGTCCTACAAGTTGTTTTACATTTTCAAGGATAAAAGCCTTGGGCTTTTTCTCTTTTAAAATATTGGATATGTGAAAAAACAACGTTCCCCTTGTGTCGTCAAAACCTTTCATTTGTCCGATGATACTAAAAGGCTGACAAGGAAAACCGGCAAACAAAATGTCGTGGTCAGGGATTGTTTTGGGGTCAACTTTTGTAATGTCGCCTGTTGGCCTGTGCCCAAAATTGTTTTCGTAGCTATCTTGGCAGTATTTATCGATGTCAGAGGAAAAAACACATTGAGAAATGAGGCCGTTTTGGGCGCACACTTCGTTCATAGCAACTCTAAAGCCGCCAATTCCGCAAAATAAGTCAATGAATTTTATTGGTTCCATGCGGATGTCATTACTTAAAAACCGAAAATACTAAAAAGTTTGGTTTTTGTCCAAAAGTAGATTCCGGCGCGGCTTGATAGCCCCTAACGATCTGTTTGCATTAAATAAAACATGCCGAAAATTATAATATAGATTGAGCTTTAAGCAAAGCCGGTTAAAAAGAATCTTTTTTGTTATCGGGCCCAAGTTTCCCTGTCTAAGCTCCGGTAATAGATGGCTTCTGCCAAATGGGCGTTTTTTATCTGCTCAGAATTGTCTAAATCGGCAATAGTGCGGGCAACTTTCAAAATACGGTCATAAGCGCGGGCAGAAAGCCCCAGTTTTTCCATCGCTTGTTTAATTAAGCCTTGTCCTGTTTGTTCAATCTGACAAAGTTTTCTAACCATGCTCGAACTCATTTGAGCATTACAATACAACCCTTTGGCGCCTTTAAATCTTTTATTTTGGATTTCTCTGGCTCTAACTACCCGTTCTCTTATCGCTTCGCTTTTTTCTGATTGGCGGGCAGAGGCCAGCTCGTCAAACTTTACGGGCGTTACTTCTACATGCAAATCAATCCGGTCTAATAATGGCCCCGATATTTTGCTGAGATATTTTTGTACCACCCCCGGAGCGCAAATACACTCTTTTTCGGGATGGTTATAAAATCCGCAAGGACAAGGATTCATAGAGGCAATCAGCATAAAACTGGAAGGATATTCTATTGAAAATTTAGCTCTGGATATGCTTACTTTTCTTTCTTCCAAAGGCTGTCTCATTACTTCTAAAACAGTCCGTTTAAATTCCGGCAGTTCATCCAAAAACAGAACCCCGTTGTGGGCTAAAGAAATCTCTCCGGGTTGCGGGTGTATTCCGCCGCCTACCAAAGCAACATCGGAAATGGTATGATGAGGAGCCCGAAACGGGCGCTCGGTTATTAAAGCGTTAGAAGCGGGGAGTTTGCCTGCCACAGAATAAATTTTGGTGCTTTCAAGGGCTTCGTGCAAACTAAGAGGGGGCAATATGGTGGGCAATCTTTTGGCCAGCATTGTTTTGCCTGCGCCCGGAGGGCCTATTAAAATGGCATTATGTCCTCCTGCGGCGGCAATTTCTAAAGCGCGTTTAATATTTTCCTGACCTTTTACTTCAGAAAAATCCTGTTCGTAACTATTTATTTGTCGTTCAAACTCGCTTCGCGTATCTACTTTTATCGGCTTTTTTTCAGATTTTCCTTTGAAAAAATCGATCACATCATTGAGCGTTTCCATTCCATAAACTTCCAGATTGTTTACAATTGCCCCTTCTTTGCTGTTTACCGCCGGAAGAATAAGTCCACGAAAACCTTCTTTTCTAGCCTTTACTGCTATGGGTAAGGTTCCTTTGATGCTTTGTATGCCTCCATCTAAAGAAAGTTCGCCCATAATGATAAATTGCTCAATTTGATTGGAATGGATTTGACCGGAGGCGGCTAAAATACCTATGGCAATGGGCAAATCGTATGCGGAACCTTCTTTGCGAATATCTGCCGGAGCTAAATTAACCAGAATTTTTTGGCGGGGCATATGATAACCCCAAGCGCAAATGGCGCTTTCTACCCGATGCAAACTTTCTTTCACCGCATTATCGGGTAAGCCTACCATATAATATTTAGAACCCTGCCCCACGCTAACCTCAACGGTAATGGTGAGAGCATCAACTCCGTAAACGGCGCTTCCAAAGGTTTTTACAAGCATTTCGGTTTAAATTTTTCTTAATTTAAAAAAAGAAAATGAGATGCTTATAAATTAATTACAATGAAAGTATTTGAGTTAAATGTTGCCATTCCTGCGAAATGACCTGAGCATCAATGTGCTTAATGGCCTGTTCAAAAGGAGTAAACACCAGTTGTTTATCAACCAAGCCCGCCATTAAACCGCTACGGCCATTCAAAAGCGCTTCAACGGCAAAAACCCCTAAACGGCTCGCTAATACTCGGTCCATACAACTTGGACTCCCTCCGCGCTGAATATGACCCAGAATAGAAATTCTTATATCGTAATTCGGGAATTTTTGTTTTACCGCTTCGCCAATTTTGTAAGCCCCGTTTTCTTCGCCTTCGGCAACGATGATAATTTTAGAAGACTTGTCTTTACGGCCGTGTTCCAGCCGATACAGTAAATCATTAATGCCGTAATTAGTTCCGGAAATCATAATAGCCTCAGCTCCTACCCCAATGCCGCTACGCAAGGCGATAAGTCCGGAATCTCGGCCCATCACCTCTACAATAAACAACCGGTCGTGCGATTCTGCAGTATCCCGTATTTTATCTACCGCATTTACTACCGTGTTAACGGCGGTATCATAACCAATGGTAAAATCGGTTCCTGCCAAATCGTTATCAATGGTTCCCGGTAAGCCAATGATAGGGAAATGATGTTCTTGGATAAAAATATTTGCGCCGGTAAAAGTACCGTCTCCGCCGATAACAACCAGGGCGTCTATCTCGCTATTTTGTAAATTGTTAAACGCTTTTTGTCGGCCTTCTACGGTTTTAAACGCATCGCATCGGGCAGTTTTTAAAATAGTACCCCCTCGTTGAATGATGTTTGCTACCGATTTTTCGCCCATTGGAAAAAAGTCTGACTGCATCAATCCCTCATAACCTTTAAGCACGCCGGAAACCTTTAATTTATGATATAGGCTTGCTCTTACCACTGCTCTGATAGCGGCATTCATTCCCGGAGAATCTCCCCCTGAGGTTAACACGCCGATATGTTTAATTTTTTTCATTTTATAAAGAATTTTCAAAGCAATTAAAATACAATTATCAGTTATTTTTTTGAAATTCGGACAGTCCTTTTTCCAGATAAGCCAAATACTTGTCTGCATCGAACTCTACGCCAATTGGGGGCAATACCAATTCTTTTTCATCCAATCCTAATAAAACATAAAAAGGTTGAGCAATGGTATTAAATCGTTCTGCCTGTAAGTGCTTAAATTTTTTGCCTACGGTATTAACTCTTGTTTTTAAGATTTTAGAATCAAACTGTTCGGCCTGCGGGATACCGGTTTTATCATCGGTATACAGCGATGCTACGACATAGTTTTCTTTAAGTTTTTTTAGCACGCGGGGGTCAGACCATACGCGGGCTTCCATTTCCCGACAGTTTACGCAACCATGCCCTGTAAAGTCTAAAAACAACGGTTTTTTTACTTCTTTAGCATAAGCCAGCGCTTCATCGTAATCAAAAAACCCGTCAATATTGTGAGGGATATGCAAAAAATCGCTGTATTTACGCTTTGTATGTTTGGTTGATAAATTTGTATTTTCGCTTGGCCCTCTTTCGGTTATATGAAAATCTTGGGTAGACAGAGGCGGAACCAAAGCGCTAACGGCCTTAAGAGGCGCTCCCCACAACCCCGGAATTAAATAAACGGCAAATGCAAAACAGGCTACAGCCACCGTAAACCTTGGCACCGAAACGTAAGGCAGGTCGCTATCGTGTGGAAATTTGATTTTGCCCAACAAATAAAATCCCAGAAGAAAGGCTAAAACAATCCAAACGGCTAAAAAAACTTCTCGGTCTAAAATACCCCAATGATAGGATAAATCTGCTGTTGAAAGAAATTTTAAGGCTAATCCCAATTCTAAAAAACCCAGAAAAACCTTTATTGAATTTAACCAGCCTCCTGATTTTGGAAGACCGGTCATCATACTTGGAAAGATGGCAAACGTGGTGAAAATGATTGCCAGGGTTAAAGAAAAGCCGAACATAACCACAACGGGGGTAATCAAGTCGGTATTAATGGCTACTAACGAAGTTCCGATAAGCGGCCCAGTACAGGAGAACGATACAACAGCCAAGGTTGCAGACATAAAGAAAATCCCGCTTAAGCCTTTGCTGTCAGCCTTTGCGTCCAGTTTATTAACAAAAGAAGAAGGAAGGGTGATTTCGAAAGCCCCCAAAAACGAGGCTCCAAAAATAATCAAAATCAAGAAGATGAATATATTGAAAAAACCGTCTGTTGAAAGTTCGTTAAGCGCGCTCGCTCCCCAAATTAAAGTAATAAATACTCCCAAACCAACGTAAATAATAATGATGGACAATCCGTAAATAACCGCGCTTTTTACTCCTTTGGCCCTGCTTTCTGCCCTTTTAGCAAAAAAACCGATGGTTAAGGGAACCATGGGGTAAATACAAGGTAAAAAGAAAGCCGCCAATCCGGCTAAAACACCCAGCCCAAAAGTAGCCCAAAGCGAGTTTTTTGGGGTTTCTTGCGGATTTATTTTGTCCGCCGTTAACGCGTCTTTTTTAACCGAATCAACAAGTTTGGTTTGTCCCGCCGCGTTTGCGGCGCTATCTGCCGCAGAGCCAACTTCTGTAAACGCAATATCTTCAGAAACCGCTGTTCCGGCGGGATCTTTACTTACGGAGCCAAAAACGATGCCGGATGAACACAACAATATAAACAAAAAATAAAATACTTTTTTTTTCATGTTTTTAAATTAAAAACCCTAAAAGTACTTAATAATTTTTGTTTGCCGTTTAATCTATTATTTATTTGACAGAATTTTTTATTCCAATCCGTTGCCGAAAGAGCCTTTAAACAAAACCCCGCCATAATGATGCGGGGTTTGTTTTGTTGTTTATTTTATCGGTATGCTAAATTCTACTTCCTCAGGAGGTAAGCAGCTTTTGTCGTTACAAACCATAAATTCTACCTTTCCCTTTACGGCCGTTGTTGGTTTGTTAAGTTTTATCTTTTGTTGAAAAACAACGTTGTTTTCAAAATAGGAAACATCCATTTTAAAAACAGCTTCAAATTTGGTAATTGGTTTGGGTTCTGTTGTGGCGCCAACAGCAACATAGTCTTTAGACTTTGTAAAAGTAAAAATAGTTTTGTTTGGCCCTCCGGGCTTTAAATTTTGCGAGTAAAGATGCCATCCCTGGTCAATACTTGCTTTTAGATAAACGATAGCTTCGGTTTTATTGATTTTTTTAGCGGCGTAAGACCACTTTACCGGATTTTCCAATTGCGCAAACGCGCCAAACGCCGAGCAAATAAGCAAGGATAGAATAAGTGTTGTTTTTTTCATTTTGTTATTTAATAAATGCTATTTCTTTGGCGTTAAATTTCTGCATTTCCCCGTTAATCTCCAACAAAAGTAAGCCGCTGTCTTCAATGCCGATAATTTTACCTTCAAAAACCTTACCATTGCTTTCAAACAGAGTCCTTTGCTTGCCTCTGTATAGTTTGTCCATGTATTGTTTTTTTAATAATTCGTTTTCTCCTTCTTTTAGGTTTAAATACGCCGCTTCAATAGTTTCACAAAAACGGGAAAGCAAGATTTGCAAATCAAAATTTTTATTTAAAATCTGAATTATGGAAACGGCTTCCCTTGTCAATTCTTTGTCAAATTGAGTTTGATTTACGTTGATGCCAATTCCTACTACCGAATGCTTGATGTGGTTATTGATCAGGACGTTTTCAATTAAAATACCGCCAAGTTTTTGATTTCCATAGTAAATATCGTTTGGCCATTTAATACTAAGCCGTTCGTTTATTAAAAGAGGGCCCAAAGCCCAATTTATTCCCAAACTAACGGCAATATTGAGTAAAAATTGGGTTTCGGCTTTTAAAAAAGCAGGTTTTAAAAAGATGCTGAAAGTTAAGTTTTTGCCCGCCTCTGTAAGCCATTTGCTTCCTTGCTGACCTCGTCCTTTATATTGGTGGTCTGCCATAATTACAGTACCTTCGGGTAATGGCTCGGATTTTGAAGCAAGCGATTTCAGATAATCGCTGGTAGAATCTACGGTAATAAGACGAATAAGATTTTGTCCGACAAATAATGTTGAAAAAGTATTATTTTGCAATTGTGTTTTTAAATTTGTTGACCAATCAAAAATAGAGAAATTTTAATGGTAAAAAAGAAAACGGCAAACCCTTCTACATATCTTTCAGAAATAGCTATACACGGTATTCAGGAAAAAAAGGGCAATGACATTATGCGGTTAGATCTTCGGGGTATTAACAGCGCTGTTTGCGATTATTTTATTATCTGCAACGCAGATTCGTCAATACAAGTTAAAGCAATTGCCGACGGGGTTGAAGAAGAAATTTATAAATCAACAAAAATACATCCTTGGCGAAAAGAAGGACGTGAAAACGCAGAATGGGTTATTTTAGATTATCTTGACATTGTGGTTCATATCTTTAAAACCGAAAAAAGGGAATTTTACGGTATTGAAGATTTATGGGGCGATGCGGAAACAACCACTTACAAAAGCGCTTAGCTTTTATTTATTACACAAAATTTGAAAAATGAAAAAGGATCAAAATAAACAACCCAAACAGATTAAAAGAGCGCCAAACATCCCCAAGAAACCGCAAAAAGGGTCTAAGTTCAGCATCTTTTGGGTTTATGCAGCCATTATTATCGGCTTGCTGGCCGTACAGGTTATTTATAGCTCAGACGATGCCAAGGAAGTTGATTACTCGTTTTTTGAAAAAAACATATTGTTTCCGGGCGATGTCGACAAAATTGTTACCTACAAGATTGATGATATTGCTCGAGCAGAAGTTTTTATTAAAGAAGATCGTTTAAAAAACCAAAAATACGATAAATACAGATCGCAAAATGCATTTGGCTCTAAGTCTAAAGCTCCTTTAGTTTACTTTAACGGCTCCTCAATTGACGATATTAGCAAAAAACTGAAAGACTCTCAGGCAAACCTTCCCCCCCAAACGCCAGTTATTCAGCCGATAGTAACCTCCAAGGCCAATCCATGGGGAAGTATTTTCATTAATTTTATTTTACCATTGCTGGTATTTGCCGGGCTTTGGATTTTTTTGATGCGGCGTATGAGCGGCGGCGGCGGCGGCGGTCAGATTTTTAATATTGGCAAATCCAAAGCTACTCTTTTTGATAAAGAAAGTCAGGTAAGCATTACCTTTAATGATGTCGCCGGTTTGGAGGAAGCCAAACAGGAAGTAATGGAAATTGTGGATTTTCTTAAAAATCCTAAAAAATATACCAATTTAGGCGGAAAAATTCCAAAGGGAGCATTGCTTGTCGGCTCTCCGGGCACGGGTAAAACTTTATTGGCTAAAGCCGTTGCCGGCGAAGCTCAGGTTCCTTTTTTCTCTCTTTCGGGGTCTGACTTTGTGGAGATGTTCGTTGGCGTTGGAGCCTCTCGCGTTCGCGATTTATTCAAACAAGCTAAAGACAAAGCTCCTTGTATTATTTTTATTGATGAAGTTGACGCCATTGGCAGAGCTCGCGGAAAAAACAATATGATGGGCGGTAACGATGAACGCGAAAATACTTTGAACCAATTATTGGTAGAAATGGACGGTTTTGGAACCGATTCCGGCATTATTATTCTTGCGGCAACCAATCGCCCGGACGTATTAGATTCCGCCTTGATGCGTCCGGGTCGTTTTGATCGGCAAATTTCTATCGATAAACCCGATTTGGTTGGCCGAGAGCAAATTTTTAAAGTACATTTAAAACCAATCAAAATAGCCCAGGAAGTAGATGCGAAGAAATTATCGGCACAAACTCCCGGTTTTGCCGGCGCTGAGATTGCCAACGTTTGCAACGAAGCCGCCTTAATTGCCGCGCGTAAAAACAAAGAAGTTGTAGATATGCTGGATTTTCAAGACGCAATTGATCGGGTTATTGGAGGTTTGGAGAAAAAAAATAAAATCATCTCGCAAGAAGAAAAGAAAATTGTGGCTTATCACGAAGCCGGCCACGCTATTGCGGGTTGGTTTTTAGAACATGCCGATCCTTTGGTTAAAGTTTCTATCGTGCCTCGAGGCATAGCTGCGTTAGGTTATGCGCAATATCTTCCAAAAGAACAGTTTTTGTACACCACAGAACAGCTTACAGACGGCATGTGCATGACCATAGGCGGACGCGTTGCTGAAGATATTGTTTTTGGAAAAATTTCTACCGGCGCTCAAAATGATTTGGAGCGAATTACAAAATTATCTTACGCAATGATTACCATTTATGGGATGAACGATAAAGTAGGAAATGTTTCTTTTCACGACCCGCAAAACGAATACAATTTTAACAAACCTTATTCTGAGAAAACCTCTGAGTTAATTGATGTGGAAGTCAGAAATTTAATTGCCGGCGTTTACGAAAGAACCAAACAATTATTGACCGAAAAACGGGATGGTTTGGAAAAAATCGCTCAAAAACTGATGGAAAAAGAAATTTTATTTCAGGCCGATTTAGAAGAAATATTGGGGAAGCGTCCGTTTGACCATCGAACTACCTACGATGAGTTTGTAAACGGCGCTGAAAATCAAAATCCGGTTGCGCAAGGCTTAGTAAGCGAAAGCGTTAAAGAGCCTGCAGATCCGGCGCAAACAAACTCTAATGCATAAAAAAGATGAAAAGATAAACCTCTCAAAAAGCAAAGCATTTTTAAACGAAAGGAAATGCCTTGCTTTTATCCCCCAATGCTTAACATGAAAGATAACGTCTCTTCAAAAGAATTAATGCTTAAAAAGATTAGAAAGGCCTTGCTTGAAAAAAGAGACAACCCTTTTCCAAACCCAGAAGAAAGTTCTTTATATAAACCGAATGAAGAAATGCTGGAGGTTCTTTTTGCAAAACAGTTGACAAACATTGCCGGTAATTTTGTTTTTTGTAAGAATGAGGTTGATTTTATTGAAAATATTTTCTTATTGGCCGATAAATACAAATGGCGAAAAATTTATTGCTGGGAACCGGAGTTACAACAAGTGCTATCCCATTATTCATTTCCTTTTTACCAAACAGATAAAGATTTTGAAAAAGCCGAGTTAGGGATAACTTTATGTGAAGCCTTAATCGCCCGAAACGGGTCTGTAATGGTTAGCAACCGGAATGCTGCCGGCCGGCAGTTGAGCATTTTCCCTCATAGCCACCTAGTAGTAGCTCGTTTAAGCCAATTGGTGCTTGATCTAAAAGATGCTTTTCTGCTGCTTAAAGATAAATATGGCGATAAAATGCCCACTATGATCAGTAATATTACCGGCCCGAGCAGAACGGCAGATATTGAAAAAACATTGGTTTTGGGAGCTCATGGCCCCAAAGAACTTTTTGTTTTTTTAATAGATGAATTCGGGTAATCTGATTTTGGCAGTTTACCGTTCTGATTTTTTTTCAAAACAATAAAAGGCTTTAAAATATCAAACCCTTTGCTTTGTTGTAATTGATAAGCAATTTATCAGGCTTCTGCCAGCGCTTGAGTTAAGGCTTCATCAATTAAAATTCGACCGCAATGTTCGCAAACAATCACCTTTTTACGCTGCCGAATGTCTAACTGACGCTGCGGAGGTATTTGATTAAAACACCCTGAACACGAATCTCTTTCAATGGTTACTATCGCCAAACCATTAATCGCATTTTTTCTCAATCTTTTATAAGCAGTCAATAACCGTTCTTCAATTTGTGTTTCCGCTTTTTCTGCCTTTTTTAAAAGCAATTGTTCTTCCTTCTCCGTCTCGGCAACAATGGTTTTTAATTCGGCTTTTTTTGCCTCTAAATCGCCTTTGCGGGCGTTTAAATTTTTTTCTACCTGCTCAAAAATTTGTGTTTTATTGGTAATCTCGAATCCAAATTCTTTAATTTTTTTCTCGCTTACTTGGATGTCTAAATTTTGAATCTCAACTTCTTTGGTTAAAGCGTCGTATTCTCTGTTATTTTTTACCTCTTTTAATTGAGTCTCGTATTTTTTTATCAGATTCTGAGCCTCTTTAATCATATTTTTACGCATAACTATGGCGTCTTCAGCTTCATCCAACTCCCCTTTAATTTTTTGGATACGGGTTTCCAACATCGCCACATCATCTTCTAAGTCTGCTACTTCCATTGGAAGTTCGCCACGAATTTGTTTGATTTTATCCATTTTAGAATGGATGTTTTGTAATTCGTATAAAGCCTTTAGCTTTTGCTCTACTGTTTGTTCCATTAAATAAAATAATTTATGGGGTTTGTGTTCTGTTGCGCTAAACAGACGGCAAAGGTAGGAAATTTTTCTTGAATATTATCAACTAACAAATTAGATGTAAATTGTTCGGTTTCATAATGCCCGATGTCGGCAAGGATAATTTTATTCTCGGCGTCAAAAAAATCGTGATATTTAAAGTCGGCAGTTATAAAAACATCGGCTTCAGCGGCGATTGCGTTCTTTAACAAAAAACTGCCGGAACCGCCGCAAACGGCTACTTTTTTAACCGGCTTGCCCAATAAAGCGGTATGTCTTATCACTTTTGCCTGCATTTTGTTTTTCAATAAAGTAAGAAATTCTGTTTCCGTTTTGGGCTGCTCTAAAAAACCTACCATACCGGAACCGACTTGGTCTTCCGCATTATTTAACGGGTAAATATCATAAGCCGCTTCTTGGTAAGGATGCGCTTTTAATAAAGCGTTGATAACGATTCGTTCGTTATGAGCTTTAAAAACGGTCTCTATGCGCGTTTCCGGTTCATGGTGTTCGAGGCCAATTTCTCCTACATAAGGCTTGGTTTGTTCGCCGGCTTTAAAGGAGCCAAAACCATTAACATTAAAGCTGCAATTGCTGTAAAGGCCAATATGCCCGCAACCGGACGAGAACAAGGCTTCGCGTACTTCTGCCGCTTTTGTGGTTGGGCAAAACGTAACCAGTTTTTTCAGCAGGTCGTTTTTCGGCGCCAGTATACAGGGCTTTAAAATTCCTAATCGTTTACAAATTTCGGCATTTACCCCTTTTGAAATATTATCTAAATTGGTGTGTATAGCATACAAAGAAATGTCGTTCTTAATGGCTTTCAACAGCACGCGTTCCACATAACTTTTTCCATTCAATTTTTTTAATCCTTTAAAAACAATGGGGTGATGAGAAATAATGAGGTTGCAGCCTTTTGCAACGGCTTCGTCTACAACGGCTTCCGTGCAGTCTAAAGAAACCAGCGCCGAAGTAATTTCATGTCGGTCGGTTCCTGTTATAAGGCCTGCGTTATCGTAATTCTCCTGATAGTTTAATGGCGCGATGCTTTCCAGAAAATTTATTATTTGAGCTAATTTCATTTAGTAAAAATAAAAAAAACAACCGTTTTTCTGTTAATCATTTGTTTGCGTTGAATTTCTTAAAGGCTCTTTGATAAAAAATATGCAAAAATTTTTTTGGGTCGCTGATGTCAGCGCCTGCTTTTGCTCGGAAAGTTTTTGAACGGAACCCGCAAACCGACCAACATCTCTTTTCGTTTAAAGAAATTGAAAAGTTGCAAGAAATTAAAAAACGTTTGAAAAACGGTTTGTTAACAACGTTAAAAGAGATTGCTAAAATAGGCGTAAAAATTATTGATTTGATTTTCGACAAAAAACTAATGAGACTACGCAACTAAGCGACCTCCAGAGGCGAAATGAAGAATTGTTTGCTTATTTCAACGATATGTTAAGAGAACAGATTCGTGGCGCTAAAAGTCGAAACAAATCCTGTTCGGCGGCTATTATCGACAGTCAATCGGTAAAAACCGCTTGAACAGGCAGATTTAGGGCTTCGACGAGCATAAATGGATAAATGGACGTAAGAAAAACCTTGTATCAGATACAATCGGAAATATAATTAATGCGAACCATCCGACCAACCTCCACGACAGCAAGAGAGACAAGGTGGTCTTCAAGCGCCTTAAAGAGAATATGGGATAAAAACGATTTATGCCTACGGAGGCTGTCGAGGAAATCAAAACAGTTGGCTCAACGAGTTTATCTGCCGGACGGAAATATCGCCAAAAATAAAAAACTATACACAAGGAAAGTTGAGCCCCAAAAGACGAGGAGTGGAAAGAATTTTTTGTCGAATTCTGCTTGCTGAAGAATATTCAACTTTTAGTCGGAACGGAAGGTTTTGTCTCTTTTATCTTCTCGCATACAAGTACCGGTCTTGTTACATGCCGTTTTTCTAAATACCCATTAATTTGAAAACACAATTAAATTTTCATATGAAAAATAAATTTTATATTATATGTGTGCTTATTATATTTGCAAATATAATATTGTTTTATAATAAATACATAAGCGTATGTGGACAAAATCTTATTCAATCGTAACTAAAGAAGTTACAAAAGAACAAATATGGAAACTCTTTTCAAATGTCAATAATTGGCATACTTGGGACAAGGGTTGTGAATTTGCAAAAATGGAAGGAAAATTTGAAAAAGGAAATCATTTTATCCTGCGTCCAAAAGGCGGACCAAACGTAAAAGTTGAATTATTAGAAACAGCGGAGAACAAAATGTTTCTTGACGTTACAAAATTTCCATTAGCTAAAATGTATTACGAACATACCTTTGAAGAAACGCCACAAGGGTTAAAAATCACTGACACAATAACTGTGAAAGGATTTTTAGGTTTTTTATGGCGTAAAATTGTTGCTCAAAAAATTGTGGACAATTTACCAACTGATATGCAAGAACAAATTAAAGCAGCTTCAAAATTATGAGTTCAACAAAATACTGGATAGCGGTAGTTTCTAAAGAACACACATTGCGCGGCATAACGGGCCGTTCTATTCAAGTTTGTCACGGAAAACAAGCCCCTTTAAAAAGAATGAAAAAAGGTGATTATTTAATTGTGTATTCTTCAAAAATTACCTTGGAAGGAAACGAAAAATGCCAAGCATTTACTGCCATAGGACAAGTTAAAGACGATAATGTTTACCAAATTTCAATGTCAGAAAATTTTAAACCGTTTAGAAGAAACATTGATTTTTTTGAGTGTAGAGAAAGTTCAATAATTCCATTAATTAACAACCTTGAATTTATCTCAAACAAAAAATCTTGGGGATTTCCATTTCGTTTTGGTTTCTTTGAAATCAATGAAAAAGATTTTAATTTGATTACCTCTAAAATGCTTCAAAATGAAATCGGCCGACAATACATTTAGCGTAAAAAAACCGGAAGAAAGCTCGGGTTTTTTATTATGGCAAGTAACAAACCTTTGGCAACGAGAAATTAAGAAAGCATTAGAGCAATACGGGCTTACCCATTCGCAATTTGTATTAATGGCGAGTATTCATTGGCTTACGATTCACAAACAAGAAGTAACACAAATTATTTTATCAAACCATACTAAAATTGACCCAATGACAACCTCAACTGTTTTGAGATCTTTACAACAAAAAGAGGTTTTACAACGACAAGAACACTTAACAGATACAAGAGCCAAAACCGTTGAACTAACAGATGAAGGAAAAAAAATAATCAAAAAAGCAATTGTTGCCGTTGAAAAATTTGATAAAGAATTTTTCTCTTTGCTGGGAAACAAAACAACAGAATTGAATAAGAATTTATTAACCCTACTAGGACAAAAATAAAAACCGGCATATAACAGGGTATTTGCATAGGCGGGGTTAAAATATTATTCCGAAAGAATATTTCAGCAGGTAGAACTCCAGGTTCTTCGGTTACGCGCTTTGGCGAAGCCTTGTTTTGCGCTAACTTGAGTTAGTGATAACAAAGCAGAAATTTTTCTGTCAGATTAAGTAATGACGACTACGGTTTACCGAAGACGAAAGCTGTATTGTGCAACTGTTAAATGAAAGCGAAATCCTAAGCATTGATGATATTAATTTAAAAAATGGCCTCAGCAGCGGCACGGTGGCCGTAAGCATTTTAAACTTAGAAATGCAAAACGTAATAGAATGCCTGGCCGGAAAAATGTACCGGCTTACCTAAATAAAAAAACACTCGTAAGGATGGTTTTTGAAAGCACATTAAAATAATATCAACCGCTTTTATTTTGAAAGACTGAAACTGATGCCGCCTTGCAACCATCTGCCCGGCATTACCGCACCTAACAGGTCGCTATATTTTCTGTCCAGAATATTATCTGCCTGCACATAAGCGCTCAGCCTGTTTTTTACAATTTCATAAGAAGCCCTACCGTTTAGCAAAAAATAATCTTTACTTACGGAGGCGTTAATAGCGTTGGCTTGTTGGGGCTTGCGCGCCTTATAAATACCGGTAAGGCTAAGGGTTGCGTTGCCTGTTTGGTATTGTACATTAAAGTTGGTTAAAAACCTTGCATGAGATGAAATGTAAAACGACGGTTTGGGCTCGCTGCTTTTGCTGTATAACCAAAGCATCCCTGCATTAAGCGCTAACCTTTGTTGGTTGCCCCACTCGTTGCTGTACTGCGCATCCGCTTCCCAGCCGCTGGTAGTTACTTCTGCAATGTTTTTAGCCAAGCCAAATGTACCCGTTTGGGATAGGTTGTCTTTGCGGGGCATTTGTGCATAAGGGGTAACTACCCAATCTATCAGGCGGCTGTGCAGCCTTTGAAAAACGGTAGAAGAAATTCTAAACTTGGATTGATAAAACCAGTCAAACCCGGCTTCGTAACTCCAGGATATTTCGGGAACAAGCCAAGGATTACCCACGCTGCCGCCTGTTACCATTGCTTTATTATAGTTGTTATATCGTTCTGTAAAATCTGCATCGCGGATGGTTCTTCCGCCGCTGGCGCGCAACTGCACGTTTTGCATATGATATGAAGCGTTCAGCTGCGGCAATATTTCTGCCTTGTTTTTTCCAATAAACTCTACGCGTACCGAAGGTAATAGGTTGATAGCCGAACCTATTTTTTGAGACAAACTTACAAACGGGGCCGCCACTTGCAATGTGTGATTGCCGCGGTCGTTTGATTCGATTTTTTTGTTTTGATAGTTGAACCCGGTAATTAAATTAGTTGCTTTACCCAACCTTTGCTGGTATATTAGTAAAGACTGAAATAGTTCAGATGCGTTTTGGTTTGCTGTGGTTACATTGTTGAAAGCGTATTTGTCATGAAGCTTTTTGTACCCGGCATTGATACTTACTTTGGATTGATTTTTTTCATATCCCAATCGTAACTGGCGCCACCAGGCGGTTACTTTTTCCGATGCCGTGTCAGAAGCAAATGTGGTATAAAAATTTTGAGCGCTAAAATCGCGGCTGTCATAACCGCTTCTTGCGCCAATGTGCCAGTGTTCGTTCAGTTTGTATTCCACGCCCAAGGATGTAGAGGCGTTGTGAAAAAAACCTCGTGTGCCGCGCTGTGCCACGCCAGTGCTGTAGTTAGACAATACGCCCGCATCTATACTTAAGTTGCCCGATTGGATGAAGCCTCCCAGGTTGGCATTAATTAAATTATACTCGCCGCCGGCCAATGAACCTCGAAGTAGTTTTTTGTTTTTTTGCGCCGCCGCATTGCCTGTTTTGGTAATAATGTTAATAACGCCGCCCACCGCATCCGAGCCGTAAACCGCTGCCGATGCGCCTTTCAGCACTTCTATTCTATCTACTTGTGCGGGCACAATGGGTATGTAGGCCGAAAAGTGCCCGGTGTTGGGGTCGTTCAGGCGCAGCCCATCTACAATTACTAATACTTGCTGATAGGTGCCGCCGCGCATACTAATGTCGCTTTGAGATCCTTGTGGGCCGCGCATTTGCACTTCTACCCCCGGTATGTATTTTAATAACTCATCCAAGGAGTGTACGGGTAGTTTTGAAATGGTTTCGCCCGAAACAATGGTAATGTTTCTGCCGGTTTCCGATACCCGTTTTTCTGATAAGGAAGAACTGATGGTTACGAGGTCTAACGTGGTATGTTGGGCTGTTGTTTTTTGTGCAACAATTAAGAGCGGGAGTAAGCTAATTATAGAAATAAAGCCTTTCTTCATTTTTTCTTTTTAATGTTTGGGGTTAAATAAAAATGGCCGACAGCAATTGTTGCTATCAGCCATTATGTAAGCCATATGGAAAGAAGTTTTTTTTGTACTGTGTGGGTTGCGGTAATACGGGCAAAAGCACGGTTAATATGTGTTGTTGCCCGGTTGCCGGCCGTTCGGCGGTTTGGCTGTATTCGTTTGCTATAAACAGGGTTGATGTGTTGCTATGTGTGGCGCCAAGTGTTTTTTGTTTGCCCAAAAAGGTATCGGCAATAATACCTTTTAAGTTGCCAATGGTAACATGCTGCCCAATGCTATGAAATGCAGCATATTGTTTTCGGCTCCATCTGCGAAAGCGCAACGATTGTTTAATATGTATTTTTGTAAACATTTTACCGAGTCGCAAATTTATAGTTCTTCTGCCGGATTCCGGAATACTTTTTTAAAAAGTACTACTCGGTTATTTTTTATTTCGATGCCCTCTTTTGTCAAAAGTTCTTCCATTAAGGAGGGCGTTGCAAACGCATTTTTGTCGGTGATCTTGTCATACGTCATGTTTACATCAAAAAAGCCGGCCCTCATCTTAATGGGAAGATTGAACGAGATCTTACCGATCAATAGAAAAAAAACTAAAAGAATGGGAGATGTTTTATAACTGCCATTGGCCTAATGCGGCTCTCAAAGGAAAAACCCCCATACGAAGTATTGCGCAACAAACTTCTCCCAACATCATTTTTTCTCTGATCCTCCCTCACAAAAAAGCGCAGGTCAGGGGAAAAAATTATATTTGATTTTGTCAATCATAGTTTCGGCCCGCACAAGAAAAACGTCCCCGACTTGTTAACTTAAAATTTCTGAGGTTAAGCTAACACAAAGGTACGAATCTGCCACGCCAAGGACCAACGCCTTTGCATATTTGGATAGGCGAGTAAATTTATGCCAACCATGTATCCAAATGAGGTTATTAAATCTTATACCGAGGGTAACGGTTGGGTAATACGTCAGGTGGAAAAGCAAATATCGGCATGCGGGGCGACAAGCATACGCAAGCAAGTAGAATGGCTGATTATGAACTACCAATTAAACGGCATTTAAAACGCATTTAAATAGCAGCTACAAACATAGCAGCTATATTAATTTATTTATAAGCTAAAAAATGGAAATTTCGTTTTACCGTTTATACGAAGTTCTTTTTTGTTAAAATTGGTTAAAAATTGTAAGCTCGGTTATAAAAGATTATTTTTGCGGTAATAATGGTAAAAATAAAGGCCGTTTTTAATGGCGGTATTTTATAAATGCTTTTGTACTGTTGCAGATTGGCAAACGGATATAAAAATCGGGTAATGCCCAATTAATTATTCCAACAGTCTTTTTTATGCAGAAAGCGGTTTGGTATCGGAATTATTTTTTACCATTCAATTAATAAATTGATTAAATAACAGCAAAATGCTCAAAAATAATTATTTAAATATTGTTCTTTTAGCGTTTATGACGGTTTTTTCTGCTTGTAAAAAAGAATACGAGGCTATAGAACCAATAGATGACGTAAAAATTAATGATTATATTAAAAAAAACAACCTGTCGGCAGATATGAAAAAAGATCCCTCAGGTTTTTATTATCAGATTACTTCAGCCGGCACAGGAAAAACGTTATTAAATACAGATTCTGTTTTTTTTTATTATAATCTTAAAAGTTTAACAGGTACGGTTTACAAAGATTTTAGCCCTCTTATGCCCACTCAAGATTTTGTTGGATATATTTCTTTGTCTCCATTTAGAAAAACATTGTTGAAACTAGGCATGGGCGGCTCTGCAAACATTATTATTCCTTCTCATTTAGCTTTTGGTAAAAACGGGAGTGGTAATATTCCTTCAAACGAAGTAATTTTTTCTACCATCAAGGTTTTGCCATACCATAAAAGACATTTGATTGACGATTATTTGATTGACAAGTTTAATACGGATAATGGTTTGGGTTTGGTAAAAGATGCTTCGCGTTGTTATTATAAAATAATTACGCCAGGAACCGGCAAAACCCCCATTGGTCCATATTCTATAATTACTGCAAATTATGTTGTTAGAACCTTGAATGGTGCTGAAAAAGACTCTAGCGCCGACCAAAAATATGTAGCCAGATTAGACGTTCTTTACAGAGGTTGGCGGCAAATGCTCCCCGGTAAATTAACCTCCGGGGGTAAAATGAGATTAGTAGTACCTTCAGACCTGATTTCCAACAATGGCATTGTTCCGCTGGATTTTGATATTGAAATTATTAAAGTAGAAAATTGAGCCAAAGTTAAAAAGTATCTTAAATTAACGCGAATTTGAGATCAATTTAAAAGAAAGGGCAATCGTTTAAGCAAAGTATGGCAGTGCAAAGCGGCATATAAATTTACTAAAGCATGGATAATCACGGCATGCGCGTGGGTTAATTGCTGCTTTTTTAAACAGGTCGTAATTTATGCAAACAAAAATATTATCCGCACGCGACGATAAGCACATGTATATTAACATCCAAAACTTAGGTTATGTTAGTTGTGAGTATTTGTAAAAACGTCATCGCTTTGCAAGACGGTTTTTAGACTAAATAAACCGCGCTAAATTTAAGTGAAATGCAAGCTGTGTTCAAATGATTTCCAGATGCTTTATCAAGAAAACCGCGCTCATTTTTTTTACAAACGCCGTCTTTTAATTTATAATCAAAATATAGCTGATCATTTTTAATTTCAATCTCAAAGTATTTAATGAGATATTGCGGATTCTGAATAACCATTTCGGCTATTGTTAAATCATGAATGGCAATAGTTTCAAAGGTTTTGTACCGAAGATTTTTTTATTAGACTTCTTGTCTGGGGATGCTTAAATCATTTGAGTTGGTTCTCTTCAATACCGTTTGCCGAAAAATCCTGACGCCAATCAATTGCTTTACTAAAGTGTTAAGTTGTTCTGCCTGATACCAAAATCTTTTTACCATGCATAATAAACTTAGGTAATCTGTATTGGTTTTCAAATTAACCTGGCATTAATTAATGGTTAGATAACTGTTAATCGCATGTCAAAAATAGATGCTGATAACCAATTCGTTAAGTTTTTTGCGCAATTTGCGTAGCAATACAATTAAAATATGAGTAAGCGAATTTTGGTTTGGTTTAGAAACGATCTCAGACTTCACGATAATGAAGTTTTAACGGAGGCTTTGACTAAAGGAGCTGAAATTTTGCCGGTTTATATTTTCGACCCTCGTCAATTTAAAAAAACCCATTTGGGCCCGTTAAAAACGGGGTTTGTCAGGGCTAATTTTTTGTTGGAAAGCGTTGCCGCCCTTGATCAATCGTTTAAAGAACTGGGCGGTAATTTGTTAGTTTTAAGAGGTTTTCCGGAGATTGTTCTCCCCAAAACGGTAGCTGATTATCAGATTGACGAAGTTTATCATCATCGCGAGGTTGCCGTTGAAGAAACAATGATTTCTTCGTTGGTGGAAGATCTGCTTTGGAAACAGAAAATAAATCTGAAACATTTTATTGGTCATACCCTTTACAATAAAAAGGATTTGCCTTTTCCAATTAAAGATATTCCGGAAGTTTTTACTCAATTTAAAAGAAAAATTGAGCGGGAAGCCTTTGTGAAACCTTGTTTTGAGGCTCCCGACAAGATTAATTTTATAGCCTTAACGTCTTCAAGCCAAATCCCTACGCTTGATAATTTGTACGGCAAAACGCTGCGCGTTCAGTTTGCAAATCAAAATTTTATAGGCGGAGAAAAAGAGGCTTTGACTCATTTAGATCGTTTTGTTTCAATTATTTCCAATAAATCTCTTATTAAAAAAAACGAAATTATTTCAAAATTGTCTCCTTGGCTGGCATTAGGTTGTATTTCGCCGCGTAAAGTATATTGGGCAATCAGGCTTTTAGAAAATAAGGTTTTGCATAAGCAGATTTACAACCAATTGATTTTGGGTCTTTTGTGGCGAGATTATTTTCGTTTCATGTTTAAAAAACACGGAAACAGATTTTTTCTTTATAATGGATTTTCGAATAAAAAAAACGAAATACCTTTGCTTAACCAACAGGTTTTTTCGTCATGGAAAAATGCAACCACGCCAAACGAATTGGTTAATGCTCTTATGACTGAATTGAATGAAACCGGTTATCTAACAAATGGAGGCCGACAAGTTGTTGCAACCTATTTAGTAGGTCAACTGGGAGTTAATTGGTTATACGGCGCCGCTTATTTTGAAGAAAAACTGATTGACTATTGCCCCGCCAGTAATTGGGGTAATTGGGCTAACATGGCCGGAGTTGGCAATGACGCGCATCTTACCGAGCAATTCACTTTCGAAAAAGTTGTTAAAAGTTTTGACGGTAAAATGCTTATCAGGCAAGTTACAAACCTTTAATATCCATAGTTTGTTACATATACGCAATTAAAAATGATTTTTTTATTGTCTTTTTAAAAGGTAAAATCCTAATTTTACCCTACTTATGGTGAATAGTAATACGTATACGCAGATGGATAAATTATCATATCTCAATGGTACAAACGCCGAATATATAGAGTCTTTATATCAAACTTATCAGGCAGATCCAGGTTCCGTTGAGTTTGGTTGGCAAAAATTTTTCGAAGGTTTTGATTTCGGCAGACAATATGCTTCAACGGGCGGTTCTGAAGGCCCGCCCGAACAATTTCTAAAAGAAATTAACGTATTAAACATGATTAACGGCTACCGTCAGCGCGGTCATTTGTTTACCAAAACCAATCCGGTTAGAGAACGGCGTAAACATCTCCCCACATTGGTTATTGAAAACTTTGGGTTGGATAAATCCGATTTAGATACCGTTTTTAATTCAGGCGTGGAAATTGGCATAGGCCCGGCAAAACTAAGCGATATTATTGCCTTTCTGGAGCAAACCTATTGCGGTTCGATTGGGGTAGAGTACAAATATATTCGCATGCCGGAAGTATTAAAGTGGTTACAAGAAAAAATGGAGCGAGCCAGAAACACCCCCAATTTAACCATTGATGAGAAAAAGCGTATTCTGGGAAAACTTAACCAAGCGGTTATATTCGAGAGTTTTTTAGGGGCTAAATTTTTAGGTCAAAAGCGGTTTTCGTTAGAAGGGGCAGAGTCTTTAATTCCTGCTTTAGATTCTGTTATTGAAAAGGGAGCAGAGTTAGGCATAGAAGAGTTTGTGATTGGGATGGCCCATCGAGGACGTTTGAATGTGTTGGCCAATATTATGCAGAAAACCTATGAAGATATTTTTGCAGAATTTGAAGGCCAAAGTTATAATCCGGATACCTCTTTTGGAGGGGATGTAAAATATCACTTAAGTTATTCTACCGATATAAATACCAATAACGGTAAAAGCGTTCATTTAAGTTTGTGTCCTAATCCATCGCATTTAGAAACCGTAGATGCGATTGTGGAAGGCATGAGCCGGTCGAAAATTGATTTTAAATACGGTGGAGATAACGGTCGGCTGGCGCCGATTTTAATTCATGGAGACGCTTCAATTGCCGGTCAGGGTATTGTGTATGAGGTTATCCAAATGGCTGCTTTAGATAGTTATAAAACCGGAGGAACCATTCACCTGATTATCAACAACCAAATTGGGTTTACCACTAATTTTAAAGATGCCCGTTCCAGCACTTATTGTACCGATATTGCCAAAGTAACTTTATCTCCTGTTTTTCATGTTAACGGCGATGATCCCGAAGCTTTGATTTATGCCGTTAATTTAGCGATGGAGTATAGACAACGATATCGTAACGATGTTTTTATTGATATACTTTGCTACCGCAGATACGGTCATAACGAAAGTGACGAGCCTAAATTTACCCAGCCTTTGTTGTATAAAGCGATAGAAAAACACCTCAATCCCAAAGATTTGTATGTAGCCAAATTAACTCAAGAAGGTAAAGTTGAAGCCGGATTGGCTAAAGAAATGGAGAAAGAATTTAAGGCGATGTTACAGGCTCGTTTGAATGGCGTAAAAGAGCATAATGCTGCCCTATCAAACAATGTAAAATTTGGCGGGGCTTGGGCCGAAATGCGTATAGCTACCGCAAAAGATTTTGAAAAATCGCCAAGCACTTCGGTTAAAAAAACAATTTTGCTTGAAATCGCAAAAAAGATAACAATCTTACCTAAAGACAAGAAATTTTTCAGAAAAATTGAAAAATTGTTTGAAGAACGATTAAAAATGGCAACAGATACTTATAGGTTCGACTGGGCCATGGCCGAGCAATTGGCATTCGGAACTTTATTAGCCGAAGGTAAAAGAGTGAGGTTAAGCGGGCAGGATGTAAAACGAGGCACTTTCTCCCACCGCCACGCGGTGTTAACTTTAGAAGACAGCGAAGAAGAATACACGCCTTTGGCTAACATTTCAGATCAGCAAGCGGTTTTCGATATTTATAATTCCCATCTTTCAGAATACGGGGTGCTTGGTTTTGAGTATGGTTATGCCATGGCAAACCCCAATGCATTAACTGTTTGGGAAGCTCAGTTTGGAGATTTTGCAAATGGAGCACAAATTATTATTGATCAATACGTAGCCAGTTCAGAAACCAAATGGCAGCGAGAAAACGGCTTGGTTATGTTGTTGCCTCATGGTTTTGAAGGACAAGGGCCGGAACATTCTTCAGCGCGTATTGAGCGTTTCATGGAACTTTGTGCAGATTACAATATGCAAGTAACTAATTGTACCACGCCGGCCAATTTGTTCCACGTTTTGCGTCGGCAGTTTAAACGCGATTTTCGTAAACCGTTGGTGGTATTTACCCCTAAAAGTTTGTTACGTCATCCGCTTTGCGTAAGTCATTTAAAAGATTTTACAGATGGCGGATTTCAGGAAGTGATTGACGATGAGAATGTAAAACCCGCCAATGTAAAGCGAGTTGTTTTCTGTACGGGCAAAATTTATTATGATTTGTTGGAGGCTCAAAAAAGTGATAAAAAAGATAAGGTGGCCATTGTAAGGCTGGAGCAAATGTATCCTACGCCTATCGGTCAGATGGAAAGTGTTTATAAAAAATACAAAAATGCCGACCAACTTTACTGGGTACAGGAAGAACCGGAAAATATGGGCGCTTGGCCTTTTTTACTGCGCAAATTGAGGAAAACAAAGTTAAGTCATATTGAGCTGATTTCCAGAAAAGAAAGCAGCAGTACGGCAACAGGTTATGTTAAACAACATATCGGGCAACAAAAATATATTGTTTCAAAAACGTTTGATATTGCCTTGGATGAAACCAAGCAATCGGTAAACAAAAGCGCCGAGAAATTAATAAATATAAAATAGCATTTATCCTTTTGGCTTAGGCAGTCGAGGTAAAAGGCTAAGGGCTAAATACCAACAAAAAATATGCATTTTAATTATGGGTTTAGAAATTAAAGTTCCGCCGGTTGGCGAATCAATTACCGAAGTGGTTTTATCTCGGTGGGCTAAAAAAGATGGTGATTTTGTAGAAATGGACGAGGTAATTGCCGAGTTAGAGTCTGATAAAGCTACCTTTGAGCTTACCGCTGAACAAGCAGGAACTTTGAAAATTATTGCCGCAGAAGGCGATAATTTGGCTATCGGCGCAGTTGTTTGCCGTATTGAAAAAGGGGATTTGACAACAAAAAGGGAGGAAAAAGCGATTGAAAAAACTGCGGTAGCAGACCAAAAAGTAGTTAGGGCTGTTGCAGAAAAAGAATCAAAAGACAGTTATGCTTCAGGTACGCCATCGCCGGCAGCCGAAAAAATTTTGGCCGAAAAAGAAATTCATCCGGCAACGGTAAAAGGCTCGGGTATTGATGGCCGGATTACCAAAGGAGACGCATTAAACGCAGAAGTCGTAAAAGCTAAAACGCCTGTTCAAACTATTGTAGCTCCGCCGGTTGCCGGTTATAGGAATGAGCGTAAAGAAAAAATGTCTCCGTTACGTAAAACGGTAGCCAAACGCTTAGTTGCCGTTAAAAACGAAACGGCCATGTTAACTACCTTTAACGAAGTTAATATGAAACCCGTTATGGATCTTCGGGCTAAATATAAGGATCAATTTAAAGACAAACACGGCGTAGGTTTGGGTTTTATGAGTTTTTTTACCAAATCCGTTTGCCAGGCTTTGAAAGATTTCCCTGCTCTAAATGCCCGTATAGAAGACGATTCGATTGTTTATAACGATTTTATTGATATCTCCATTGCAGTTTCTGCGCCAAAAGGGTTAGTGGTACCGGTTATCAGAAATGTAGAAAATATGAGTTTGGCACAAATTGAAAAATCGGTTCTTGAGCTGGCTATTAAAGCGAGAGATAACAAATTATCGATTGAAGAAATGACCGGGGGAACCTTTACCATTACCAACGGAGGGGTGTTTGGCTCTATGATGTCTACCCCGATTATTAATGCTCCGCAATCCGGTATTTTAGGTATGCACAACATTATTGAACGTCCGATAGCAGAGAATAAAGAAGTTGTAATTCGCCCGATGATGTATGTTGCCTTATCTTATGATCACCGAATTGTTGACGGTCGGGAGTCGGTGGGTTTTTTGGTTCGTGTTAAACAATTATTGGAAGATCCGGCCAGATTACTTTTGGGGGTTTAAATTACTTACCTTAATTTTAAGCTTTAACGCTTATTGGGCGTTAAGGCTTTTTTCATTGTTTAGCAATAAAAGTTTTTATCAGGAAAATTGGCCTGAACAGTTTTGTTGTTAAAAATAGAACTGCCGTTCTCCGAAAAGTCAGATAAAGCAGCAGTAAAAACATGCCTTTATCGGTTTGATGCCAAAGCACATGGTATACCGACGGCTTAAACAGGCTAAAAACGTTTTATCGTTAAATTAAATATGAATTGCCCTGTTTTCCGTAGCCGCTAAAGCAGCCTCTTTGAACGCTTCGGTATAGGTTGGGTGAGCATGGCAAATTCTGCCAATATCTTCGGCCGAAGCGCGAAACTCCATGGCAACAACCGCTTCTGCAATCATATCGGCTGCGCGAGGGCCAATCATGTGTACGCCTAAAATTTCGTCTGTTTTTTCCGCTGCCAATACTTTAACAAACCCATCCGTATCCATGCTTGCTTTTGCTCGGCCGCTTGCTTTGAAAGGAAAAGAACCTGTTTTATACCTGATTCCTTTTTCTTTCAACTGTTCTTCCGTAAAACCTACCGAGGCAACTTCGGGCCAAGTGTAAACAACGTTGGGAATTAAATTGTAGTTAATGTGCGGTTTTTGTCCGGCAAGGCATTCAGCCACATAAACCCCTTCGTCTTCTGCCTTGTGTGCCAACATAGCCCCCTTAATTACATCGCCGATGGCATAAACGCCGGGTACCGAAGTTTCCAAACGCTCGTTTACAGGGATTTTTTTGCTGCGGTCATCAACGGTAATGCCAATTTTATCTAAACCTAAACCTTCTGTATAAGCCGTTCGACCAACAGCCACAATGCAATAATCTGCTTCTAAGCTAATGTTTTCTCCTTTTGCATTATCAGCTGTAACGGTTACTTTTTTATCCTTTATGGTTGCGCCGGTTACTTTGTGGTTCATATAGAACTCTATGTCTAGGGATTTTTTAAGCGCCCGTTGGAGTTCTTTGCCCAAGCCGCCATCCATTGTAGCGATAATATTGGGCATAAATTCTACTACAGAAACTTTAGCGCCCAAACGCGCATAAACCGAACCCAACTCCAACCCGATAACGCCGCCGCCAATAACGGCTAAGCTTTGAGGGACCTCGGTTAAGTTTAAAGCTTCTGTAGAAGTGATGATACGTTTTTTATCGATAGGTAAAAACGGCAATGCCGAAGGTTTGGAACCGGTAGCAATAATCACGTTTTTGGCGGTTAATTTTTCGATAGAACCGTTGGCTTTGGTAACGATGATGGTATTTTTATTTTCAAAAGAAGCCGCCCCTTCGTAAGTATCTATCTTGTTTTTCTTAAACAAATAACTGATACCGACTGTGTTTTGAGCTACCACATCGTTTTTGCGGGCAATCATCTGCTTCATATCTACCTTTAAATCTTTAAGGTTAATGCCGTGTTTTGCAAAAACATGCGCTGCATTGTGATAATGTTCCGAACTGTCTAATAAAGACTTTGAAGGAATACAACCCACATTTAAACAGGTTCCTCCGTAGGTTTTATATTTTTCGACAACGGCGGTTTTTAAGCCTAATTGCCCACAGCGGATAGCCCCTACATAACCGCCCGGCCCCGAACCTATAACAATGACATCGTATTGCATAACGTTTCTAAAGATTTTTTGTGCTGCAAAGTTAGGGTTTATAAGTTAAAAGTAAAAAGGTTAGATATAAGGTCTGGGGCTTGTTTTTATAAATTAAAGGCAAGCAAAATATTTTAAAAATCATCGCCTGTTATGAAAATTTTATTTTAAATGTTTATTTTAAAACGGTTAAAAGCATGTTTGATAAGTGTTTATCAATAGATTAAGAACATACGCGAGAAACATCCTGATGAATTTAGCTTATAGCATATGCCGATTTTTTGGTAAACGAATTAAAAACTGCCGATTTATCTAAACAGCTTGGCTTAAAACAAATTAAAATTAGCAACTAAATTTATAACCTCTAAAAATGTTTTTGTTGGGTTTGGTTGTTAACAAAATTCACAAAATTAGTTTGTCAATAAGCCTATACCTTTTATATTTGAAGTATGATGAAGCTAAGAAGTTTGCCGTTTTACGGCATTGCCATTGTGTTTATACTGTTTGCTTGTTTAGTTTTTAAAGGAAGCTATGCCGGCGCCGCTTATCTGTTTGCTCTTCTTTACTTGATTTTAGGAATTGCCAATCGTAATTCTGAGCATGACGCTCATCATTGAACATCATTAGTAAAAACGCTAAAAGATTTTTGGCTTGCTGGTTAAATAGCTTTTGATTTGTAGGTTAGGTTGAATAAACAAGGTAGCATTGCCATTTTTAGCAACTTAAAACAGGCATCAATGATTCGCTAAGCCGTTTTAATTTCATCAACTTTAGTTGTTCTGTATTTTCGCTTCAAACGGCCAAATAAACGGAGTTTTTATTTGCATTGCATAAGACGAGTTTTAATTCTATATTTCTCATACTAAAATTTTGAAACTATTTTATTACAGGAAGAACTTTAAATGCTATTCAATAATATTACCGCCGTAATTGGTTATATTTAGCGCTAAGATTTAAACGATCAAAAATGAAACTTTTAAAGTTATTGTTTATAACGTTATCAATTGTTACAAATGGCGTTTTTGCCCAAGTTTCTTCCGTAAAAGAACGCTACAATAAAACAGAACAATACATTGCTATGCGAGATGGGGTAAAGCTTTTTTGTACTGTTTATACGCCTAAAGATGCTTCTAAAACCAAAAAATACCCAATTATGCTACAGCGCACCTGTTATAGCGTGGCGCCGTATGGGCCAAATAATTATCCTGGCAAATTAGGGCCTTCCGATACCATGATGAATGAAGGCTACGTTTTTGTTTATCAAGATGTGCGTGGTCGTTACAAAAGCGAAGGCGCGTGGGTTAATATGACGCCGGTAATTGACAACAAAAAGAAAAAAACCGATGTAGATGAAGGTTCTGATACTTACGATACCATTGATTGGTTGGTTAAAAACTTACCTTTTAACAACGGTAATGTTGGTCAGTGGGGCATTTCCTATCCCGGCTTTTTTACTTCTGCCGGTATTTTAAGTAATCATCCGGCTTTAAAGGCTTCATCGCCCCAGGCTCCCGTTTCAGATTTTTGGTTTGATGATTTTCATCATAATGGAACTTTTTTGCAAAGTTATCTTTTCACTTTTCCGGTGTTCGGCATCCGGAAAAAAGACACTACTACCGCCGCTTGGTTTGCTGACGGGATGATTAAACCGAAAACTAAAGATGGCTACCAGTTTGGATTAGATTTAGGCCCCCTGTCAAATGTTGATAAATATTATAAAGATAATTTCTTTTGGCAAGAAATTATTAACCACCCAAATTATGATGAGTTTTGGCAAAAGAGAGATTTGCTAAGACACTTTCGGCCTGATTTGAAAACAGCGGTGATGACCGTTGGAGGCTGGTTTGATGCCGAAGACTTGTATGGGTCTTTAAACACCTATAAAGCCATCGAAAAGAAAAACCCGGATGCTTATAACACTATTGTAATGGGGCCGTTTGGCCATGGCTCTTGGAGGATTGAAACCGGGCACACTTTGCATAACAACATATATTTTGGCGATAGCATTGCTACTTTTTATCAAAAAGAAATCGAAGCAAAGTTTTTTCATCATTTTTTAAAAGGCAACGGCGATAAAAATACGGGCTTACCGGAAGCGTATATGTTTGATACGGGCTTAAAAAAATGGAATAAGTTTGATAAATGGCCCGCTGCCAACGTAAGCAAAAAACAAATGTATTTGGGAGCCGACGGCAAACTAACCTTTAATGTTCCAGATTTTCCGGCTTCTGTTGATTATATCAGCGACCCTTTAAAACCGGCGCCTCATACCGAAGATATAACTACCACTATAAGTTTTACGCCATACAATTATATGAGTGAAGACCAGCGTTTTGCAGGTCGCAGGCCCGATGTGTTAACTTTTGTATCCGACGAATTAAAACAAGATATTACCTTTGGGGGCGAAATTACGGCAAAATTAAAAATTGCTTCCTCCGGAACCGATGCCGATTTTTTCGTAAAACTGATCGACGTATATCCGGAAAACGAACCAAATCATGTTTATATGCCCAATAAAAACATCACCCTAAGTAATTATTGGCAAATGGTACGTTCGGAGGTAATGTCTGCCCGTTTTCGTAATAGTTTTGAGAAACCGAGTCCTTTAATCCTTAACCAAAAAACAGCGCTGAATTTTCGCTTGCAGGATGTGTTGCATACGTTTAAAACAGGACATAAAATTATGATTCAGGTGCAAAGCACGGCATTTCCTTTGTTTGCCCGCAATCCGCAAAAATTTGTTGACAATCCTTACAAAGCAAAAACCGAAGATTATGTTAAAGCTACTCAAACTATATTTAACGATAGCGTAATTGAAGTTGATATATTGCTATAATGGATGGCTGAAGATTTTTGTATGCGGCTAAAACGGCGTTTGAATTTACTTTTGGCTGATTAGAAAAATACAGCGCTAAAATTTATTGGTTTATGCCGCGTTGTTAAAGAGAGCGTTTTATTTTAAAATTAAAATATATGAAAAAGATCATATTAGTTTACGGCCTTTTGATGGTTGCATGTCAAATAATGTCGGCAAGTTTGCCAAACAATATTTCTTACAAAAAATCGGTTGAACAGGAAAACGATATAAAAAATTTTAACAGTATAGTAGCCGGAGGGCCGCTAACCGTTATTGTTACTCTTGGAAATACTGAAGGAATACGGTTTGAAGGCGAACAGGAAGCCGTTTCTACTTTGGTTACCCATGTTGAAAACAACGTGCTAATTATCAGGCCACAAATCAGTTGGATAAGCTGGGCGCACAAATACAAAAATAAAAATATTATTGCTCATGTAAATGCCATCGCCCTGAAAAAGTTGACAATGAGCGGGAGTGGAAGTTTAAGCGTAAAAGGAAAAATTTCGGGCGCTTCTTTGGCTACTATTTTAAGCGGTTCGGGTCAAATTAACGCAAACATTAATGTTGATGATTATACCGGCTTTATTAGCGGCTCTGGCAATTTAAATATAGAAGGTAAAGCTAACAAGGCAAGCATTACCATTAGCGGATCCGGTTCTTTTATCAAGCAGGATTTTGAAACCGATAAGTTGAAAGCGTTTATCAGCGGATCTGGAAATATAAACATTACGGCAAATAATGCTATAAATGCGTTAATTAACGGATCGGGTTCGGTATGTTATATGGGCAACCCCAAAGTTTCTAAACGTATTTTAGGGTCTGGAAGGGTCGCTAAGAATAAATAAGCATAAAAAAATGCAACTTTGAGCAGTTATCCGGCTTTTTGTCGACTTTTCATATTATTTTCGGTATTGCTTAAGTTGTTAGTTTTAGGTTTGGGCTGTATGCACCCTGATTCATTAAGCCTAAAATTATAAAATGGATTTAGCTTTAGAAATAATTGATAAACTTGCCCAACTTCAGAAAAAATAAGATGCAAAGAGACAAGATATGGTATTTACCCCGAAAAGGTTTTGTGTGCCTATTTTTTAACCTACTGGGATTAATCGGTTAGATACTTTGCTTGCAAAATCCCAAAACCCCCTTTCCCTGACGAATAAATTTTTATTATATACCTCCAGATTACGGAATTTTATTTTAAACTTTCGTTACGTGAATGCTAGCAAATAACAGCGCATCCTCGGCTTACGCTTCATTTTTACCGAACGGGTTAAAGGGATTAACGCTTATTTTAATGCCTTAACGGCTTATTTTAGGGTGATGATAAACGGAATAGAAAAAGAACAATTTTTATAATTCAGAATGTGTTTACTGCCGGAGGGTTTTCATAAAAGGTTTTTTTATCTATTTTTGCAGAACGAGAAACAAATAGATGAACGGGGTAAAAGACGAGTTTTGGGCATTCTTAAAACGCCGCTAAAAAATAATTTGGATCTAAGGCAAGCAAAGCCTTTTTATTTTTAGTAGTTTTGCATCGATTAACAAATGAAATTATAATGACTGATACTTTGGACATTAAGATCACAAAAGTTGCGCGAACCCGTTTAACGGATATAGACTTTTCTAAATTGCCTTTTGGCAAGGTTTTTTCCGATCACATGTTTCTTTGCGATTACGTAGACGGCGAATGGAAAAATGCAAGAATTGAACCTTATGGTCCTATTTTAATGAGCCCTGCTATTTCGGCTTTACATTATGGGCAGGCTATTTTTGAAGGGATTAAGGCTTATCGTTTATCCAACGGTAAAATCAGCATTTTCAGACCGACTAAAAATCTGGTTCGTTTCAACAAATCTGCCGTTAGAATGGCTATGCCACAGGTGCCCGAAGGCGTTTTTATGCAGGGGATGACAGAACTAATTAAATTAGACGAAAAATGGACGCCCGCCCAAGATGGATATTCTCTATACATACGTCCGGTAATGTATGCAGCAGACCCGTTTTTGGGAGTTCAGGCTTCATCCAGTTACACTTTTGCCATTTTAACCGCTCCAACAAGCATTTATTACAGCAAGCCTTTAAATGTAAAGATTGAAACCAAATACACCAGAGCTGATGACGGAGGAGTAGGTTTTGCCAAAACAGCGGGTAACTACGCCCGTTCGTTATATCCTTTTGAGCAAGCTAAAAAAGAAGGATTTGACCAATTATTATGGACTGACGCTCGAACTCACGAATTTATCGAAGAGGTGGGAACCGCCAACTTAATGTTTGTGATAGACGGCAAATTAGTTACTCCAAGCGTTCGCAGCACCATTTTAGACGGCGTTACGCGCGATACTATCATCCAACTGGCAAAAGAACAAGGCATATTTGTTGAAGAGCGTCGCGTATCTGTTAAAGAGTTGATTAACGGCGCTGAAAACGGATCGCTTACCGAAGCTTTTGCATGCGGCACAGCAGCAACCGTTACGTCTATTGTTTCAATGAATTATGAAGGTAAAACATACAATCTGCCTTCGGAGGAAAACAAAAAAATTTTAACCGCTATTGCCAAAAAACTAAACGATATAAAGTATGGTTTAATACCCGACACTTTTGGTTGGAATTATATCGTTTGAAACAAGGGCATAAAAAAACTTCTGATCGGATGCTTTTTTATGCCTCAAATATATAATTGAGTTTTTTCTTTTCAAAAGCGTCATTTTTTTTCGGTTTATTTTTCGGTTTAGGCGTTCGCGCTTCATTTGCTTAAGTCGTTCTAGCTCGGTTTTTATATGTGTTTCCATTTTTGGAGATAAGCCAACGCTGTATTTTATGCCTTGAAATAAACTTTTCCAAATAAAACTGAAAAAAGATGCGGAGGGTATCCGCCGGTAACTGATATCGGATAAAATGTATTTCCCTTCTACGGTCGGGTTATCAGAATATAACACCAAGGCATTAACCAGTAGCGATAAAAATCTTAGTTTTTGAACGCTTACGCTATCTTTATTCCGCGTAAACAAAGTAATCGATAAGTTATTGTATTTGAAATTCAGCGTTCCTTTGGCCACATTTTCATTGGCCATAACGTCAAAAGAAAGTCTTCTCAAAATCCCTTTATTTATTTGTAATAAACCCAATGGCCGGGTAAGCTTGTTAAGTTTGCGTAAATCTAAATTTATTAACTCGCCTTGGTAGGCAAAATCGCCGGTTTTGCTTGTTAAATCAAAATCGAAACGGATATCGAGCTTTCCCTGTCCCATTAAATCGCTTTGCAGATTAGCTCGCATAATTCTATTTTTGGCTTTTGCCTTGGGTAAATTGGTAACGTTTACGATATCGCCGGATGTGTTTTCGAAGGTGATTTTTCCTGATTCTTGGGTTTTTCTATTAAACTCTTCATAACTAACGTTAACGCTGTTTAAATAAATACTATCTATCCGAATTAAGGCGTTAAATTTTTGAAGCAACTGATGGGGGAATCGCCCCGTTCTGTCTTTTTTGATGCGTGGGTAGCTATTGTTATTTGAAACCGAAATGATCCCGTTAGAAATCTGCATATTATCGGCAAGTATTTCTCCGTTTTTTATATATGCCTGAAAATTAATTTGTTTAAATACAATGCTATTCATTTTTATGGCAAAGCGATCTCTGGCATAACCGTTTACTTTTTGAAATTCGCCTTGCGCGTAACGAGGCTCCATTTCAAACCCTTTAATTTTAACTATCCCCGAAGCGGCGCCCACATTAAGCCCGTTAATTTTTAAAACATACATGCTATCAGGCGTAGCAAACCTGTAATTGTTAACATATAGATTAATGTCTTTTAAGAAATACATTCTTGTGGTATCATTTGCAGAGTTTTTATCTATCAACCAATCTTTTAAAGTCACAAAAAGATTGCTTACAGAATCTACCTCTTCTACGGGTTTGTTTTGGTTGATATACTTTACATGGGCGTTTATAAAATTAATATGGTCTACGCTTATTGATTTAAACGTTTTAGAGATTGCCTGATAAGTTGATTGTATTGCAGGAGGAGGCTTGTCGTTAAACTCAAAACGTTTGTTGATAATCTCAACTTTCGGGTTAGTAAACTCTATGTTTTTAATCCGTACGTTTTTGCGAAAATACATGCTGAGCAAAAAGATGTTTTTAATTTTTATTTGATTTAATTTGATATGATATCGATTGTTTGGCGCTTTTTGAGCGGCAATCAATTGCTGATAAACCGTATCGTTTGTTGATATTTTAACCTGGTCTATGGTAACGGATCTGCTTAAAAAATTAACGGACACATCTTGGTAATCAATCAGGTAGAGCCCGTTTGTGGCATTTTTTACAATATTTTTTAGCTCTTTTTTAATGAAGGGTTTAACCCGTTTATTAACATAAGACGATATGTTAAAAATAAATAAAACCAAAATAAACAAAACGGTCGACACAATTTTAACCCAACGATATTTATTTTTTTTAGATTTATTCATTTACAAAATTGAAAAATTATTGGCAATATAGTTATTTCGTTTTACCTCTGCCAATACGCCGCTTTTTTTAATTAGATTGCTTTTTAGGTTGGCAGCTTAACCAAAACGGCAGTTTATTTTTTTAAAAATTTTTAGAGGCATAAATTTTAAATTTATCTAACAACAAACCGGTTTCAGAATTATTAAATCTAAACCGCTGCCAATTTGTCATTTTAAGTTTAATTTTTGTACTTTTGAACTTTTATTTTGTAATGATAGATTTTAAGCTACAAAACAAAACATTCGACGAATCTCGCCAAGGCGAAGCGTTAATTCTTGAAGGCAAAAACAACGATGGCCGCAAACTTTATATTGAAAGCTATGGTTGCCAAATGAATTTTGCCGACAGCGAAGTGGTCGCCGCCATTTTACAGGAAATAGGATTTGAAACTACCGGCGATTACAAGAATGCCGATGTTATCCTTATCAATACCTGTTCTATTCGCGAAAATGCCGAACAACGCATCCGCAACAAGCTTTCGCAATTTGAGGTTGAGAAAAAGAAAAAACCGAAATTGGTTGTGGGCGTGCTGGGTTGTATGGCCGAGCGCTTAAAGTCTAAATTTTTGGAGGAAGAAAAACTGGTAGACGTAGTGGTTGGCCCGGATGCTTATCGCGATTTGCCAAAATTAATGGAAAAGGTTGATGACGGGCATAAAGCCGTTAATGTCATCCTTTCGAGAGAAGAAACCTATGCCGAAATCAGCCCTGTTCGTTTAAACAGTAACGGCGTCAGCGCATTTATTTCCATTATGCGTGGTTGCGATAATATGTGTTCGTTTTGTGTGGTGCCTTTTACTCGCGGTCGCGAACGCAGTCGCGAACCTCAGTCTATTGTTAATGAAGCTAAGGTTTTATTTGAACAGGGATACAAAGAAGTTACCTTACTTGGCCAAAACGTAGATTCTTATTTATGGAAAAACAATCGGCAAGTAAAGCCAAAGGCAGATGACAGCAAAGATGAAATGAACACCCTGGCGGGCGATGCGCTGTTGGAAATGTTGGTAAATAAAAAAGATTTACCCCAAAAACGGTTTGACCGCCAAGCTGATAACGCAGAAGATTCCGTAAATTTTGCTCAGCTAATGGCAATGGTGGCCGAAATAAGCCCAGAGTTAAGGGTTCGTTTTTCTACCTCTCATCCTAAAGATATTTCCGATGAGGTTTTATACGCCATAGCTAAATACGATAATATTTGTAATTATATCCATCTTCCGGTACAAAGCGGCAACAGTCGAATCTTGAAATTAATGAACCGCACTTACGACCGCGAGTGGTACATTAGCCGCATTGACGCCATTAAACGCATAATTCCGGGCTGCGCCATTTCTACAGATATTATTACCGGTTTTTGCAGCGAAACGGAAGAAGAGCATCAGGATACTTTAAGTTTAATGGATTATGCGGGATATAGCTACGGTTTTAACTTCGCTTACTCTGAGCGTCCGGGCACGCTGGCTGCCCGAAAATACGCAGACGATGTTCCGCAAGAAATAAAATTACGCCGATTAAATGAGGTAATTAAGAAACAACAAGCCTGTTCTTTAGCCTACGTTACTTCGTTTGTCGGCAAAACGGTAAAAGTTTTGGTAGAAGGATTTTCTAAAAAATCGGATAAGGATTACTGTGGCAGAAACGACGAGAATGTGATGGTGGTTTTCCCCGTGCTAGAAAATGTAAAACCCGGCGATTATGTACAGGTTTTAGTAGACCGATGCACCTCGGCTACGCTAATAGGAAAGGTTTTACAATAAAACAATTAAGATAAAGGCAAGCGCTAATTGTAGAATTAATGGATACGCAATATATAAAACAACGCTTTGGCATCATTGGCAATTCGCCTTTATTAAACAGGGCGGTAGATACGGCAAGCCAGGTTGCTCCTACAGACATGTCTGTTTTAATTACCGGGGAGAGCGGTAGCGGTAAAGAGATTTTCTCTCAGATCATTCATCAATTAAGCGCCCGCAAACATGGAACTTTTATCGCCGTTAACTGCGGCGCTATTCCGGAAGGCACCATAGACAGCGAACTTTTTGGACATGAAAAAGGATCGTTTACAGGAGCGCATGAAGCCAGAAAAGGTTATTTTGAGGTTGCTAACGGCGGAACCATCTTTTTAGACGAAGTAGCAGAGTTACCTCTGGGAACTCAGGCCCGATTGCTACGCATTTTAGAAAGCGGCGAATATTTGCGCGTCGGCTCATCTAAAGTGCAAAAAACAGATGTTCGTATTATTGCGGCGACAAACGTAGATGTTTATGATCGCGTTCGCTTAGGCAAATTTCGTGAAGATTTATATTACCGTTTAAATACGGTTCCGTTGCGCATTCCTCCTTTAAAAGAACGTAAAGAAGATATTTACTTGCTTTTTCGCAAATTTTCGGCAGATTTTAGCGATAAATATCGCAGCCCCGGCGTGCAGTTAGAGCCCGATGCGGTACAGGTATTAACCAATTACAATTGGCCGGGCAACGTGCGCCAGCTCAAAAATATTGCAGAGCAGATTTGCGTTTTGGAGAAAAACAGAAACGTAACTGCCCAGGCATTGTTAACTTATATTCCAGACGAACAAAGCGCCAATTTGCCAATGCCCATCGCCGGAGGCAAAGAAGATTTCAGCGAAAGAGATATTCTTTACAAAGTATTGTTCGATATGAAAAAAGATATGATCGAATTAAAGAAACTGGTAGCAGAGATTATCCAAAGCGATGGCAACACTTCGCCTATCATGTCAAATAACCCTCAATATATCAATCAACTTCATCAGGAAGTTAATTTGCATAATCACAACGAGCTTGCTTTAACCATTAAACAACTTAAGCAAAATCAGCCAAACGATTACAATTATACCCATGATGCCGAAGAAGTTGAAGAATCTTTATCGTTGATAGACAGGGAATCTGAATTGATTAAGAAAGCGTTGAAAAAACACAAGGGCAAACGTAAATTTGCTGCTCAGGAATTGGGTATTTCTGAACGTACCCTTTATCGAAAAATTAAAGAACTTAACCTAAATTAGCGTGAATAGATATATCGCTTTTATTGTAGCCGGTTTATTTTTTGTGGGTTGCGCCTATAAGTTTAACGGAGCGTCTATCCCTCCGGGCATGAAAACGGTGAACGTTATTTTTTTTGAAAACGTTGCCCCTTTAGTAGAACCCTCTTTAAGCCAGCAATTTACCGAAGAGTTAAAAATGCGTATTCGTAATCAAAGCAGATTAAGCTTAACGACCAGTCCAACAGCCGATGCCATCTTTGAGGGCAAAATTACCGGTTATGAAATTAAACCTGTTGCTATTCAAGACAATATGCGTCCTGTTGCCGCTGCCAGTCGTTTAACCATCACCGTATCGGTAAAATACGTTAATAATGCAGACTCTACCGGCAAGAGCAATTTTGAAGAAAGTTTCAATGCTTTTACTGATTTTTCTTCTTCCTCTTCTTTTGAAGGTCAAAAACAATCGCTAATTAATAAAGTTAATATGCAACTAACCGAAAACATTTTTAATCGCGCTTTTTCCCAGTGGTAAGTATTTTAGTTTTGTAATAAAACTTAGCAAAATGGAGTTAACTCAGAATATCATACAAAGGCTAAATCAACTACTTGCAAAACCCGCGTTGGTTAGCGCTGAAGATACGCTTTTACTTAACGCCTTTTCTGAGCGTTATCCTTATTTTCAGCCTGTTTATCTTTTAATGGCAAAAGCTGCCGCTAATAGCGAAAATCATGCCCGGTTATTAACCAAAGCCTCTATTTACAATAGCGGAATTTTGTTGCATCGGTTTATTTATCAACCTCAAAGCCTGAAACCTGCCGAAGATTTTAATGTGCTTGCTTATAAAACTTTGACAAAAAAAACAGATTTTGTTACCTCTGATAATTATGATAATTATAACGAGAAAGAAATTTCTACTTCCGAAGAAGCGTTAGAAGTAATTCTAGATTCCCCTAGTAAAGAAACAGCCTGTCAGCATCCTCAAAAAGCAACGGGCATTGCAAATGAAACTTTTTTAACCGATCAGTTCATAAAAGACCGCTTAAATGAAACTAACTCCATAGAACAAGCGCTTGCCGAAGAAGAAACTGAGAGAGAAGTTGATCAGGAAAACCAAAACAAAGAAATTGATTTAATAACAGAAACGTATAATCAAACCTCTTTTACCGACGCAAACTTCTTCAAGCAGGAATCGGCAGAACAAAACGACGGGCAACAAATTGAAGAACAATATAAGGTTAATAACGAGGGCGCTGAACTAGAAATTCAGCCAATACAGGCAGAAAAAGCAAACTCAACTACGGCCATCGATGAGCCTATAGAAGAAAGCCTGGCTTTAAGCGATTTTTTTGCGTTTGAAAACAGCATTGCCGATACAAACCATGAAGTTAAATCAGGTTTGGCAGAAAAAGACGTCCTCTCTTGTTCTGAGAGCCCAAATATCGTCAGTAGATATGAAGATGACGAACTCCCTTATACTTTTTTATGGTGGTTACAAAAAACGCGAAAAGAACACGCGCAAATTTTCAGGCCTTATGCCTCTGTGGCAAAGCCGAAATCCAACCGGACAAAAACAATATCTGAGCAATTGCAACATCAGTATGTAGAACATATTTTTTATCTGCAACCGCCTTTTATTGAAGAAGCCATAAAAAACGCTGAAACAACCCCGCCTATCAGGCATAAAGGCGATGAAATTATTGAAAAATTTATCCAAAACGATCCTCATATCAAAGCCTTAAATCCTGATCAAATTGATAATGAAAATAAAGCAAAAAAAAGCGCGGAAGATCATTACGAGCTGGTATCGGAAACTTTGGCCGAGGTATACGTTGAGCAAATGCTTTTCCACAAAGCCATAGATACTTATCGAAAATTAAGTTTGAAGTTTCCGGAAAAAAGCCGTTACTTTGCCGACCTTATTCAATCTTTAGAAAAGAAAATTTAACCTCATTCATATTTATTATGCTAACTGTTTTAATCGTTTTATTAATAATTCTGTCTATAGCGCTTGGTTTTTTTGTGTTAATTCAAAATCCTAAAGGCGGCGGTTTAGCAACCGGCGGCGCGAGCAGCAACATGTTTGGCGTGCAACGTACCAGCGATGTTTTAGAAAAAGGCACATGGGTACTATTGGCGCTGATTGTTGTTTTTTCAATAGTTGTTACCTCTATGAGTAAAAATACCGAAACGGGTATTTCAAGATCTAAAATTCAGGAACAAATTGATAAAACAGCCACTCCTTCAGTTATTGGGGGCAATAATAAAGACAGTTCAACTCCTTCGGCTACTCCAAAAGGAGCAGACCCTAAAAAGAAATGAGACAAAGCCAAAACTCTCAATTAAATTTGGGAGCTTTTGTTTTTAGGTCTTTTTTCAAATATGAGGTCTTTATAATGAAATATTGCAAGTTGATGACAATGTACGCAAGTTTGTTAGATTGTGCAAGCTATCGGTATTTTTCATTTAAATTTAGGATGATGTTTATTATATTTGTGCCTTTTTCGGGATGTAGCGTAGCCAGGTATCGCGTCAGCATGGGGTGCTGGAGGTCGGAGGTTCGAATCCTCTCATCCCGACTTGAATCAACCAACGATTAGAGGAGAAATTGATTGGATGAAATGCCGTTGTAAACCTTTTGAACAGGTATATTGTTCCCCGTCAAATACTTTGCCAAGAGCTCTGTCGCTGCATGTTATTTCTGTATGTAAAAATCTGTCGGCTCCAAACTCCCCCCTCTTAGACTAACCGCTTTGTAAAGAGTAGCCAAAATTCATCTTTATATTTTCGCTAACGCCTATGGTTAGAAATTTGACCCTTAAAATAGGTACCCGGACTTCTTTCATAATTCCATCCGTAACTCAATTTTTGTTTTTCGGCTTCGGATGAAAGATAAAAAAACCCGTTTTCTGTAATTTAAGAGCTTTTATTATCAATTATTTTTATGGCCATTGATATAAAACTGCTTTAAAACTACCTTTTTTTGTTATAAAGTTATAACTTTGCAACTTCAAAATTTTGAAGGCATTTTATTGATGTATAAGGAATTTAAACAATTAGAGCTCGCGAAAATAGGCGAAGAAATACTTCGTTTTTGGAAAGAAGAAAACATTTTCGAAAAAAGCATAATTATTCGCTCAAAATCCAAGCCTTTTACATTTTATGAAGGTCCGCCATCTGCCAACGGTATGCCGGGCATACATCACGTAATGGGTCGTACCATTAAAGATATCTTTTGTCGTTATAAAACTCTAAAGGGATATTTGGTTAAACGCAAAGGCGGATGGGACACGCATGGTTTGCCTATTGAACTGGCCGTAGAGAAAAAACTGGGAATCACCAAAGAAGACATCGGTAAAAAAATATCTGTTGAAGCCTACAATGCCGCTTGCCGAAAAGAGGTTATGCGCTATACCGACGTTTGGAACGATTTAACCGAAAAAATGGGCTACTGGGTTGATTTACAAAACCCTTATATTACCTATCGCAACGAATATATTGAAACTTTATGGTGGATTTTAAAGCAACTTTATAACAAAGGTTTATTATACAAGGGCTACACCATTCAACCTTATTCTCCGGCAGCGGGCACCGGTTTAAGTTCGCACGAATTAAACCAACCCGGCGCCTACCGCGAGGTAAGCGATACCTCTATTGTTGCTCAGTTTAAAGCCCTTAAAACCGGCTTGCCAAACTTTTTACAAGGTTTAGACGATATTTATTTCCTGGCTTGGACTACCACGCCATGGACCATACCCAGCAATACCGCTTTAACCGTTGGGCCTAAAATCGACTACGTATTGGTTAAGACTTTTAATCAATATACCTTTAAGCCCATTCGGGTAATTTTGGCTAAAGCCTTGCTTTCAAAACAATTTGCGGGCAAATATTTTGCCGCCGAAACGCCGTTGGATTTTGACAATTATAAAGCCGAAGACAAGAAAATTCCTTATCAAATAGAAAAAGAATTTATAGGCGCAGATTTGGTTGGCATTAAATATGAACAGCTATTGCCGCTTGCTTTACCCTGTCAAAACCCGGAAAATGCTTTCCGGGTAATCAGCGGCGATTTTATAACCACCCAAGACGGTACCGGCATTGTACAAACGGCTCCTACTTTTGGCGCAGACGATGCTCGGGCCGCTAAAGCCGCTATCCCCGAAATCCCTCCCATGCTGGTTTTAGACGAGCAAAAAAATTTGGTTCCGTTAGTTAACCTGCAAGGAAAATTCATCGAATCATTAGGCGGCGGATTGGGAGGTAAATACGTTAAAAACGAATACTATAAAAAGGGCCAAGCGCCTGAAAAATCGGTTGACGTAGAAATTGCCATCCGCTTAAAAGAAGAAAACAAAGCTTTTAAAGTTGAGAAGTATACCCACAGCTACCCCCATTGCTGGCGTACGGATAAACCGGTGCTTTATTATCCGCTAAACAGCTGGTTTATTAAAACTACGGCTCTTAAAGATAAGATGGCAGAACTGAATAAAATCATCAATTGGAAACCCGAAGCTACAGGCACAGGCCGTTTCGGCAACTGGTTAGAAAATCTGGTTGATTGGAATTTATCCCGTTCCCGTTATTGGGGTACCCCGCTTCCGATTTGGAGAAACGAAAACGGAAACGAAGAAAAATGCATCGGTTCTATTGAAGAATTAAACGCTGAAATTAAAAAATCTATACAAGCCGGTTTCATGCCTGAGGGTTTCGAACTAAAAGACTTGCATCGCCCCTATGTAGACCAAGTAGTTTTAGTATCGACCAAAGGCGAGAAAATGATCCGCGAAATCGATTTGATAGATGTTTGGTTTGACAGCGGCGCCATGCCTTATGCCCAATGGCATTTTCCTTTTGAAAATAAAAAAGAATTTGAAACCGCCTATCCGGCTGATTTTATTGCTGAAGGAGTTGACCAAACCCGCGGTTGGTTTTTTACTTTGCACGCTATTGCAGTTATGCTGAACGAAAGCAGCGAAGAAATTCGAGTAATTAACAAAAAAGTTAAAAACCCTGGCATTTCATTCAAAAACGTGGTTTCTAACGGATTGGTTTTAGATAAAAACGGCAACAAAATGTCTAAACGTATCGGCAACGCAGTTGACCCGTTTAAAACCATAGAAACATATGGAGCCGACCCTACCCGTTGGTACATGATTAGCAATGCCTCCCCTTGGGATAACCTTAGATTTAATATTGAAGGAATAGAAGAAGTTCAACGCAAATTTTTTGGCACTTTATACAATACCTACTCTTTTTTCGCTTTATATGCCAATATCGATCAGTTTAAATTTGACCAAGAAAACCAAACGCCTGTAAGCAACCGCAGCGAATTGGACCGCTGGATTTTATCTTTACTGCAAACCCTCATTAAAGAGGTAGACGAAAGCTATAACTCTTACGAGCCTACTAAAGCGGCCAGAATTATTCAAAATTTTGTAACCGAACATTTAAGCAATTGGTATGTCCGCTTGTCTCGCAGACGTTTTTGGAAAGATGAAATGACCGATGATAAACGCGCAGCTTACCAAACGTTGTACACTTGCTTAATGTCTATTGCGCAAATGATGAGCCCTATTGCCCCTTTCTTTGCAGATTGGTTATATCTTAATTTAACATCCGGCCATCCAAACTTGGCGGGGGCAAAATCGGTTCATTTAACCCTTTGGAACCAAGCAAACGAAAGCCTGATTGATTATCGCTTAAATGAAAGAATGGAATTGGCGCAAACCATCTCTTCTTTGGCGTTGTCTTTGCGTAAAAAAACGGGTATAAACGTGCGCCAACCTTTGGCTAAAATGCTTATTCCGGTTTTGGATGAAAATTTCAAAATGAAAGTAGATTCAGTAAAAGACTTGATTTTATCAGAAACCAATATTAAAACTATCGATTTTATTGAAGATACCGCAGGTTTTATCAAGAAAAAAGTCAAACCAAATTTTAAAGCATTAGGCGCTAAAATAGGGAAAGATATGAAATTGGTGAGCGAGGCTCTCAGTAAAATAAACCAAGAGGAATTGAGTCTTTTTGAAAAAACAGGTTCTATCTCCATCCCCAATACCCCGCATGTAATTGCTCTCTCTGACGTAGAAATTCTAGCAGAGGATATTCCCGGCTGGCAAGTAGCCAACACAGGAAATTTAACAGTTGCTTTAGATATCAATATTACCGAAAAACTAAAACAAGAAGGTTTATCGCGCGAATTGGTAAATCGTATTCAAAATTTACGTAAAGAACTCGGCTTTGAGGTGACCGACAAAATTAAAGTAGAACTTGAATCAAATACATTAATAGCTGAGGTTGTTGAACATAACAAAAATTACATATGCGGAGAAATTTTAGCAAGTGAAATTAAATTAATCAATAAGCCAATCAATGGCAACAAAGCCGTAATTGAAGATATGGAATTACAAATTTTGATTTCTAAACAATGATTTTTAAGGCAAAAACCTCCGGAGCCTTTATAAATTGTTTATTTCTAAATTATTATTCAGATGGAAAAAATGGGAAAAACACGCTATTCTGATAGCGAACTACAAGAGTTTAAAGAGCTTATTCTGGCAAAAATAAAAAGCTCTAAAGAAGAATTGGGATTGCTTACCGCCTCTTTAAGCAATCCCAATATAAACGGCACCGAAGATACCTCGGGAGCTTACAAAACTTTAGAAGACGGTTCCGCCACCTTAGAAAAAGAACAAATCAATCAGTTAGCGGCTCGTCAAAAGAAATTTATTGATAACCTTGAAGCCGCTTTGGTACGCATTGAAAATAAAACCTACGGTATTTGCAGAGAAACCGGAAAATTGATTCAAAAAGAACGGTTAAAAGCAGTTCCACATGCCACCTTAAGCATGGAGGCAAAATTGAAGCAAAGTTAATGAAAGGATACGCCAAGCCTTTACTTTTAATTTTCTTTGTACTGCTTGCAGATCAATTGCTAAAAACATGGATTAAAACCCACATGTTTTTAGGACAAGAGTATAAAGTTTTTGGAGAATGGTTTATCATTCATTTTACAGAAAATAACGGAATGGCCTTTGGGCTTGAATTTGGAGGCGAATTTGGGAAACTGGCTCTTTCGTTATTCAGGGTATTTGCCGTTGCCGGTATCGGATATGGTTTGCATTACCTTATTCAAAAAAAATACCACCGAGGCCTTATTTTAAACGCATCGCTCATTTTTGCCGGAGCGCTTGGAAATATCATTGATTCGGTTTTTTATGGCCTGATTTATCATTATGAAAGTCTTTTTCATGGCCGGGTGGTAGATATGTTTTATTTCCCTATCATTAAAGGAACTTTTCCTTCGTGGTTTCCTTTTTGGGCAAATGAATCCTTTGAGTTTTTCAGACCTGTTTTTAATCTTGCCGACGCGGCAATATCTGTCGGGGTAATAGCCATTTTAATTTGGCAAAAAACCTATTTTAAAGAAGAGGTAAAAGATGAAATAGGAATGAATAATGAAACCGTTGAAGATTAAATCAACCAAAAAAACCATTCCATACCGAAAGGCTTTTTTGGTTTTATATCCTTGCAGTAAAGGTATATTTTTGAAAAAACCAGAACAAAACAATCAATAAAAGATTGAGATCTTTGCAAAGCGCCGTTTTTCAATAAGAAGTAATTATTTTTTGAAAAAAATATTAGGAGAAAGCAAAAATAAGCAAAACGGTTAAGACCGTTCATATACAGTGGTTTATAAAAAGTGAGGCAAAATTTGGAAGTAGGTGTCCGACAAGTTTTGGGCTTAAAATGACAAGGTTAGGTTACTAAATCGTTACTGAATAGAACCAACCGAATGATAATATAACAGTTTATATTTCAGTCATTTGCACCACTTTTCATATTCCCTTGTAACTCAATGAAAGTTAATTTTAAACGTTAAACAATTGAGTTATGGAAAAAGAGAAAAGATCCACGTTCAAGCTGCTTTTCTACCTGAAGAAGAATGAACCTAAGAAGAACGGGAACGTCCCTGTTATGGGGCGTATCACTATTGACGGAACACCAAAATCCTTTAGTACCAAACTGGACATCAACCCCAATAATTGGGATTTAAAACACGGAAGGGTTTTGGGCAAAAGTGCCCAAGCGCTGAGTAACAATCTTAAAATTGGACAATATACGGGTGCGTATCAATAAGATTTACGATGACATGCTCAAAGATGAAGGCTTTGCAACTGCACAAAAAGTAAAGTTATCATTTTTGGGAGTTGGTGTAATGGATGATGCTATCCTTAAAGTGTTTACAGACCAGAATGAGGATTTTGAAAGAATGGTCAGCAAGGGCAAACGCTCTCAAAACACCTACAATAAATACAAGACCGTTTACAATCATCTGTCCGAATTTATCAGGGAACGCTATCACAGGGAGGATATGGCGTTTCGGGAACTTACCTCGGACTTTATCCGGGAGTTCGATTTCTTTCTGCGCATAGATAAGGAATGTACACATAACACGGTTTGGGTTTATACGATGCCGGTTATTGCTTTGGCGGAACTGGCGATTAAAAAAGGCTTGATTCGACAAAACCCTTTTGAGGATTATGAAATCAGCATGGAAGAAACTGATCGCAGCTATCTTTTAAAAGAGGATGTAGAAAAGTTAATGCTTCTAAAGCCGTCCAAGTCCAAATACGAACTTGTAAAAGACCTCTTTATTTTCAGTTGCTTTACAGGGCTTTCTTACATTGATATTCAAAAGCTGAAATGGAGCAACATACAGTCCTTCTTTGATGGCCACAAATGGATCATTAGCAGAAGAAAAAAATCAGACGTTGCTTCAAACGTCCGCCTATTGGAAATTCCGAAACGTCTTATTGAGAAATACAGGGGTATTACCCGTAATGAGTATGTTTTTTCCGTTCCTTCCAATGCTACCTGCAATAGTCATGTAAAGAAATTGATAGAGGAAACAGAAACTATTACAGAACAGAAAGTAACCTTCCATACTGCACGCCACACATTTGCTACCATGTTCCTGACCGAAGGTGTGCCACTTGAAAGCCTTAGCAAAATGATGGGGCATAAAAACATTTCCACCACGCAGATTTATGCTAAAATCACAAGCCAGAAAATAAGCAAGGATATGGATTTAGTATCACCAAAATTTGCAGCTATGGAAGATGCTTTTATCATCAAAATGGAACGGGAAGAAATAACACTATTGAACAATCATCGAAAGGTAACAGGCTTATCTGAAATAGGCTATGAAGAAGAAGTGATAGCTTAAAAAATATATTAGATTAAAGCAGGACTTGGTCCTGCTTTTTTTATGCTAATTACCTCTCAATATAAAATCCAGTTCGTTTGTTATTGTTAAATTTACATCCTACCAAACGAATAAACCGGCTTCTAAATGAAGTATTAAAAAAATTATAATGGAAGAAATTGACCTTACAAAAATTAAATATTACCCAGACAGATTTTACATCTGCTTGGATGGATTTGATGTTAACAACCTGACTACGTTCATAACGGATCTGCAAATTGGTCAGCAGCAATCTATATTCATTCATGAATATTACCATTACCTTACCAACATTGCCACGCTACCTGGTATCCGCCAGTTTAACCTCAACTTTTGCGACAGGTTTCGTGCATCAACCATCTTAACAGCCAGAGAAGGGATCAATGCCTATCCAATCAATGCCAATACTTTTGAAAGCTGTGAGGATATGGTAAAATACTGGAATGATGTTACAGCCATACTTGATGAAGACGATATTGACTATAAGGTTGTTGAGGACACAAACAATACCACGACTAAAAAATTCGGGATTGCATCCATAGAAAGAACAAATAGGCCAATGGAAGTAGTTGTGGATGGGGTAATACATAATGGGGAAAGACATTTTATTACCATCCATACTACTGGTCTTGTCAACGTGCATAGCTTTAACCTGACATTTGGAGCAATGGACGAATTTTTGAGTTCCGCAATTGATGAATACCTTTTTGAAAATGACCTTTCGGACATTAACCCCAGTATGCTTAGTCAAAGGCCCTTTTATCCTTACTGTTTTTTTGAAGAACTGCTTTCATACTATGGCATAAGAAGACCCTCAGCATTTGAAAAAATCCTTATTGCCTACTTTGCCCTGAACTCATCGAATCCTCCGGTAATCCTGATTGACATACTGGAAAAACTAAAGGACGGTGGCTATGAGCAATTTCAGACAGATCCGGAAGCATATTTACTTTCCAACTTTTTGGAGCCCCCCCAGTACAATGCAGTCCTTGACAATATAAAATCCTTTGCAGATGAAACGTCCCGCCAAGGGCGTATTCATATCTCCCAGGCATTGAAATATTACTACGACAAATTCTATCTTGCACAGAAACTAAAGGAAAAAGACTTTTTTTATTTTGTCAGACCATTTTTTGCTACCGGTGAGGATACCATCAGGTACAAACAGAAATTTCTCCTGGAGCTTTCCAGAATAATAAACCTTTTTGCACCTCCTGTCATACTTAAAGACAAACAGTTTAGGTACGTTGATAAATTAACCACATTCGGTGAAGCTACGGTTTTGATATTGGCTACCTACGAAATTTTTGAAAGCATCAGGACAAATAGGATTGCATCAAGGCCAGCACACCAAAAAGCGAAGTACACCTTCCCTGATAAAGATCCCGACTGCGACAACTTTGAAAAGTTCACGCCACCGCCAATTAATGGTATAGTATTTAGGCTCGCCCTTAATGAGCTGAACCTATATGGGCCATATCTTCGGGAGTTGGAAAATCTAAAACAGAATGATAACTAATATGGGTATTTCAAAAAGACATCACTATATCCCACAGTTTCTCATAAAGCGATTTGCTGACAAAGACAATATGCTTTATCTCTACGATAAGCAGAAACAGGCTTTTGCAAAAGAAAGAAGAAGTCCTAAATCTGTCTTCTTCGAGATGAACAGAAATACCTGGTACTTTGACGCAGCCCCCAATGACAATATGGAAAAACTCTATGCTGAACTTGATGAGAAGTTTTCAAAAGATATAGTAGAAATATCACGTACAGGCATTATTACAGAAGAGGCGTTAACATCCATATTGGTCATGGCATCATCCATGAAATGGCGATTACCTTCAAATGATGATCTTTTTGATGCCAAACATAAAGAGTACCCTTATGATAAACTTCCCATCAACATTGTAATCAAAAGGGATGATGGTTCTGATCACAAGGAAGCATTAGATTTCTTAATGAACTCAGAATTATTTAAACAAACTAAAAAATTGATCTTTCCCTTTCTTCCTTTCTATGATAATGTTAACATCAGTGAGGAAAAATTATTGCGAGTTCACCGCAATAGTTATATTAATACCAACCCCAACATCAAATCAATTCTTGGCGATGCCCCTTTGATAGAAAGCGACAGTGATAATCTTGAAGATTTTGGCAATTTCATATTACCACTTAGTAGCAGCGAAACATTTATTTGCAATGATTCCCAGGCAAAACGTGTTCGGAATTTTGCATTCTATCTTAATAAGGATTTAGCAATGTTCCATCATGCTAATAAATATGTAGTATGTAACGATAAAGAGTATCTTCAGCAAATCATAGATGCTTATCACCAGCTTCAAGCTAATGGGCAGGTAGAATTGATACACCGTTACTTATTCCGATTGGCATAAGTTATAGAATAATAAAATTCAAAGGCGGACAGTTCTGATCTGCCTTTTTTTTATGCCCATACTTAATCCTTAAAGCACATTTATTTTTCCAGCACACACCCTCTGCCATAAAAGAGCTTTGACAGGATATATTGATAAACCATACAAAAAATCTTCCCCTCTGCTGCTCGACTACATTTTCAGTATCGTTTACGTGGCTTCCCAAGCCACGATACTTTGAAACAATAAAAGGTCTTTAAAAAATTCTGTTACAACTGAATGCAGATTTTGTAATCACACAGGACCGTTTCCTAATGCCTTTTCCACCTGCTTCCACATAGTTTTTATTCAAGAGCCAGTATGCCGCTTTTGTTCCATTTCAAGAGCAAAGGTATGATCGTGTTCTTAACCCAGGAACAAGGTCATGCCCCTTGGGTTTGACAAAAAATCTCCACCCATGCGGGTCGTATTTGTTTGGCAAAACCTTGTTCCTGCTAAACACTAACCTTTTATGCTCGTGAAACGAAACAAAGCATACTCCGGCTCTTTAGACGAATAAAAAAAATGTCAGTAATGGAAAAATAGAGCATTGGAAACGGTAACAGAGTGAAACGAAACTTCAGCACCTCCTCTCATTACCGAATAAATCTAAAAAAATCAAATAAGAACAAATTTCATAACGCAAAAAAGTAGAAAACATGAACATCACAGGAAGACTGACAAGGGATGCGGAAGTACGCACAACGTCACAGGACAAACAAGTAGTAAACTTTTCGATAGCGACCAACGACAGCTACCGTAACAAAAAGGGTGAACGCATAGAGCAAACAACCTACTTCGACTGTTCATACTGGATAAGCCCCAACGTAGCGAAGATACTTACCAAAGGCACATTGGTAGAGCTGACAGGCAGGGTAAGTGCAAGGGCGTGGACTGGCAATGATGAGAAGCACACGCAGGGCTGAATTTCCATACCTCAAACATCAAACTGCATGGAGGTGGCAAGAAATCGGAAACCGTACAGGCTACCCCACAAACAGGAAGCAACACTACAACAGGGCAAGGCACAGAGGACGACCTCCCATTTTAACAAAGAGCATTAAATCATTTTTCAACATCAAAATTTTAAGCATCATGGCACATAATATCAATTTCAACGAGAGAACAGGACGTTATTCATTCTTTAGCGTACAACAAAAAGCATGGCACGGTTTGGGGCAAATCGTGGAGCAATACCCGACAAGCGAAGAAGCTATCAAATACGCAGGGTTAGATTATGAAGTTGTAAAATCCTCACTGTTTAGCAAAGGTTCGGGAATAATCGAAACCGCAAACGGCATAGAGATAGGCAGTAGCGAACTGGAAGTACCCAACTATTTCGCCAACATACGCTCCGATAACAATGCTGTATTGGGTGTCGTGGGCAAAGACTATCACATTGTACAAAACCGTGAAGCCTTCAATTTCTTTGACGCTATCGTGGGAGGTGGCGAGGGTATCCTGTATGAAACCGCAGGGGCATTAGGCAATGGGGAACGCATATTCATAACCGCAAAACTTCCTGACTATATCCGTGTAGGCAATGGCGATGACGTAACAGAGAAATATATCTTCCTCACGACTTCGCACGATGGTAGCGGAAGCATTACCGCAGCATTTACACCTATCAGGATTGTATGCCAAAATACCCTTAACGCTTCGCTTCGCAATATGAGCAATGTTGTACGCATCAAGCATACTTCGGGAGCAAAACAACGTTTGGAAAACGCTCACAAGGTTATGGGCTTGGCAAATACCCTAAGCAACCATAAGGCATTTTCAATGAGTGGGCTAAGGTAAAAGTAACAGACAGGGAAGTAAGAAAGCTAATCCAATTGGCACTTTGCCCGAACAAGGAAACATTTGATTTGCTGAAAAAAGGTGCAGAGGGTGAAGTTTCCACGCTGTTCAAAAATACCGTAGAGGATGCCTTTGCATACGCAATGATAAGCGATACACAGCAAATGGAAACCACTAAAGGCACATTGTTCGGGGCTTACAACGCTGTTACAGGCTACTATCAGAATGTACGCAACTATAAGAATGATGAAGCCAAATTGCAAAGTATTGTAATGGGTGGTACTGCACAGTTAAAGACCCAAAAGGCTTTTGAACTATGCACCTCATTTGCAACAGACGGAGCAGAAATTCTAAACCTTAATTAAATAACTAAAGGCTACCGCCTTAAACGGTGGTAGCCTACTTAAAAATATGGTGATGAAATCAAAATCAATAGACGAAGCGAAAAATATGGCTAAAGATAAAAGCCTTGAAACTGGGCATAAGAATGAAGCCATATACATCATTTATTGCAGTAGAAGCGAGTATTTCTATGTAGATACGGACAGCTTAATACGGCTTTGGGAACGGCTGATAGGCTACTATGAAAATGGAGTTTATACCGCTGAAAAATAACCTCATAATATGATGCAAGTAACAGATTTGAACGGTTGCCCTATTGAGGTAACCAACCTTAGAGAAGCCATAAAAATGGCGAGGCAATATAAAGAATACCGACACGAGGATAAGAGTTTCTCCGAGTTTGACAAACGGCAAAAAGCCTACTGGACGGATATGTACGAGAAACTGACAGCAATCAAAAAAAGATTAGACGACAATTAAAATTTAAGAACGATGAACGCAAATTTTTTCAATCAGATAGCATAGTTGGATTTTACAGGTAATCTGCAACTGACAATAGCAAAAGGCAATGACAGTAACCTTATTGTATCGGTTTTGCTCAATAACGAAGGGTGCGGAGATAACGCTAAAAACCTAATCCCCCCTTTGACCTTTAACGCCACTCCGCAGGAGTTTGACGAGGGATTTTTTGAGCAGATAACCACGCCTATACAAAAGGCTTCGGGCTTAATGGTGGATATGGAAGCATTTATGAAACAATTGGAGGAAGCTAAAAAAAATTCCGCAATGGAGAAAGAGAAAGCCGATAAGCAGAAGAAAGAGCAGGAAGCCAAAGACAAAAAATTCAAAGATGGAATGGCAAAGGCTGAAGAACTGGAGGCAGCCGGCAAGTTCCGTGATGCGTGGATGAAAGTACCCGATATAACAGAGTTTCCCGAAAAAGCAGACGAGATACGTAAACGCAAGGGCGAACTATCCGCAAAATTTTCAACACCGAGCCTTTTCGGAGCAGAACAGGAACAGATTGTTTAACGCCAAAATTCAGAAACCATGTTATTAGCAACGCAATTAGAAAGAGTATTTATACTCAGCGATAAAGGACAGCAAATAAAACTGACCGACCCCGAACCAAAATGGAGCGTGGAAGCCGTGATGAATTTCTATGCAAATTCTTACCCTATACTGACCACCGCAAAAGTATCTGCCCCTGTTATCCGTGACGATACAGTACAGTACCGATTTGAGAGTGTAATGGGAACTAAAGGTTAAACCAAAAAGCAAAAACGATGAACTATGCAACGCAACATCATATCGGGTACTATCAAAACCCCACAGCAACCCAAACAGCGGACTTTGCACAAACAGTTGGGCGAGTTCGCAGACTGGATGCAAAGACCAAAGGACGCAAACGAGATACGGAAAGACAAATTGAAAGCCGTACCGATAGCCATGCTACCAATGGTTTTCTAAGATGCTCATTCCTCCCGAAACTGCAAGAAGCGGAAACGGCACAGGCTTGTAAGAAATCTGAAAAAACAGAGAGGGATTTTTACCAGTCTCTTTCCAAACTTGCAGACCATTACGGCATACAACTTATGCAGTCCAGGCAATACGGCTATCCCTACAATATCGCTTTGGCTTTGGATGATACAGAAGAACAGTTAAGGAAAAAGTTTCGTGATTGGGAAGAAATACGTTTGATACAGGATAGTAAGAAAACTTATTTCGTGAGCGAGGAACGGTATAGTACAGGTGCGACCCTGTATTACATTCCTGTAGTGCCGTTGTACCGACTATCCAAGAACCCCAACCGTAAGCAAGCCGTACAGCTATTGCAGTCCGTGTGTGCCTACCTGTACCATATTGCAGATGTTCCCTATTATCGGCAGGAAAGCAGTTACCTGAATTGGATGTATGAAATGGTAACAGAGTGGATTGTATGCGATGATGAGAACGAGGACACGCCAACCTGTTTAAACGAGATTAGGCAAGCAGAACAGATAGGCGAACGTATGGAACAGAAGATTTACAACGGGCAGAATTTGAGCCGATTTAAAGAGCGTTTAAATGCCTTTAAAATTAAAGACAGCTTTGACCAAGATTGTTACAAACTGGCAAGCGAAGCCTTTGACCTGTATGGACAATTCCCGACTGCCACCATAAACCGCAATGCCCTGCCAAACGGAGAAGCTAACGAAGAAGATATGGAAAACATTATAGGGATGGAAAAGTATGTTTCCTTTTGTGCCGATGCAAAAGGTATTTTGTTTCAAACACTTTTCGACAGCGTGAACACCGAGTTGCAGGAATACGGACATATGGAAGAACCCACCATTGTGAAACGGTTTGATGGTAGTGATATTACCGCCAATACCCTTGAATTTGAAAACCGTGTTTTTGCCTTAATTGAGGAATTGATATACATACTAAACAACTATTAGATACAGCAAGCAATGAAAGATATAACACAAGACTTTGGAACACTTTACCACCTCTTATCGGCTTTGGTTTTCTACCAAACCAAAGGAAGTAGTAAAGCCACCTATGTAGAGCATTTTGATATGGATAAGAACGGTAATCCAATTAACGCCCATCCTTTGACCGAACGAGAAGCCAAAGTATTGGCAAAAGCACTTAATACGGAAAAGGAAAAGAGCAAGGCATTTTTAAAATCTAACGGCATTCTGCCTACCAACGTCCTGCACATTAATCCGAGTGAAAACGGTACGGTACTTTGGTACACCAAAGCAAGAAAAACCAAAATGTACTTTACGGAAAGTCTTGAAATACCAAACGGCACGGCGGAAGTACCTGCAATGCTTTGGTATGCAAGCAAGCAGAGCCTTGTTGTTTTTGCCCTTGAAAAAGACCGCAGACCTACGGAGAAAGCCGCATTGTTTCACGCTCCGTTTTTCAACGTGTACGAGGACGGACACGTATGTATGGGAAATGTAGATGTGAACATCAAAAATTCGGCTTCGGTAGAAGAATTTATACAGGGGTGGCAAAGCTATTTTTTTAATAGCTATTTCAGCCACTTGGTAAACGAACACAACCCCATAAAAGGGAATTGTGTAAGCCTTTGGAAAGACCTTATAAGCACAGGTAAAGCCTTTCCTAAAGATGTATTGAAAAAGACAAACAAGACTATAAAAACGATATTGTAATGAACACAGAAATTTTAAAAGTCCATTTTACGGACAGCTATTTGATAAATCCAACCAACCCGATAACGGTAAACGTAATCGGTGCAGGTGGCACAGGCTCAAAAGTAATGACCGCTTTGCTTGAAATGAACCATAGCCTAATCGAGTTAGGACACGCAGGATTATTTGTACGTCTTTGGGATGACGATGTTATTACCCAAGCCAATTTAGGCAGACAGCGTTTCGCTGAATGTGAGGTTGGGTTGTACAAGTCCGTTGCCATTATCAACCGCATCAATCGTTGGGCAGGTACGAACTGGAAAGCCGAAGCAAGGAAATTTGAAAAAGACAGTAAGGAAAGGTTGCCCGAAAACGCACTCGCTAATATTTATATTTCTTGTGTGGACAGCGTAAAAGCAAGGTTTGAGATTGCGGACATATTAAACGGATTGAACAAGGGCAAAGCCTATTCCAACCGCCCACGCTATTGGCTGGACTTTGGCAACAGCAGGCATACAGGTCAAGCTATACTATCTACAATAGGAACTATACAGCAACCCAAGTCCGAGAAATACGAAACGGTGGCAAGCCTGCCAATGGTTACGGATGAATTTGGCGAGTTGCTCAAACAGTCGGAACTGGAAGACGATACGCCGAGCTGTTCCCTTGCAGAAGCTTTGGAAAAGCAGGATTTGTTTATAAATTCATCTTTGGTTCAGATGGGTTGCTCCCTGTTATGGGGTTTGTTCCGTAACGGATTGACACCATACAGGGGATTTTTTCACAACCTGAAGGATTTCTGTACCCACCCTATAAAAGTCGCTTGATTGGAAAATCGGGCGGCAAAAAGACCCTCCCTCCCGATGGTCGGGGCAGTCTTTTTGCATTCAAGCGGTGCAACCCCTTTGTCAAAATGGGATACCAACGCCCCATTCCTCCCGACACATTTTACCAAACAGGTTGCGGCATTTTTTGAGGGATATTCATTATCCCTTTCGTTGTTTTTGGGAACTTCTTTTCTTACCACATTGGCGACCTAAGAAAAGAAGCAAAAGAACGCCGCCTTATTTACCGACACACAGTTATTAATTTTATCAGATAATTACCTTGGAAAGCCTCAGTAACTGGTTAATAATATATTGACTGCTCAATCCGATTAATAGTCAAAGGAATAACGTATATTTGACATTATATGTCAAGTCGAAATATTTCAAATACAAAAATGGATTACAAAAAAACGGTTGGAGAAATATTACGTGCTAAACGAGAAGAGAAGGGGCTTCTCTTAAGGCAAGTTGCTGCTTTGCTAGAAATGGATACAGCAATACTGAGTAAAATCGAACGGAGCCAAAGAAATATCAATAAGGATCAAGTTTTTAAACTAGCAGATATTTTGGGCATAGAAAGAGAAGAATTACTGGTTCAATATCTCAGCGAAAAAATTGCAATTGAACTAAGAAATGAGTCTCTAGCTGATAAAACTCTTAAAGTTGCCGAAAAGAAGATAAAGTATATGTCACAAACTAAATAATAACCCAAGAAATATTTCAAAAATTGAACAGGATTGAATACATCAACAAGATCACTACTTGTGCAGCGAGATTTGTCCACGAAGTGGAAGGGTTTAATGCAATAGGAAATTATCATATTAATATCCATGCGGAGAATTTTTTGGTGCCGTTATTGAATGAGGTTTTCGGGTTGGAACTTGAAAATCTTAATTCTACAAAAAAGAAAAATTTTCCAGCAATTGATCTGGCCGACTTTAAGAATAGGGTGGCTTTTCAAATTACGTCAACATCTTCTCTTGATAAAATTAGGACTACGCTCGAAACATTCTCAAAATATGACCTACAAAATGAGTTTGATGTCCTCTACTTATATATTCTCACAGAAAAGAAGCCGCAATACAATGATGCAAAACTGAAAGATGTAATACCCGATAGTTTTGGGTTTGAGTCAAGTGACCATATTATAGACAAGGACGTTATTCTTCAGAAAATAAATGCTATAAGCTCAACGCCCAAAATCCAAGCGATTTCTAAATTATACGAGCATGAGTTTTCGGATATACAGATTGAACAGCGTAAGCTTAAGTTTGAAAATGGATACTTGAATAACGAGCCAGAGGATATTTCGCCTAACATGGTCAAAATATCATTTCCGAAGGTTTTGTATAAGGCAGAATTGTTTATTAATGAAGAAGCTATCCTCGAAAATCTAAACGATTATTTGGAGAGTATTGGAAAAAGGAAAGTGAAAAAATTGAAGCCAAACACACTGGTCAAAAAGGCTTTAAAACAAAATAAAGTATATTTTGAAGACTGGATTTTACATGAAAAGTGCATTTATACTTTTCGGGATTTATCTAAAAACAACGAACCGCTGAGAAAAATTATAGATGCTGGCACAATAACTACTTTGGATTGTAAAGACTTCTACGAACAAGATGAAGCCAGTAACAGAGTATTCAAAAACCTTTTAAGAAAATCTCTAATCCAACTTTGCTATTATAAAGGAATAGAATTCTTCCCACCAAGAGGAATTTTCAGATTTGCCAATTCAAGACCTCCTAAAGCAAAGCAAATTAGATGGAAGGGGAAAAAAGAGTCTACCAAGACAGTAATATTCGAAATGACAAATAAGAAGGAAGGGCACATAATCTGTTATAGACATTTAGCATTCAAAGCATCTTTTTTGAATTTTGAAATAGATTGGTATTTGGTCATAAATCCAACATGGAGCTTTACCAATCCGGGTGGATATAGGGAAAGTCGATTTGAATCAGCATATATGGCAGGAATAAAACGACTCGAGAATAACAATTCTGTTTACAATTACTTTAGATTCTTTGCATACTACTTATCTTATACGGACCTGTTTGTTACTGAATATCCATACCTGCAGTCCTCGAAAAATGAGCCATTAAGTTTATCTCCCAGCCTAGATGAACAAAAATGGATACCAGTTAAAATCGTTGAAGAAACATCTGAGTTTACTCCAACGGAAATAAGCCTTGATAACGAATTAACTAACTCAATTTTTTCTGATCAATGAAACTAAGATATATAGAAGAACCGTCATTACAATTTGGTTTAGGGCATCATATTTGCCCTAAAAGCGGTATTTACAATTTTAATCCTTTTGATATTGATCAAGTTAGACCTGAAAAAATCACCATCGGCGTAGTTGGAAAATCTGATAGTGTTGATGCTGTCTTAGAATGGATAGAATCATGCAAAACTCATATTGATGGTAAACAAAGTAAAACCCCACATCCCAACCTCTTTTTAAACTTTTGTGGTTTCAATAAAAATATAGGCTTTAAGTGTGAAATCAATTATGATGATACATACCTAAGAAAGTTAAATAACTCTGATTTAGAGAAAATCGTCAAGAAAGGCAACTCTCTAGAAACGATAATTGCGGAAATTACAGAACTGTATTTAGCTGAAATCAAATTCTTATCTAAGAACAAAAAACCGGATGTAATTCTATGTGCTTTGCCTGAAAATCTAATGAAACATATTACCGAAGCAAAGGCAAAAGCTTCTGATGAGGATGAAGAAGAAACTGAAGTTCATGAACGTGATTTTGATGAAGATGAGGTTTCTTCAAAAGAACAGAATTTCAGGAGAAATCTTAAAGCAAAGGCAATGCAATATAATGTGCCTATTCAAATCATTAGAGATAGAGTTGCGAAACCAACTAAAGAAATGCAAGATGCTGCAACGGTTGCTTGGAATTTTTTACAGCATTGTACTATAAAGCTTCTGGAACACCTTGGGCATTGATCAGAAAAGACTCTGCCGAAACTACTTGTTATGCAGGTATTAGCTTCTTTAAAAGTAGAGATAGAAGCTCAACACAAACAAGTATTGCCCAAATATTTAATGAACTGGGAAAAGGAGTTATTTTAAGAGGTGAGGAAATTACTTTGAAAAAAAACGATAGGACACCGCACCTTAGTGAGGAACAATCATACAATCTTCTAAAGCAGTCCCTTACTGAATATTATGAAGCCGTAAAAATTTTCCCGAAAAGACTGGTAATCCATAAGACCTCTAACTTCAGTGAAGATGAAGTTTACGGGTTTACCCAAGCAACTCGTGATTTGCATATAAATCAAGTTGACTTAGTTTCTATACAAACATCTGATCTAAGATTATACAGGAATGGCAATTATCCGCCGATGAGGGGAACACATTTCGCTATGAGTGATAAACACCACTTACTATATACAAGAGGATCTGTACCGTACTACGAAACGTATCCAGGTAGATATATCCCTCGAGCCATTGAAATAAAATTAGCACAACATGATGAATCTCCAAACATCATTTGCGATGAAATCCTTGCATTGACCAAAATGAATTGGAATAATACACAATTTGATAGGCAGATGCCTATTACAATTGAATGTGCGAGAAATGTTGGAGAAATATTAAAATATTTGAACCAAGAAGATAGTATGCAGCTTAAATACAGCTTTTATATGTAGAGATTATGGAGAAAGCCGAAAAGATAAAACAATTACTATCCAACCAATTTGAGTTGGATTTATTTGAAGCTTCAATTGCTAGCTTAAATGATCGAACAAACAAACTTCGCTTTAATAATTTTGCATATTCTGTAAGGGAATTGTCACGACATTTTTTACATAACCTTGCTCCAAAAGAACGGGTGAAACATTGTGTTTGGTTTAGTCCAGAATCTACAGACGGAAAACCTACAAGAAACCAAAGAATTAAATACGCAGTCCAAGGTGGTATAGAAGACGCTTTTTTAGATAGTTGGGGATTTGATGTTGACGAACTTAAAGATATGATAAAGGAGGTTAAGGAAACAATCAATACCTTAAGCAAATATACTCATATTAATCCAGAGGGATTCAATATTAGCGATTCTGAAGTTGAACGTATGAGCCAAGATGTACTTAATGCTTTCATTAGTTTAGTAGAAACAATTGAGAACTATCGTGAAGATCTTAAACAATTCCTCGATGGGCATATCGAAGAGCATATGATATCATCCGTTGTAACTAATTTTTTTGAAAATGTTGATCAGCTTGCACCTCATCATTCATTGGAATATAGTGAGGTATCAGAATATCATATTTCTGAAATTAATGAATATGAAATTGTAGTGGACGTCTTTGGAGATTTACATGTAATTCTTGAATATGGATCAAATAAAGAAAGAAGTGAAGGTGACGGGTTAGACTTGCCAGAAACATTTCCTTTCGAAACGAAGATACGCTATCAAATTGATGAGGATTTTCCTTCCACTAAGTTTGAGGTTGATGACTACGATGTGGATACTTCAAGTTGGTATGGAGACGATAAGGATGAAATATAGTCTTAAGCGCTGAAGATAGCTTTCTTAAAATCATTTACATCGCTACCAAGCAGTAAATAACTTGAAAAACCAATATCCAGTAGAGCCTTACCAACTTTCTCATCATCAATATCGCTGTGCGCAATCAGTTTGATTATAGGGTATTCTGTACTTAATTTATGAAGCTGTGTAAGCACATTTGGATCGTAAAAGTCCAAGTCAATAATACAGATTTTGGGAAGTTTATTCAATGAAGATAATTGAGATAGTCCATCCTCAATACTTTCTGACCGAGATAGGATTTCCATTCCAGATGCAGCGAGATCTTTACAGATACTATCGGTTATTGGGCTTTTGTCATTGATAAAAGACAAGGAGATTATTTTTTGTGCAGTACCAGTTTCCATATTATATCTTTTTTGTGTTGATGTAGCCCTACACAAAAAGAAAGCGCAGGCAACTACACTTACCGCACATTGAGGTACTGGTATACCCGACAACGAATAAGCGAGCGCCCACGCCTATAGCATGAGCGTTCTTACTTATCTGTCCCGTTGTCTAAAAATTACCAGTTTTCAATGTGGGACTTAAAGCAAAAACACTTTAAGTATTTCTATATTTTCGACGGTAAAGATACTAAACTCGTTCCTTTTCGACAGCATGTATGGCAAAAAGGTTGCAATCATTCTGGTTTAGCGGAAACGTAATTTCGCTCCAGTATTGTCAGAATATCGCTTTCCTTATAAATAATCTTACCGGCTATTTGTACATACGGCAGTATGCTATCATCACGATATTGCTGTAAAGTCCGTTTGCTGATATGGAGTAGCTTGCACAAATCTTCGCCCGAAAGGTAAATTTCTCCGTTCATTACAGGACGGTAGTTTTTCAGTATTTGTTCGATACGGCTTCGCAACCGTTTTATCATCTTCTGTTGTGTGATGATTTCTTCGGCTTCATTCGTCAGTAAATCCATTTTCGGCAGTATTGTACGGCTGTCCGACTTCAAGCAAAGCCTGTACATCCGAGCGTTTATAGTAGTTCTTACGGTTCAATCTGGAATAAGGCAATAATCCTTTGTCCTTGTACGTCTGTAAAGTCCGCTTGGTAATGTTCAATATCAGGCACACTTCCTGGTTATCGAGCCATTGTTCTTCATTAAATATCGATGTGTATTTCTGTGTAGCATTTTCGGTCAATTCCAAAAGTGCTTTCAGCTCGTTCTTTATTCCGTCTAGTGCGGATTTTTGTATTGCAATAACTTCCATTGTTTGCTCAATTTTGCTGTGGAAGTCGAATTTATAAAGGCTTGTTGCAGCGTTGGAGTATGTTGCATGGTTTGGCTTTGAGAGGCAGTATTTGGCTTAAAAAGTAAGCGGTACAGTTCCCCAAAGAACGTACCGCTATATCTTCTGTTTATTAATTTTACTTCTGTATGCCTACAACTTGAAACAATTTATTTCCCGCCAAATTCTTTCCATTTATTTAGCTGTTTATCGAGGTCGCCGATTGCTCCTATAAACAATAACTTTTTGTCTACTAATGGTTTTGCTAAAACTTCTATTAGCTGTCTGTTTACTAATGTTTCGTGAGCTCCTGTATCAGAACGAACTACAAGTTTTGATGCGTCGTAAACAACGTTACCAAATTCATCTACAATTAAGATTATTCATTTTATAAATTAGGTCTGCAAGAAAAGCTGAACCCAGCGTGGGACGTAAATATTGAATGGTTTTATCATCATTTATTTTTTCCACTTTAATTTCTTGCAAATTGTAGGCTTCTAATAAACCACAAGTCATAAAGGCTTCAGAGCTATTTTGGGTTAAAGTATTTGTTCCGTCTGTAAATGTAGCTGATATTTGATTTCCATACTCATTATGTTGAATAGAGTTAATCGTTGCAGATTTAGAAAATTCGCATTTGATAATTAAATTAGGATTAGGTGTTAAAACATACTCGTTCCATACAACATTTCTCACTCCATCAATTGCAGCCTGATAGGTAACGTTTAAAGAAGTTGAACTCCTGTCGTCTTCAATAATTGCCCAAAAGGCATTTTGTTTTGCTCTCAAAAATCTAATCGCAAATAGTAGTGGAAACCCCATTAAATCAGAAATGTTTCTCAGTCTTTTTAACCTGCTTCCACCAATTTTAAAGTTGTCTTTTTCTGTTGATTTGACTTCTATTAAACATTTATATTCTCCAAAATCTTTTGCAGATTTCCCATTTACTGCATTTCCCATTTTTAGATTTACAAATAGGTCAGGAACAATATATTCACCCTCGATTAATGGTCGTTGTTCTAAACCGATGATATGGGTAGCCGTGTTAAGCAGTTTGGTTAGCATAGAAAACTCATCTTCTTCTGAAAGACCATTAACGGCACTCATAACACTTTCTTCACCACCTTCTTGGATGTATAACTTTTTTGTTTCTTCAAACTGTGCTGGTGTGGCAATAGCTTTGATTGATTTTAAAGCCTTGGCTAATTCTATTCTCGTAACGTCTGCACTCATAGGTATGATAAATTATTTTTTGTTCTATATATTGAAAAGACAGTTCTTCCCATAGGTTTATTTTATCTCAGTGATTGTTGTTGCAATTCTACAGTTTTAGGAGGTTTCTCTTTCTTCTCACGGTAATAAACCCATAACGACAACAGACCGAAAATAATCAGTGCATATGCTACCCATTTACCGACCCTTTCAATCAATTTAATGAAAACCGAACTTTCATAAGATGAGAAACCTTCCGCTCCCATAGGACTGCGCCTGTAAAACTTCCTCCTGTTAATCCAGTAACGAAGTCCCAGCCTGCAACCAAAAATATTATCCCTATAACCAATGATGAAACCATATCCTCACATTTTTATTTCACGAGTATAAATTTAAGAAATATTGATGAGCCAATAAAGTGAGCCTAAGCAGACACGATATAAATAGAAAACGGCTTTACCATTACGATAAGCCGTTTTTTATAAAATGAAATACTTCTTTTAGTCGCTGCTGTTAAACTGAAAAGTTATCTGCTTTTCATTCCCGAAGCTGTCGGAAATCCAAACGTCAAAGGACTGTGAAACGGCAGACGTTGAAGTGTAGTACAGCCTGAACTGCTCCGTTGGCAATTGGTATAGGTCATTGGGCTGATACGGCGGTTCGTTGTAGTATTGCAATGTTCCCTGCCCGTCAAATTGAAAGTAACGGAGGAAATACTGCGTGTTGCTGTAATTGCCTGTACGCTGTATGGTAATGCGTATTTCTACGGTCTGCCCGTTGGCAACATCTTTAGGTACTGGCATTACATTGACATCGAAAGGAAAATTGTTCTGTATTTCGAGGTCATCATCTTTGCTGCAAGATACCAACGTAACCGAAGCTGTGAGGATTGTCAGGAATACATACAATGGCAGTAGTCCCGTTCTGAATTTTTTGAATAATGCTATCATCGTTTTTTACGTTTTAAAAGTTAAACCTTAATCCCACACCTGCCGACGGTCTGAACTGTTGTAAATCCGTACCCCAAAGGACTTTTGTACGCCCTTGCAGGACTAATACAAAACGGTCGGACAAGTACGTTTCAAAAGTGATGCGACCGCCTGCACCGTAGAGAAAATTATCTTCGCTCAATATCTTCGCACCGTTGTACAACATTGCTTCGCCCCGGTTGATGGTTTCGTAACCGACCACACCCGTTACGGCGAAATTCAGCGTGATGTTCTTACGGGCATCGCCTAACAAGAAGAAGCTGTAACCGCCCTCTGCGGAATAGGTTTCCTGCGGTATGCGGAGGTCTTTATACTCGTGGTACTGGTGGGTATATTCCAACGCCCAAAGCTGATAGTTACCGTTCTTGCCGTTTACCGTCATTGCTGCGCTGATGTAGTAATCATTGCCAATCTTATCATCGGACAATACACCTGCACTTATTTCCAATCCTTTCTGCTTCGGCAGCATCCTTTGCGCCTGTGCAGCCGTGATGCCTATCAGGACAAGCAGCACGGTATAGATATACTTTTTCATATTCTTGCTTTAAAGGGTTATTAAAATTTCAGGTGCATATCGTCAATCAAACGGGCTTTGATTAAATCGGAATTTTCGACCTGCAATGTTTGATGCCTGCCGCCGTTCTTCTCGAAAATCTCAATCAGCAGCACCTTGTCATCGGCAATGGTAAACTGGTCTAACAGGAACACGTTTTGTTCGGTCGATTTTCCGGCAATACCATCCAATGGCTTGTAAGTTCTCAAAGGAGTTAAAGGGCGTTCCTGGACTACTGTGCGTTTGGCTACCTTTTTATCCACGACTTTGAAATTGATAAAATCAATCTCGAAAGGCACATTGGTACGGTTTCTCAATTCCGTATGGAAATAGTATTTGCCGTTGTGTATGTAAATGCCTTTCAGGATAAACTGAATGCCGAAGCTCTTAGCCCCAATGTGCTTTACAATGCGCTTATCTTTCTTGTAAATGGTTTCCAAAAGCAAGCCTGCCAGTGAGGGAGAATTGTTGCCCAGTTCCTCGAAAAGCACATCGTTACCGTTGGCTTTATCCACCGCTTTTTGTATTGTGAGCAGGTCGTAGCTCAATGCCTCCGGGTAGGAACTGTAATACACGTTGAAGCTGTAAAAACGCCCGTCATTCGTGATAACGGAAAAATTCGTTTCCGGCTCAAAGTCCCTTACCGATGCTTTTACACGCAACACGTTTTCCGCATCTTCAGCCTTACCTGCAATCAGGTATTCGCTGCCCAAATCCACGTAACGAATGGCGGTCGGGAAAATCAGGTGCGAAGTCTTATCGTAGGTAACTTCCATACGGTACGGTTCTATCTTGCCCAATGCAAGCGGTGTTTTTGCAGTTGCACTATCCTGTGCATAAGTTGTTACGGCAAAGCCGAGTATCAGGGCAATAGCCCAAAAGGTTTTTAAATGATTTTTCATTGTTTTATTTATTTGAGTTCAACATTATTTTTTAGATACAAGGAAGACCTGATAGCCCGCTTTCAGTGTAACCTTTGGCGTTCTTACTTTCTTGGCGAAATAGCCCGAAATACCCTGTACCACGCCACGACTTAGGTCAGCCGCTACCTGTTGTCCGGCATTCTGCGTGAGCATTACGCTTGTTCCTCCGGTCTGGCTCATATTGCCCGCCATTTCAGTAAGGGCGTTCATTTCCGGCGAATACGGAACGTACAAGCCTTGTTGCCCATCCAAATCGTAAATGGTAATATCTACTGGGATGATGTTGCCCTCCAGTTCTACGGAGGTAACTTTTAATTGCAGCCTGCCATTCTGAAATTTTGCATTAGCCGTTACAATCGTTCCTTTGGGGATGGTACGTTGCGGGGTTTTGGCAGGCTCTAACAGGCGTAAACGCACGCCCGTTTCGCCAACTACCGTTTGGGCTTCGTGTACACAGGCTTTGATGCTGTTTTTGGGCTGTACTGTCTGTTCAATAGTGCCTGCGGTATAAAATCCACGGTTTTTTGTTTGGCTCCAATCGGCTGCAAAGGCACTGTCCGACGGTTCACGGTACAAGGCGGATACGATGTTCTTTCTTGTTGGTGTGAACGATACAAACTGCTCTTTTTGGTTAGCACCCGCAGCCCCGGTAGTTGCACCATTGGCAGGAGCAGCGTTTCCGGTATTGGCATTTTGCGGAAGATACTTTGCAGCCATTTCGTAGGATTTCTCCATTAATTTGAGTTGGTCGTCAACGGTGGCCACAGGTGGCACATCTTTTTCCGACAACTTTGCTTTTAGTTCGTCCACTTGCTTACGCAATTCCATTGTTTCCGAATTGTTGTCCTGATAGAATGAACCCAGTGTGCTTTGTGCATTACGGTAACTGTTCAATGCAGAATTTCCGTTTCGTCCGGATTTTCTGCCACCACCCCCAAAGCCGTTGCTTTCTTCATCTTCTTCAGGTAAACTTTCTTCATTGTCAGCAGATGCAGTATCTTCAGTATTCCAATAATCAGAAAGTGTGGTCAGTGCATTGCGCTTTTCCTGCTCATACGCCTTGCTTTTATCATCGGGCATCCCTGCTCCGGTAGCCTGCGGCACAGCATCATTCAGCCCGATATTTTCGACCGCTTTTTTATCTTTCAACGGTTTAAATATGAGGTACATACAGCCGAGAAATACCACGCCCATCAAAAGGAATATGATTGGCTTTTTGAGCTTATCCTTATTGCTCTTTTTATTATCCGGCAGATTTGATGCTCCGTTTTGGTCTTCTCCCTCAACGAGAAAGCTGAACCTTTTTTCATTTTCTTTCATAAATCTGATTTTTTAAAATTGTTGATACACTATCCTGCAACCTTGCAGGATTTTTACTTTTAAGGACAGGGTTTTCGATATGCTCTATGACCATATCGTTACCGGACTTTGAGGTATCGTACATTACTTTGCCAATGACCGCTACGGTAAGCAGCAGATAACCCACAAAGAAGTACAGCGTATATTGGTGCTGTTTGCGCAAGGGCAACGCCCGCCAACGGTCGTCCAGCTTGTCAAAGTACCTGTCCATATTTGCTCTTAATTTTTTCATAGCCTTACTATTTCTGTGTTATAGCTTGAAACGCTTAGGACTTTTACCCGCCTGTTGCTTCGGCGCATCGTTGACCAGTGCGACCGCTTCCGTTAATTTGGGTGCGGACATTACGGACAGGTTTGCCAGTTCTGATTTTTTGAGTAATTGCCCAAAGCCGTCTTTCTTCGCTACCTCCATACGGCTCAATGAGAATTTGCCATTCAGGTATTTGACCCACATACTGCATTCTACACGGGGCTTGTCATCGCCCGACCATTGCAGGTAGCCTGTCAGCAGTAAGTCCTGCTTAGGCAAAGTATCTGCACCTTTTTGGCAGCTTTCGAGGTATTCGCTGATGCTGTCTTTCAGCTTTCCGGCATACGCACCCTGCGTATGGAAATACCCGTTATATCCTTTATCGGTAAGGATTTTTGCGAACGTGCTTAAATCTGATAATGCTTCCATAAGATTGTTTTTTTAGCGTTCGATGACCTCTATATCCTTATTTTCCACGACTGCAAATTTTTCAATATTGAAGCCCTGCGGATTATTGTCGGAACGAACGGAGTTGACGAGATAGCAGGAAGTAATCAGGTTGCGCTTGGTTACGTTGCTTGAGCGGATAATGAACTGTTTGGCATAGGTGCGCACTGCATACGGGTAGTTGTCGAAATTGCACACGACACTATCCACCTCTATGCGTTGCTGTACGTTCCCCGAAATGATACGGCTGTAATAGCCCTTTTCAGACAAGTCTTTGTAGTAATCGAAAGCACTTTTATCGGCAAGGTTGAACGCACGGTTCATATTGCTTTCAATAGCGTTCTTGTCGGGTGCAAGTGTAAAGAACAGTTCGTGAAATCTCCTGACGTGTTCCCTTGCTTCAACCGGGCGGTTGATGCTCGCATCCTGCGACAAGGCAAGCATCAGGGATTTGCCGTTATCCATTACATAGATTTTTTGGCGTTGTTCTTCTGCAAAGCGGTAGGAACGCCATACGGCGTAACCTACCACGCTAATGCAGAGAACCGCAAACACAATGGCATATAATCTTATCTGCCTAAAGCTGTTTTCGATATTTCTTAGCGTTTTAAATTCCATTTTTTTTAATGATTAATTGTTTATTTATTCATCAGTTTACCGCCGATGTTTCCAACTGTTGAACCTGCGCCTGCTCCGGCGATGTTTCCCGCTTTCATTGCTGTGGAGTTTACATTGCGGGTAAAGTTTCCTGCGCCTCCGGCTTGGATTACCCAACCTGTTACTGTCGGGATAGTGAAGTACCCGATGATGCCGATAATCATAAAAATGATGTACACGGTATTGCTCGTATCAGGTATATAGGTGGGGTCGGCAAGCATTGCTATATCCCTTTCTAAAATGAGGGATTGTATTCTTGCCAGCATTGAGCTGAACAAATCCGAAACAGGAAGCCACAGGTAAACGCTGACGTACCTCGTGAGCCATTGCGTGAGCGTGGACTGAAAGCCGTCCCATACGGAAATAGCAAAGGCTATTGGTCCGAGTATGGAGAGGACTATCAGGAAAAACGTTCGTATGGTATCAATGACCAAAGCCGCCGCCTGAAAAAGTATTTCCAGTAGATTGCGAAACCAATCCTTTATGGCTTTCTCTATCTTGTAGGCTTGCCTGTCCATATACATACCCGCCATTGTTCCAATGTCGGAGGGCGACCATCCCAGTTCATCCAGTTTTTTATCAAACTCTTCGTCTGATACCATATAGGCGGTTTCGGGGTTCCTTACCATTGCCTCGTATTCCAACTGGTCTTTCTGCTGTTGCAGCTTGTTCAGGTCAAGCACCTGGTCTTCGAGTATTTGGTGGGTTCCTACAACCACGGGGCTTAATACCGCATTGATGGTTCCCAAAACAATGGTCGGAAAGAACATAATGCAAAGCCCCAAAGCGAACGGGCGCAGCAAAGGGAACATATCAATAGGTTCGGCACGGCTTAAAGCCTGCCAAACCTTTAATGCCACATAGAACAATGCTCCCAATCCAGCCAAACCCTTAGCGACTGCCGCCATATCGCCTGCAAGTGGCATCATATCATCATAAAGCGACTGCGGGTTTTATTGATGTTATAAAGTCAATCCTGCTTTCATTATCGGTATTATCTGCGTAAACGGCCCGATTTTTATCATCATATCGTTGATACGATATTTTATCTTTCTTTCTAAAGTTAGGTTCGGTCTTCGGCGCTTCAATCAGGTTCATTTTTTCGAAATCAAAGGATTGAGGCAATGAAGCTCTTTCATTTCTGTTCTCCGGGTATTGTTTACAAGAAGATAGCAATACCGCTAAAACTAAGCTATGCAATGTACTTTTCATCTTAATGTTCTATGGGGGCGGTAAATACAAAATCATGGTCTTTAATAGCACGGTGACAATTGATACATCTTTTTGTAAAATCTGTTGTTTTGCCAAAAGGCACAAGCTTTAAGGTTTTAAAACGCGCCCAGCCGGCAGTAGATTTATATTTTTGATCGTTTTTGATCATATATTCTACTTGTTTAATGCGCCCGAGACGATACCCCCTTGTTCGTCTTTTAATTGATCCCATGCTGCTTTTGCCAGTATTGTTCCACTAGGGCAAGGGTTTGTATGATGTTCTCCGATGGCTTTTATTGCGATATCGTTTCCAAAGATGATTCTCATTGTACCGTCAGGTACAGCCTCAATCTTTATCGGCTGAGTTGGGTTTAAACAGCTATTAATTTTGGAGGATAAAGGCGCTTTTGGCTTAGGTTTTTGCTCGTCGTTTGTAGCGGGTGTGTTATTTTGAGACCGTGTCTAAAAGCGGTATTTTCCATTTAAATACTTTATCCTGAACCAAATTTAAGCGTTTAACGAGTTTTCTTAGCCTCCAAAATAATGTAAGGAGACAGTTTTTTACTTTCGAACGGAATAATTTTAGTAAAAACCTTCCCGCTTAACCATATGGCTTTTTTAAGCAAGCGGGTTGCAAACGATTTTTCCCGTTCATTTTCTAACCAAACGCTAAATTTGCCAAAATAACGAGATTGCAAAACTTCTAAACCTAATTGCCAACAAATACCGGCAAGTAATTGAGGATTCATGCTATTAATGTTATGTTTATGGTAGTTGTCTTTATCAAAGGTTTTTTGAAGCCATCCGTTAACCGATTTAAAATTTGGCAATGTGATAAAAAGCGTGCCGTTGGGTTTTAAAAAATTAACATGACGCATAATGATATCTGCCGTATCATCAAAATGTTCTATTAAACCGCAACTTAATACCAAATCATATTGTTTTTGAGGCCTGTAATTAAATAAATCTGTTTCAATAACCCTTATATCGTTTTTTGTTAAACCATTTGTTTTAAGCAAGGCCTCTATAATTGGCTGATGTATAAAATAATCTAACAAAGTAACTTCTAAGTGGAGATATTTTTTTAAAAAAACCGCATAATAACCGGGAAATCCGCCTAATTCAATAGCATTTTGCGCGTTTTCTCTTTTTACAATGGCTTCAAGCTCTTTGTGAAACAAGTAATTTGACGGTATTTTAACTGATAAATCCGTTTTATTTTCCCAATATTTTTCCCAAAAATTTTTATCGGTTAATAAGTTATCCATTGAAGTTATGTATAAATCCGTTTTACTTTCTCAACTATCGAAAACAAATGCAAGCATTCGATCCGGCTTTCTTTTAGAGGCCATAACTTGACGGGTTTGTTTTAAACAAAAAACTTTCAGAGTTTGCCAATGACCAACAAATCAATGTTATTGCCCTTTTTTTGAAAAACTCAGTTCGGTTTAATCATCCTTTTTTGCAATCGGTTATTGATGGATAAAAAATTTCTCTGCATCATTAATTTCGTTACCTCATTACACCCTTTGATAAATATAATTCTGTTGGAGACGTATTTTAATTCTACAATTGCGGTAATTTGTTTCTTTCAGTTTATTCAAAACAGGGTACGCCGTTATTTAAAAATCTCTATCACACGTCAATTTTGGTTCTGCAAATATATCGATACCAATTTTGTAGAAAGAATCGGATATTCATCAATATGAAACTTTCGCAGGGAAAATATCCGAAATATATTGAATGCAAAAAACGCCTCAGCAGAACTTCTTTGAGAAAAGCAACGATTATGCAAACTCTTAATCTTTCATTTTCTGCATTTTGTAATTTGCGATGCCCTCATGCGGACAGCGGGGTTTACAAGTCGTTTATAAGTCAATTACTTTAGCGAAATTAATTGTGAAAACGGCTTTTGCCGGTTTTGTATACGTTATTTTATTCGCGTTTTTATCCTTCCAGTTATTCACATATTGCTCTCTCCAAGCCGGGTTGTTGGCGGTTAACGCTGTAATTTGTCTTTCATCTCCAAAATCAGCTCCTCCCAAAGATCCTGATGTATGGCGTTATAATGTTCATACATCGATACCATTACCTCTTTCAGTCCTTCTGCCATAACCTCTCTTTTGGGTACTAACATGCGGTTGAAGCCGGCCCCCCGAACCCTATGTGCTTCTATCCATTTGCCCGTAACCATTGCGGGCCGTCGCTTGTCATAACCCGGATGGTCGTCAAGTTCGCCTTTCAGCATTTTTTCAATAGCCCGTTTTTGGATGCCGGTTAGAAAATCATTAAGCTGTTGGCCTGTTTTAAACTGCTTTAAGGGCTTGTCAGATAAAAAATTTTCCGTTTTCATTTGTCTGTTGTGTGTTTAAAATTAAAAAATCGAATCTTTTAAAACTCGATTTTTTAACTTACACGCTTTTTAAGACAGTGTCGAAAAAAGCCGTAATTGCTACGGCATTTTAAATTTATGACAATCCATTTTAATTAAAATCTTCAGCCTTTAATGGCGGATTGATTTTAATCTCTTTAATAATGATGGAAAATTCTTGCGATCCTTGCGGGGTTTGTACGCTTTTATTGATGGTGTATGGTAATAACAAATCGTCCACGGTTTTATAATTGCTGTATTCGGTAGATTCAACGATTTCCGTTTGTTTTACGTTGCGGGTTTCTTCATCTTTCAAAAGTAAACCGGTTTTACTGTCATAATATTCTGTTTTCTTTATGCCTGATGCGGATGTAATATTCAATTTATAGGCATTAGCGCTGCCCACTTTGGCTGTTCCGGCAGATTCTATTTTTGCTCCGTCTTTGGCATAATAAAGCTGGTTGAAAAAACCCTTTTTCTCTTTTTCTTCGGCAAGCTCATCTCCTGTTAATTCAGTTTTGTTACCCATTTGCATTCGGTAACCGGCAGTACCGTTAAAAACTTGTTTCATCATCGTTTGGCTCATCATCGAAATTTCAAAACTGCTTAAATTAGGCAACATATTTTTGATGGTAACCGTTAATTTTTGGCCTTGTATATCCATTTCTCCATTTTGCTGTAAAGCGGTAATTTTTTTTAATGCGGCCTCTCCTCCGATAGCATTTATATAATCTTTAATTACATCTGTGGCTGATTTTGGCGCAACAGTTTCAGCGGTTTGTTTAATAGGTTCGGCATAAACGTCAAAATGCTTAACGGTAAATCCTGCTTTTTTTAAGCCGGCTTCAAAAAAATCTGTTTTACCAATAATAACGATCCGCGTATTATCGTAATTGAAATATTTATTGGCAACCCTTATAATATCATCAGCGGTAACGGCATTAATTTTTTGTAAATAAGTGCGGTAAAAATTTTTTGGTAAATTATTGATAAGAATGTTTCTGGAGAAATTTGCAGTAATAGCTGGATTTTCTAAATCCAAAGCAAAATTTCCATTATAAAGGTTTTTAGCATTTTGTAATTCTTCCGCTGTTACTTTAATAGTACGCATATTATTAATCTCTTTTAAAAACTCTGTTACCGCGCTATCTACTTTCTCGTTTCTAACGGCTGCATTTGCAGAAAATCTGTCTTGAAAACGACTCGGATATACCGATGAATATGCGCCATAAGTAAAGCCGTGTTTTTCTCGAAGATTGTTAAATAGTCTCGATTCAGCCCCTCCTCCTAAAATTTGATTAGCCAATATAATTGGAAAATAATCAGGACTGTTCATCGGTAAATCAATCAGGTTAGTTACGGTAATTTCTGATTGCACCGCATTGCTTAAATTGATAACATTAACCTCTGTTTTAGCCGGATTGCTTACTTTGGACAAAACAGGCAAGGTTAAAGGAGCGCCCTTCCAATTGCCAAATGCTTTCTCTGCCAATGCTTTTGCAACTGCCGGTTTTATATCGCCTACAAAAGTTAAATAGCCTCTCGACGGGGTTATATATTTTCTGTAGGCAGCTTTTACATCATTTAAGGTAATTCCGTTTATAGAAGCTTTTGTTTCAAACTCTCCATTCGGATGTTTTTTGCCATAAACCAAGGCGTTAACAACCCGTGATGAAACATCTTGCACATTTTTATCAAATTGTTCTAACGAGGTAAGGGTTTGAGATTTTAATTTTTCAAAAGATTTTTCCTGAAAAGACGGCTTACGAATACTTTCGGCCATTAATGCAAAAGCTTGCGAAAAATAACGGGTTAACGCTGATACCGAGCCTCCCCATGAACCGATGTTTACTTGAGCGCCCAGTTGGTCTACCGCTTGGTCAAACTGCGCTTTTGTTTTATCGGTTGTGCCTTCGTTTAGCATTTGACCCATTAAACTCATTACGCCTGCTTTAACCCCTTCGGTAATAGGACCGGCGTCTATGTCATAGTCTGCTGAAACTTTTGGAAGTTTATGATCTTCAACAACTAAAACGGTAATTCCGTTTGCCAGTTTATAAATAACGGGATTGCCGATGGTAATTATAGGCGCCGGGCCGGGTTCAGGTTTGCGACTTCTGTCTATCGTTTGCGCAAAAATACCTTGAGCTAATAAGGAAATTGCAACGATAATAAAAAATTTCTTCATGATTTTAATAAATTAATAATTAAGTATAAAACTATGTTCGGCTTATTTTTTTGGAAGATAATACAATACAATCCTTTGGTTTTTGTTTAGGTATTTTTTTGCAACATCTCTTATTTCTTGGCGGGTTATCGATTTAATAATTGCTAATTCTTCGTTAATATAGTTTGTATTCTTATCGTAGAAAGTATATCCTTCAGCTAAGTTTTCAGCAATGCCAATCATTTTACTGTTTACGCTTACGTAATCATTTTCGAATTTGTTTTGGAGTTTTTTATAGTCGTTTTCGCTAATTAAATCGGTTTGTAAACGCGTTATCTCTTCGTCAATATCTTTCAGTAAGTCGTTAAGCGGGGTATTGTTATTTGGAAGCGCCCATAAAAGGCAAACGCTATAATCTTCAAGAAAAAAGTTAAAAGCATTAACATTCAGCGCGGCTTTCTTTTCATCAACCATTTTTGTTTTTAATCTCGAACTGCCTCCTTCAGCTAAAACGGCATTAATCATGTTTAATACCTTACTGTCTCTGCTTTTCATGCTCGGAACGCGATAAGCCGTAAAAATTGCCGGCAGTTGAATATTCGCATCATAAGCGGTGTCAATTATTTCTTTGCTTATTTCTGGTAATTGATAAGTTTTGCGAACTATTGGAGCCCCTTTTGGAATTTCAGAAAAATAAGATTTTACCAACGCTTTGGTTTTATCGAGATTTATATCGCCGGCAATGGATAATACGGCATTGTTTGGAACGTAATATTTTTTGAAGAAAGCAATAAATTCGTCAAGTTTTGCGGCGTCTAAATGTTCCATTGAGCCAATTGGTTGCCAGCGGTAAGGATGTCCGTCAAATAAATGAGAAAATATTTTTTCGGCAAATCTACGGTAAGGCGAGTTATCAACGCGTAAACGTTTTTCTTCTTTAACAACCTCGTTTTGCGTTTTAACGCCTATTTCGTTAATAACAGGATGCAACATTCTTTCGCTTTCTAACCATAAACCCAGTTCTAATTGATTGGATGGGAAAACCTCGAAATAAAATGTGCGGTCTTGAGAAGTGTTAGCATTATTTTTTCCGCCATTGCTACTTACTATTTTCATAAATTCTCCTCGTTTGATATGAGGAGAGCCTTCAAATAACAAGTGCTCGAAAAAGTGAGCAAAGCCGGTACGTTCGGGGTTCTCGTCTTTTGAGCCCACATGATACATTACCGAAACGGCAACTACCGGGGCCGTTTTGTTTTGGTGTAAAATAACGTGTAAACCATTATCCAGATCAAATTCTGTAAACTGCACTTTTTGGGCAAAAGCACTTAAACAAAGGCTGAAAACGGCCAAAGTAGAAAGAGTTATTTTTTTCATTAGTAATTTTGTTTAAAAATTAAAAAGACAGTTAAAAGCAATAGAGATAAATTATTTTAATTAATCAGTTTTTTTGCCAAACAGGAAAACGGTTATTTCAACATATCGTAAGAATCTAATAATACAAGGATATTTGGTTTTTATTATAAATCATTCTTACTAATTAAGAAGAGATAACCCAAGTCAAAATTAGCATATTAGTTTGAACTTGCAATAGTTCATGCAAATAGATTTTGATTGTTGGTTCATTGAATTTTTGCTTAATTTTATAAGGAGATGAAATTTTGCCGGCCAAAATTAGTCTTTTACCGAAAACAAAATAATAACTTGGTATTTCTAATAAAAATAAAACAATTATTGTTTATGTAAAAAAATTGCTTTATATTTGCCGCTCTATTTTTAAAAATCTGGTTAATCAAGAGTTAATATGAAAAGAACTTTCCAACCTTCGCAAAGAAAGAGAAGAAACAAGCATGGTTTTCGGGAAAGAATGGCAACTGCTAACGGCAGAAGGGTGTTGGCGTCTCGTCGCGCGAAAGGGCGCAAAAGATTGACAGTGTCTCACCAAGGACGTCATAAAGCCTAATTTTTGATTGCCACCTTTGGGTGCGGGCAGATTCGGTTTAATTCTGCACAATTGCAATCAAAATGAATACATTTAAAAAACAAGAACGGTTATGTAGCAAAAGGTTATTAGACCTGCTGTTTAAAAACGGATCTTCTTTTTTGTTTTATCCTTTTCGTATTACTTGTCTTTATGTAAACGAGCCTGCCCGTTTTCCGGTTCAGGTACTTATTAATGTCTCTAAAAAACGTTACAAACATGCCTTTCAACGTAACTTGATTAAACGGCGCATACGCGAGGTTTATCGCATACATAAACAATTGCTGCTTTACAGCCGGCTTGAAACTCATCAATTATTGTTGTTAAGTTTGCAATATGTGGGCAAAGAAATTTATCCTTACAGTTTTCTTGAGCAAAAACTGACAATCGCGTTAAACAAACTTGTAAAAAAGTTTAAAGCAGATGACAATAATTAATTTCATTTTCAGTAAGTTATTTTTAGGGCTTATTAAGATTTACCAATGGTTTTTATCGCCTGTTTTAGGCGTCAATTGCCGTTATACGCCTACTTGTTCGCAATACGGAATAGAGGCCATTTGCAAGTATGGGCCTTTTAAAGGGGGATGGATTACCTTAAAACGGCTTGCCCGCTGTCATCCTTGGGGAGGGCATGGGCATGATCCGGTGCCTTAAATAAACGTATAAAATGAAACAAGCGTTAAAAAATGGTTAAGGCTGCCGTAAGAAAATTAGTTACTTTAAACAAACAACATTCAACTCGTTATTAATATATGGCTACCATTTTACAAATTGAAACGGCAACCGGGGTTTGTTCTGCAGCAATATCAAAAAACGGTGTTACCATTGCGTTAAAAGAAGAATCCAACAAAAATATTCATGCGCAGAAATTAACTTTGTTTATTAATGAAATGATGCAGGCGGAAAACCTGAGCTATCAGCAATTAGATGCCGTTGCCGTTAGTAAAGGTCCCGGTAGTTATACCGGCTTGCGCATCGGCGTTTCTACGGCAAAGGGTTTATGTTTTGCCTTAGAAAAACCATTAATCAGCGTTAATACCCTTGAACTAATGGCTGCCGGTTATTTACAAAAACATCCGGAGTTTGAGGGTTTGCTAGCGCCAATGATTGACGCAAGACGTATGGAAGTTTATACAGCCATTTATACCAACAAACTCCTACTCAAAGAAGCGGTTAGCGCTAAAGTGATTGATGAAAAAAGTTTTATTTTTGAACTTTCCAATAATTATATCGTATTTTTTGGGGATGGGGTAGCTAAATGCCAAACCTTCATTAAACACCCCAATGCGCGCTTTTTAATCGATAACTTTAACTCAGCCGCTCATATGAGCAAATTAGCAGACGAGGCCTTTAAGCAAAAAAAATTTGAAAATGTAGCTTATTTCGAGCCTTTTTATTTAAAAGATTTTGTAGCTACCGCTCCCAAACCCAAAATTTAATTTTTCTCCTTTGCGTATTTTTTCTGATTTTTGATAAGACTTTTATCTCCGAAATTTTTTAGGCTTATTTTATTTAATTTTGCTGGAATTTAAGGGATGCTCCACAATATATCCAAAATTTAAAGCCATTCCAAAATAAAGAGAAACCCCATTGTAACCGGTTCCGATGGCGGCGTTTTTGGCTGCCATGCCTTTTAAGGTATAAGAAGTTTTTAATATATTATCGCTGCCGGTAAAAATCTCAAAATTTGGGGTTTTATACATCCCTTGCAAGCCCAGCAAAAAAAAGCCGTTGAGGTTATAATTTGGCGTTAAGGCGATGGAAAAATTACTGACGGTAAAGTTATTTGACAAGGCAATGTCTCCGTTTGTGGTATAAATATTTTTTGAAAGAATTAAGGTAGGTCGATAAAATTTGAAAGTTTTTGAGGCCATAAAATCAAACCGGGTATCCGCATGGCTTGTAAAAGCTCTTTGCGCATCACTATCGTCTAAAATATATAAGAAAGCTTGTTGCAATTTTTCTTGACTGTTGGGAGTATTGATATTTTTTACCTTTTTGGTTAAGTCGATATCAAAATAATGCGATTTTCTCCTCCATCTTATAAAACCCAGATCCTTAATGTTTGCCATAAACATAAAACCTGTTTTTGAGGTATAACTAGCGCTGATGCCGGCAGATAAACCCAAGCCTTTCAAAGAGAATATATTTCCTGTTTCGCTGTTATCTATAAAAGTGCCTCTATATTTGCCAAGCATGTATATACTTATCATATTATCGGGAATATCAACATAAAAAGAAGATTTTTTTATGTTTAAAGAATTATGTTGAATACCGCCCAGCAAACTTAATTTACCTCCGAAAGCCCATTTTTTGCCCCGGTTTTTGCGATATACCGCGCTGAATTGATGATAAGTTTGAGCCGCGCCAACGTTGTTAAAAATGTTGGAATACAATCTTTGCGAATTGAAATTTTTATATGAATTTAAAGCAAGATAAATCTGGTTAGAAAAATCTATATCCGCTTCGGATTTTATTTGCCAAGAAAAACCCAGTTCTCGTTGATTCCGGTACGACTTAAAAACGCGGAAAGCAAAAAGATAAATATTGGTAGTCTCTGAAAAGCGGTTACGCCTTACATCGTTTACATCTAACGAGCCGACGTCAATTAACCTTTCTTGAATTAATTTTCTAAAAGCATACTCATTGCCGCCTTTGTTGAGCAGATTGACCCCAAAATGAGGGATGAAAAAATTTGAAAGAAATTGCCTTGACGAATCCAAAACAAATGCCTTTTGAGCCGGATTCTCAAAAGAATCAAACATCGTTTTTGTATTAAAAAGACCGTACTGTTGAGCCTGTAAATTTAAACTTAATAATAAAACGGTTATGGAAAATAAAATCTTGTTCATTCGCTATTTCTAAATCTTTAAATTATTAAATTGAACGATATTTGCATCAATTACTGTATCCAGCGTTAATTTTTTTTAAATAAGGTTCAAGATAATAATAGCTTTTAAAAAACGTTGTAACTTGCTCTTGATCAATCAAAAATAAGTATTTTTTTTGTTTAAAAATTTACGAGCCCAAATTTAGGCGTATTTTATGGTTATTTTTGCTGTTTTTAACTAGCGCTCATATCGCGGTATTGAGCGGAATAAGGGGGGTATTCATAAAATTTTGAAAGCAATTAGAGGGCGTATGGCTGATTATTGCGAATGGGAAACACTTGTAAAGGGAGATTCAGATGAAAGCTGCTTTGGCGTCAGACGGTTAAAAGGTAAACCGGGAGGCGGGGCTTAGGGTAAAGCCATTTTATTTGGCATCTTTAAACGTTAGCGGCAAAGTTGATACAGAGATTGTGCTGGATGTTGGAAAAAGCCCGCTCAAGGGATATAGGAGGGCATATAAAATATAGAAAGCATTATTCATTTGTTTATGGAGAGCTTATATCAAACCAATTGATAGGGGCTATAAAAAACGCTTCAGGGTCAATTATGGAAAGGGTGAATTTACAAACGGTCAACCTTGCATTAATAGAATTGAAGGATTTTTGGGGTTGGCAAAAACCCGATTGGTTAAATTCGAAAGGATACGCGGACAGACTTTTATTTACGCCTAAAAGAAAGTTTAGGTATAATCATCGTAAAGAAAATATTTATAAACCGCCGCTCAAATTAGTATTAAAAAATTCGCTATTCTTATTTTGAACCTTTAAGAATTAGCATATTGGCGACAAATTTTTTATTATCAGCAGAAAGTTGATAACAAAAAGCATTATAGTCTTTAAATCCATTGACTGATTGGAATTGCCTGAAGTATTCGTTTTTAAGTTGACGGTTAAAAATTTCGGTACTGTTAGTTGCATTTACATAAAAAGTTATAGTTGCCGATGAGGATAACCGGTTGGCAAAGTTTTTGTAATTACCGGTTTCAATCAATAACTTTCCGTTTTTATAAGCGCTTAAAAATGATTGTATGCTGCCGGCATTGTTGGAAAAAATCAGGTAATTATCTATAATGGTATAAAACGGGCGTTCAAATTTTTTAAAAGCTTCTCCAAAATAATAATAAAGCAGGTTGGGACGTTTAAAAATTTGAATTTCGGGAGCGTAAAAAGCGCTCAAATCCATTAAAAACTGCTCGGTTTTATCGCCGTTAGTAAGGGCAATGGCTCCAAATTTTTCTCCTGTACTTAGTTGGAAAGTTATCATTTCGTTTTTGAAATATTTGGGAAAAATTTGGTCTAATTTTACCCCGAAATGGGTGTTTACATATTGTTTTTCTTTTTCTTTTTTTTCCAAAACATTTTTAATCGATAAAAAGTGATCCAGATTTTCAGACCATGCGCTATATTTATCAATTCCATAAAAAGTGTAATTAGCGGTGCTTGCAGGTAAAATGGCGTCAATCGTCATTTTTTGCGTTTTTTCTGCGCTAAACAGATGATAGTAACTGCTATCGCTCAAAACGCTCGTATAACCGTTGAAAAGTATTTTTTCTGTGCCAAAGTTATAGCCCAAACTTGCAAAAATTTTTTGTTTATCAAGCATTTCAAACTCGCCGGTAATTTTGGCAGTTATTACGCTTTTAATCAGGTTATTAATTTTATAAAAATCGATATATAAATTTGCTAAAACATTTTTGTTTTTTTTGCTGTTATCAACGATATATTTGGTAAAAGCATTAAGAGTTTTGCTTTTAGCGGTATTAAGTTGCGTTTTATTGTTGGATACCGAAAGAACCTTTTGTTCTGCAATTGCATAGCAGGCGGAGCCGTCTTTAAAAACTATTTGATAGCCTGAATCTGCTTTTTTTAAAAAGAAGGCCGTATCGGTTAAACCATCAAGCCGGACGGCTTTTTTTAATTCCATATTGATGATAAAATCTACCTTATCGCCATTTGGAACAAACCCAATATTAATTTTAGTACCCCGCAATTGATTTTCCCATTTGTTTGTTGAAACTAATTTGGTCAGATTGGCAAAAACTTTACTCTTAGATTCGCCTAACAGATTTCCAAGTAAATCTTGTTTTCGAAGAATTTCATAGAAACTCTTTTCGTTATCAAAGCAAAAAACCAAAGCTGATTTTTCTGTAATTTGATTTAAAGCCGTCTCGTTAGAGCCGGTATTTGCATTAAGTTTTGAAAAATAAAGATAAGCCAACAGGATAACCCCGCAGAATAATGTTGCTAACAAGAAATATAATTTTTTCATATACGCGTACAAATTTAATTAATTTTGTTTAAGTGTGATTTTAAGGCATTTTTTTAAATTAGCCCATTATTTTATAACCATATGAATAAACCATTGATATTAACCGCTTCTTTTTTTGGAACTATGGCTGTAATTTTGGGCGCATTTGGCGCTCACGGATTAAAAAGCCTGATTAGCCTTGAAAAAATGAGTATTTGGCAAAAAGGCGTAGAGTATCAGTTTTATCATACTTTTGCTTTACTTTATTTATCCGGCGTGGCTACTTATAAAAATAAATTGCATGGCTTTGCCTTTATTTTTTTTGTAATTGGCATCTTATTTTTTTCCGGGTCGTTATATCTTTTGGCATTAAAAGATGTTTTCGGTTTTCAGTTTATTAATTCAATTGGGTTTATTACTCCGATTGGAGGGATGTTTTTTATTTTTGGCTGGGTTTCGCTCTTTTTGTCAGCCTTCAAAAATAAATAATGTTATTTACCGCCAATAACGATTTTAACGAGCGGGAAACCTTGTTTGTAGAAGTTATTCTCCCGCTTTCGCTAAGCATTAACTATACTTATCGTGTTCCTTTTGAGTTGAATCATAAGGCGGCTGTTGGCAAACGCGTAGTGGTGCAATTTGGCAGGCAAAAAATATATACCGCTTTAATTAAAAGCATCGGGCAAGAACCGCCCAAACATTATCAAGCAAAGTATATTATTGACGTGATTGATGAGCGCCCGATTGTTAACCAAAAACAGTTTGCTTTTTGGAATTGGCTTACTTCCTATTATCTGTGTAATGAAGGCGAGGTAATGAATGCTGCGTTGCCAACGGGTTTAAAATTGGCTAGCGAAACCATTATTCAATGGCAAGATCATCCGACAGAAGAATCCCAGCTTAACGAAAAAGAGCAAAAAATTTATGCTATCCTTAGCAAACAAAAAACATTAACGGTTAATGATATTGTTAAATTTTTGGGGCAAAAAAACGTGCATCCCATTATAAACGGCTTACTGGCTAAGGGTATCATTGTTATTGTTGAAAAAGTAGTTGAAAGATATAAACCTCTTCTCCAATCATTCATCGGTTTAAATTCATTTTATAAAGAAGAAGAAAATTTAAAGCAGTTATTTACTTTGCTTAAGAGCGCTCCTAAGCAGTTGGATGCTTTGCTGGCTTATTTAAAATTGTCGAAAAACTCAACGGAGGTAATGAAACGGCAAGTTTTAGAAAGCGGCGGATGCGGTCAGGCAGCATTGAAAGCCCTTATTGATAAGGATGTTTTTTGGGTTGAAAAGCGGTCGGTTAGTCGTTTGGATAGTTACCAAGCAGATTTCGATTTAAGTTTTTCGTTAAGCCCCGCCCAACAAGCGGCATTTCATGCTATTGAAAATCAGTTTCATGAAAAACAGGTTGTTTTATTGCATGGAGTAACCTCGTCGGGTAAAACGCAACTTTATATCAAGTTTATTGAAAAAATATTGGAAAAAGGCGGACAGGTTTTGTTTTTATTGCCCGAAATTGCGCTGACCACCCAAATAGTTCATCGTATTAAGCGTTGTTTTGGAGATAAAACAGGGGTTTACCATTCCAAATTTAACGATCATCAACGGGTAGAAATTTGGAATAAAGTTTTAAACGGTTCGTATCAGGTAGTGCTGGGAGCTCGATCATCTATATTTCTTCCTTTTTGTAATTTAAAGCTGGTGGTGGTAGATGAAGAACATGAATCATCGTATAAGCAACACGAGCCGGCTCCGCGCTACCAGGCTCGCGACAGCGCTATTGTATTGGCTGGTTTACATCAGGCTAAAGTTTTACTCGGTTCTGCTACTCCTGCAATAGAAACTTACTTTAATGCGCAAAATGGCAAGTATGGTTTGGTTGAACTTACAGAACGGTTTGGCGGGGTGCAATTACCGCTTCAGGAAGTAGTTAGTATTGCCGATGAAATAAAACAAAAAAAAATGACCTCTTATTTTACGGGCGTTTTGTTAAACAATATGACCGAAACGCTCAAAAGAAAAGAACAAATTATTCTTTTTCAAAATAGAAGGGGATATGCCACTATTCTGATTTGCGTTACTTGCGGTTATGCCCCAAAATGTGTGAATTGCGATGTTAGTTTAACCTATCATAAAAGCAGCGGAAGGCTGCATTGCCATTATTGCGGTTATCATCAAAACAGTTTGCGTATTTGCCCTGCGTGCGGTTCTGTACATATAGAACAAAAGGGGTTTGGTACCGAGCGTATTGAAGAAGAATTGAATTTAATTTTCCCCGATATTAAGATTTCTCGTTTAGATTTAGATAGCGCCCGTACTAAAAACGGAATGCAACAAATTATTGCCGATTTTCAGGATAAAAAAACGGATGTATTAATCGGAACACAAATGGTGACCAAAGGTTTAGATTTTGATCATGTGAGTTTAATTGGCGTAATAAACGCAGATACTTTATTGAATTATCCTGATTTTAGAGCATTTGAGCGTAGTTTTCAGCTTTTGGTACAAGTTGCAGGCCGGTCTGGTCGTAGGGATAAACAAGGTAAAGTTTGTATCCAAACTTATAATGAAAACCATCGAGTTATTAAACAGGTTGTAGAGAATGATTACCGGGCAATGTATCAAAGTGAACTGGCCGAACGGCAACAATATCTTTATCCTCCGTATGCAAGGCTCATATTTTTAATCCTCAAACATAAAAATGCAGATAAACTTGACCTCGGCGCAAACGCTTTGGCTACTATGCTGCGACAAACGTTAGGACCGCTCATTTTAGGCCCCGAACAACCCCCGGTTGCCCGCATAAGAAATTATTACATTCAACAAATCAGTATTAAAGCGGCCCGAAATATTTCCATTCAAAAGGTAAAAGAAATTTTGACGGAAACTATTACCAATTTTAACGCCCAAGCTCCGTTTAAAGGAATTATCGTACAAATAGACGTGGATCCATATTAGTACTTCTCAAGAAAACAGAAATACAAATTTAGTTGCTTATTTTAATTTCTTAAATTGTCTACGATAAACCGTTTTTTATAGCGGCCGATAGGCTAAACAATCTTTACCTGGTTGATGCTTGTCAAAAAAAAACAACCGGATTTTCTTCTTTAAATAAATTTTAATTGATTGTCCGCTTTGATACCTGATGCGGCTTTTTGGCAAGAGTTTGAATAAATTTACAAGATTTTGTAAGTAAGATAATTATATCATATTCATATAAAAAACATGAAAAAATTAACCTTTCTTTCTCTATTATTTTTTGCGATAAGAACTGTGAGGAGTTGAGAGGCAAATATGGGTTAAAGATAAAGCAAATTGCAGACGGTTATCTTTGAACTGCGATCAGAAAACAAGCAAAAAAGAAACATAGCTGATTGCAAACAGTTATCCTTGCTTCTTTATCTCTCGATTAAATTGGATTAGGTTTCTTCAATCGGGCTAATTTTTTCTTGTCCTTCGCTCGTAAAGCTGCATAATGAGTTTTTTTCTTTGAAGTTTTTTGCTCTTTATTTCATCAGGCAATTTTTCAGGTTTTATGGCTGCCGGAGCCTTCAATACGCTTAATTTGGGCCCCTAAAGCGCACAAACGGCTATCAATATCCTGATAACCGCGTTCAATTTGTTCGATATTGTAAATGATAGAAGTTCCTTCTGCCGAAAGGGCTGCAATCAGCAAAGAAACGCCCGCTCTAATATCGGGCGAGGTCATGCTGATGCCTCGTAATTTATACTTTTTATTGATGCCGTTAACTGTGGCTCGATGCGGATCGCATAAGATAATCTGTGCTCCCATATCAATCAGTTTATCTACAAAGAATAAACGGCTTTCGTACATTTTCTGGTGAATTAATACCGAACCTCGGGCCTGTGTGGCTACTACCAAAACAACACTCAGTAAATCAGGAGTAAAACCGGGCCATGGGGCGTCGGTAATGGTTAAGATAGAACCGTCTATAAAAGTATCAATCGCATAATTTTTTTGGGATGGGATGAATATGTCATCGCCTTTGCGTTCCAGCTTGATTCCTAATTTTTTAAATACTTCGGGTATAATACCCAGCTCATCATATTGCGCATTTTTAATGGTAATTTCACTTTCGGTCATTGCGGCAAGCCCAATAAAAGAACCGATTTCAATCATGTCGGGCAGCATATAATGTTCAGTCCCTTTTAACTCTGCCACTCCTTCAATGGTTAGCAGATTAGAACCGATTCCGTTAATTTTAGCGCCCATACGGTTTAACATTTTACAAAGTTGTTGCAGGTAAGGTTCGCAAGCGGCATTGTAAACAGTGGTAGTTCCTTTTGCTAAAACGGCGGCCATTACAATGTTGGCTGTTCCGGTTACAGATGCTTCATCCAGTAAGATATAAGCGCCTTTTAAGGCTGTGGCGTCAACTTTGAAGAAAGCATTTTTGCTGTCGTACACAAACTTGGCGCCTAATTTTTCAAATCCCAGAAAATGGGTATCTAATCTGCGGCGACCAATTTTATCGCCTCCGGGTTTAGGGATGGCCGCTTTTCCAAATCTTGCCAGCAGCGGGCCAACAATCATTACCGATCCGCGCAAACTACCGCCTTTAGATTTAAAAACGTCTGATTGAAAAAAATCTAAATCAATACATTTGGCTTCAAAAGTATAAGCATCTTTACTCAGCCGTTCAATTTTTACGCCCAAATCGCCCAAAAGTTCAATCAGTTTATTTACATCCTTAATGTCGGGAATGTTGCCGATGGTCATCTTTTGTTGGGTTAGTAAAACCGCCGCTAATACTTGTAAGGCTTCATTTTTTGCGCCCTGAGGCGTAATTTCTCCTTTTAATTTCTTTCCGCCGATAATTTCAAATGCGCTCATACTTTTATATTCGTTAGCAATGAAGCAACTTTATAATGAATGCCTTAATTTGGTAAAAAACAGCCGTTGAAACAAATTCTGCTGACAAGGGCGCACTATTATTTATCTTGATTTTTGATTATTGTTGCGGTTTTTGCCGTTTTTATTATGTTTTTTGTTTTTGTGTTTGCCGTTATTACGGTTGCTTTTGTCTTTAAATTCAACTTTGTTCAGGTTCACATTTTCGCCTAAGGTAAGCAGCCCGTTTGACAGGTCGAAAAGATTTTTCAGAATAACTTCATCGGCCACATTGTCTTTGTTCCATTGTACGTATGCCATTTTCATAAAATTGGCTATATTTTGTACCATTACCGCCTTGTTCTCTGGGTTTTCTTCCCGTATGGCCCGTTCAATTAGTTTTTCTACGGTTTTGCCATAATGCATGTATTTGATTTTTTGCTGAGGATAACCAATGTGTTGCGGTCTTATTTGCGCAGCCTCGGGCGATGGTTTAGGGTAGGGGCTGTCTACGTCTATTTTAAAGTCGGAGATGATGTGTAAATGATCCCATAGTTTGTGCTTAAAATCAGCCACATCGCGCAGGTGCGGGTTTAAAAAACCCATTAAATCGATAACCGCTTGCGCATACTTGTTGCGTTCTTCTTTAGTGGGTAAATTAAGGATATATTTTACCATGTTTTGTATGTTTCGGCCATACTCGGCAAGAATTAACCTGCTGCGGGTTGTATTATAATCAAAGCTCATTTTAAATTATTAGAGATGTAAATTTAGTCGTTTATTTTAATTTCTTTTAAATCAATCGGCTTATGATAAACCTACTTTTTCATTAGCTGATGAAGTTAGTTTGCTTGATGAATTGAAAAAATCTCTGAACTCATCGGTTTTTTTTAATAATTCCATCTTAATTTACGGGCAACCGGTAAACATTTTTGCAACCCCATAAACTAAACGGCCAAAAAGATAAAAAGTATCATGAAATAATCCAGACCTAAGTAATGAGAATACTTTAACAAACCTCAATTAAGAATTCATCGGTAATACTTTTGTCCCAAAGTTAAAAAATAATTACTTCACTATTCTCAATTTTGCAAATTTCAATAACAATTGTTTATTGCCCAAACCTTGGAAAAATACCGTAGCTTTTATATCAGGCGGGGTTCCTTCCAGTTGCATAATTTTGCCGAAGCCAAATTTTTCGTGTTCAACCTCCATGCCGTTTTGAAACTCTTTGGCGGCATTAGGGGTAAACCCGGTAGTAGGTACATGCGCTTTGGGCAAAACAAAAGCGGTTTTAGGCCTGATAAATGCAGGGGTATCCGTATTGCTTTTGGGCGCAAACTTGCCTTGTTGGCTCCAACTGCGTAGTTCTGCGTCAAAGTTGCTTTTTAAGGTTTTTGAGGAGTTTGTTTCTAAAAAATAAGGATTGATTTCGTTGATGAAACGACTTGGCTCGCAGTTGGTTAATATCCCCCGGCGATAACGCGAAACGGCATACGTGAGGGTTAACTTTTTTTTGGCTCTGGTTACCGCTACGTAAAACAACCGGCGTTCTTCTTCCAGCTCAGACCTTGAGTTGAGCGAGAGCTGGGAAGGAAAAAGATTTTCTTCCAAGCCTACAATAAATACGTTTTTGAACTCCAAACCCTTTGCAGAGTGTATGGTCATCAGCGAAACGCTGTCTTTGTCTTTATCCTTTTTATTATCATCGTTGGTGAGTAAAGCCACCTCTTGCATAAAAACGGCTAAGCTTTTATCCCCGATGTCTTCCCGTTCGGTAAATTCTTTTATCCCGTTTAGCAGTTCTTGTATGTTTTCGTAACGCGCCCTGCCTTCAACGCTGTCATC